>JARHVA010002879.1:610000-765000 GCA_037957365.1 Torreya grandis | reverse complement strand
AGAGGCTGCCACATCAGCTGCAAATATCCATACAGGACACTACTATGATTGGAAAGGAAGTGGTGAAGATGATCTTGGAATTAGAATAATAGGGTCTCTCTGCTCTTACTATTTTGGTCCTTTTAGTTGGATGTTATAACTGGTTCCATTTTCTGGTTCTTTGTTTTCCTTACATACTTGAGTTTCCAAGTCTCTGTAAAACCTGGGATCTTTCTTTTGATGATCTTAACTTGTGGTTTCAGGTCCCTGTAAAACCTATTTTTGATACTGCTCAGCAGTAGGTGTTACGTTTGTTTTACCTGAGGGCGTTATTGTTATATCCTTCTTCCTTATTTCAGGGTTTCGGGGTCCCTTCAAAACCTGTTTTTACCTTAATCTAAAACAAGGAGTGGACATAAATGTTATGTAAAATATGAATAGAGAGGATGTGAACCAAATCAATTTTGTCATTCATAGTATAAATAATAACTTATTGTGGGTAGAGGTAGTAAGGATAAATAATGGTACCATGTATATGAATAAACTGGTAATGTAGAGGTAAAGATTGTTAATGCATATAGGAAGCTAGATGAGAGTGCAAACTAAAAACATGTGGGTTTTTTAGTAGGTAGTTTCAAATTGGAAAAGGGGAATAATGGACTTCACAACATAGACATATGAAATTGACAAAAATTGAGTGGGAAGTGGTACATAAATTAAATTAAGGGTTTTTAGAAAAGGAGGTTGACTTTTTACCTAGTTCATCATCTAAATGAACTGAAAGTGGGAGTCATCTTGCATGGCACAAAGGCATTCCAAGATATTTGGATGGGGTAAAAAGAGTTAATTTATCACTCAACCTAAGTGTGATCACCATTCTCACACATTTAATTACCTAATTTTTATGGTGTAAGACCATATAAGATCACATGTAATTTAGTAACAACTAAAATAATGAGTAATAAGATAATAATAAATTATGGAAAAATATATTTTTGTTATGATGTTATTTGACATACTCACAATAATTAAGATCCTTATTTTCATCATTGTAATTTTTGTTTCTTTCTACATTGGCTTAGGGGTAAATTTGGTTCAAGATTTCTTTGTGTGATTTTTTTTCTTGCCACAACTTATATTTGGTAATATGTATTAATTTTTTCCTTAGTGTTAGATTTAATATACTTATTTCTATATCTTGGTTCTTAAGATTATTATTTTTGACCTCATAGAACTTGATGCAAGTCGTTTGTAAAAATTATGATCATAATTGATTAGTTCTTTGTTTGGATAAGGATTATGATTATCTTGAAGATCGGTGATGAGGATCATGATGTGTTATGGTGTATCAAGTAATGTTATAATGATTTTTTTTTATATTTTGATGTGTTACCATCAAAGTTTGTGCTCATTTAAATAATTTTAGTGAGTTATTAGTCATTAATGCAATTTGGATGGTTTATGTATATATATAAATACACCCTCTTCATTTTAAAAGTCATTTAATTATAGATGGGATAAAAAGTATAAGGTATGTTTCAAGTAGTATTATAATCATTTATGTTCAAAAATCTAAAAAGGACTAGTGGAATTGAATCATTTGAAATTAAAATATAGTGTTAGGTTAATACTTGTAAGTGTGGGTTATGTGTTTGCTCATGTTGTTTTTTGTGATAAGTTTAATTTTGTGTAATTTTTTTTTAAGTGATAAATTTATGTTATTATTTTGTGAATTTACAATATACATTTTTTGGTTGTGTGGTATAATAATAGTCTTAACTAAGACCCCTATCCATGGATTCATCATTTAATATCAAAGAAAATAATAAAAAAAATTGGGTTGAGCGATTGAGGTTTATGTTAGCCATTCTTTGTTAAGGTAGATTGATAATAATAGTAATGTGTAAGAGATATATACCTAGGATTGAAAGTGTAACATCATCAATTATTTAAGTGCACAAGATAGTTATCTACATAGTTTTATAAGTGGTGTAGCAACAAATCTTGAGGTGTGAAAGTGGTGTGATTTGTGTATGTTTTTGAGTGGCACAATAAGATATCTATATTGTTGTGTTATCCATATTTTTGGGTGCTTATATAACTAATATTTGAGTAAATTTATTAACCTATGTATCTTTTCAAAAGGTGTAACAATAGGTTCAAGGCATGGTCTAGGATAGTACACAATATATGGAAGAGGATTTCACATCCTTGTTGGTTAGGATGAAGGTTGTTTTATAATATAATGTGAAAACTATTGTGAAATAATAAAGGAAGTATAAGTGGATCACACCATGTTTTTTTAATATGAAGAGAAGGAAGGTTCCCTATAACAATAAAACCTTAGAATAGATTAATAAATATCTAGCAGAGAAGAGAGTGGTAGCATGTATTTTGAAAGACATGGAAGTGGTATTAAAGGAAGTTTAAGTGAGTGTACATAATTCATATGTTAAATAATAATAGATTGCATTTTTATAAGAGGATGTAGTTTTGAATAACAAAATTTATTCATTGTGATGGGCATAGGTGAGGTGACTATGAAGGTATTTTATAGAGATACCTAGTTGACTAAGTAGATAAAGAAGACCATATCTTAACTGTAAAGGATATTAAGGAAACGGAATTGATGTTTGATCTCTTATATATAAATAGTGGTTTGAGAATGAAAGTGGATTTAGAGAGTGAAGAGGTAGGTGAAATTATTTAAGTAGTCATGCAAATGAAAATGATAGAAGTTGATGTTATTGTAGCAAAAATGGTAGAGTTATTTGAGTTTGGTATTAGAGAAACAAAATAGAATGACATGATAATTACAAAAAATTTGGTGGATAATATGGGTAATGTTTATGTTTCCCATAGTTTTAGTGTAACATATTTATTATGATATAAATAGGAAAGGGCTGAAGAGGAATTGGAAGAATTAGGAGATTTTCACTTATTTAGGAAAGAATACATATGATCGATAAAGTGCTAGAATGTTATTCTGAGAGGTTCATCGCAATAGATGAAGAGTTGGCATAGAAAAGTATTATAAGAGAGAGAGAATAAAGAGAAGTGGTGGGAATTCATAGACTCTAGTGATGGATTGTAGGAATAGATAGTTGTAGTTACTGGAGATTTATAACATTTTCCCCAAAAATGGGAAAATGGTAGATGAGAGGAGATAAATGTAAAATATGATGAAAAGGATATATTTTCATAGTACTAAGAGGAGAATCTTGTATAAAAATGTGAGAAAACATGGAATATACCAAAATGCAAAATGGGATGATCATAAATATGTTGGTGAGGGGATAATGCACATAAATGTTATGCAAAATAATAACAATAAAGATGCACACCAAATTCATTTGGTTGTCCATATTATAAAGGAGAAATTATAAGGATTAAAGTGTGTGAAGATGAAAAATGGTGATATGTAGAGGAAATAAAGTGGTTATGATGAGATAAATAATACTAATTTGAAGATGAAGATAAATTAGAGTGTGAACCACAAACGTATGAGAATTTTAGTAGATATTATTATAGCATATGAGTGAAAGAGTGGATTATGTGGCATATATAGAGGATTTTGACCTAAGTGGAGTGGATTCTATTGTAATATTTAAATCAATTTTTTTTAGAGGAGGAGGTCAATTTCTAACTCGTGTCATCAACCAAATTAATTGGAAGAAAGAAGTCACACATCATGGAAACACCTTTAAATGGGGTTAAAAGAGTAGGCTTCCCACTCAGCCTATTTTCTAGCTCCATTATTGCACATTTTCTTACCCAAGGTGTATGATGCATGAGCATTTGGGTTCATGTGTAACCTTGCATCAACAAAAAAACAAGAGTAATTAGCTAATAATAAATTTTGGTAAAGTATTTTTTTAGATGTTCTATAATTTGTTTACAAGAATCATATTTCTTATTTGACTCACCACATGTTCTATTCTTTTTTCCACATTATCTTAAGGTTAAATGTGATTTAGGTGTTCTTTATGTGATATTTTTTCTTTCTACAAATTTTTAAAATAAGTATTTCTTTGGTGTTATCTTTATTAATTACATAACTTTATTAGAATTATTTATGAACCTTGGTTCTTCATATTATTATTCATACCTCATAGAGCATAATGTTGGAAAGGGCTTAAGATGATAAGTGGTAATTTAATTGTTTGGATAAGGCTTTCAATTATTTTTAGGATTAATTAAATGTATTATGATGTATTACAATGTATCAAGTAATGTTTTATGTAATATACTATCTTCTGATGTATAACCATTAGGAATTGTGTTCATTTAGTTATTATTAATGGGTTTTTGTATCATTAATGTAATTAGGGTTGGTCATTTATCTATATAAATACATCATATTTATTTTAAAATGTGTTCAATTCCATAGGGGAAAAATATTCTAAGGTGCAGTTGCAAGGAGTACTGTAAGTAGTTTTGTGTGAAATTTTGAGGACTAGTGGAATAGAGTCATTTGGAACTACATTATAGAGTTAGGCTTATTTTTGTAAGCCTGTGAAATTTATTTATATTTGTGTGTTTGATTATTTAAATATTGTATCATTGGTGATCAATCTGATGTTGTGTAATCTCTCTTTAATGTCATAAATTTGTGTTATTATTGTGTGGGTTTTTACGTAAATTTATGAGCTATGTGATGTAATAAATATCTTAAGTGAGATCCTTGATCATTGTTTCATCAAAATTTATATGCCATTAAATTTATGGTTAATCATACATCTCAAATTTTGGAAATTATAATATTCTAAAATTTTCACTTGGCCTTTATTTTGTGTTAATTCATGTGCATATTACACATTTATCTATGTATCTAACATTACACAATATTGAATTACATCAACTTCCAAAGTCTTCCATCCACTTTAGTAATCCCTAATATAGTCTATGTATGATCATTTTGTACCTTTACTACCCCTATCTAGACTATATTTTAAAGTCATAGCAATATATATCATGCAAGATCATCTAGGTCCATAACCAATCTTGCAAGAACCAAAAAAATGATTAAGTTATTCATAATTAAATGCATAAAATTCATTCATTATTTTAAAGTTTTGTGGTTTGTTTTTCAGCACTATGTTATTTTTATTATTCACTGCAAGATCTAGATATTTTATGTTTTCATATATAGATGAATCTATTTTAATTTCTCTTGGTTAAGGTTTTTAATCATCATATTTCACCATGTTGGTGTAGTGATAATCCATGTTTATAATATGACTTTAGTCTATGTCACTTATTTAGTAGTAATTTATAATTTGGCTCTAAATATTCTTTTGTTTTTCTTTTTTTAAGCATAATGTAATATTTTTAGGAAATTCATGATGATAATGTGTAAGATGTTTGTTTGGGATAAGGCTTCTAGTACATTGAGAATACATGAAATTGATCCATGATGTGTTGTGATGAATCAATTATGTGCTATGTTATCTTTTGATGTATTACCATGGAAACTAGTGTGCATTTAATCATTTTTAATGGGTTGTCTAGGTAATTAAATTAAATTAAATGGGTGCATTGTGTTTCTATATCCCTTACATTTGAAAAGGAATTTGATTCTAGATTTTAAATATTCTAAGGTGTAGTTGAAAGGAGTAATCTAAATATATTTATGTGAAAATATAAGAACTTATAATGGATTTGAGTCATTTCAAACCACACTATTATATTGGGTTGACACTTGTAAGCATATGGACTATGTTTTATATTGTTTTTTTAAGGTTGTATAATTGGTGATAAGATTTTGTGTGTGTTTTTGTAATCCAAATTTGGCTACATGTGAAATATCTCATTTTATAATTAATAAAGAGATTTTTTTTGTTATTCCACTACATTATTTATTTTTGAATTTCATGATCTAAGGTGTCTCTTAATTGTGACCCCTAACCATGGATACATCATTCAGTATCATAGTGAGGAAAGAAAATATAGGTTGAGAGATCAACAGTTTATGTTCTCCATTATTTTTGAAGGTGGGTAGAGATCAATAGGAGTGCACAAAATATATCCCAATAGGTTTGAAATAGGTACAATAGTAGATCTTATGTTTGTAAAAGGTTAACATGCCATAAAGAAGAGTAGGTAAATAAAACATATTAGTTGTAAATGTGTTCATAAGGCTTGATGAAATTGTAAAATTGATGAGATTTTAAAATTAATGAGATTGTAAAATTGATGTGTGTAATGTATAAAATGTTGGTTTCAATAAAGGAGAAGAAGAAGAAGAAGAAGAAGAATATTCATCCTAAGGGATGATGTGAGTGATGAAGAGGTTGATTCATAAGAGTGTGATGAATAATATAGGTTGAATCTATCAAAAGAGTGATTGGATTAGGGAGAATATGGGCTTATCAATGCCATATCCAAGATTTTAAAATAATAACAAATAAAGGTTTCATGTTTTACTAGAAGATTAAACCCAAAAGAGTTGATAGATTAGTTTTAAAAAATGGAATAATACTTCAAGTTTCATGAAGTAGTGGATGAGCACAAGGCAAATGTTTCACAAATATAGTTTAAGGGTCTTCCAAATCTATGGTGGAAGAAGGTAAAAATTTAGAGGAATCATAAAGGTAAATACAAAATCACTAACTAGGAGAAAATAGTTCATCAATTGAAAGGTAAATTTATAAATAAATATTATCAGTTAGATTTGTTGAAATTTTTTTAGAATATATGAAAAAATGAACTAAGCATAAAGGAGTATACAAAGGAGTATTAAAATATTACTATCTAGGTTGGTCATAATGATGTGGACAATGATAAGGTATTGTGATATATTAAGAGACTATGATAGGTCATCCAATATGATATCACCATAGTGAGATTGTAGATAGTAGAGGAAGCATATCAATATGCATTAAGACTAGAAGATAATTTGGAATGAAAATAAGTTACTATGAGAGATGAAGTGAATATCAATGGAAAGAAATAAAAACTAGTAGAGAAGAGAAATGAAGACCTAAATAGTGTGTAAGTATATTAATGAAGATGAGGATCATATTTTATGAGAGGTGGTAGAGGAAGAGGTGGATGTGGAATATTCATAGGAACATACTTCATGTGTTATAAGGTAGGACACGATATATTTTAGTGCCCTCATGGAAATTTTAGTGGAAAGAGAGGAAGTGATGGTGCATAAATATTAAAAATAAAATCAAACTATGGAACATTATATAAATGGGCCTAAGCAAGGAGGATAAAGTTTACTAGCAGAGTCTTGGATGTTATAGGAAAAATTAAAGATGTGATTTTCTCAACTAAATGTAGGACAAGAGTTAAATATTGTAGAGTTATGGTAGATATTGGAATAATTGATAATTTGGTATCCAAAGAGATGGTAAAGAAGTTGGGATTAGTGAAAAAACCATATCTAAGGTATTATAGAGTAGAGTGGTTAGTAGGATGTCAAGACAACATTAAGTAAGAATAATGTGAATTATAGATTAAGATTGGTATCTAAGTATAAAGGTTCAATGTATTGTGTCATATATTGATGCATATCACATTTTTGTTGGGAAGCCATGGAAATATGATAAAGATATATGTAATATGATCATGCAATATTATATGATGGGAGAGAAAATATAGTGTGAGGAAGGATGGACAAGTCCATATCCTATATCCACTATAGTAGAGAATAAATGGGATAAACACAAAATTCATTTGGTCATTCACATTAGAAATGAGGACTTATGTGGGGGAAAATAATAAAGTGCATGAAGATGCCAAATATTATTGCATACAAGAAAAAGAGTGATGATGAAAATGTAAAATGTAATATTACACAAATGAAGGTAAATGAAAAATTGAACCAAAAATGTAGGATCATTTTAGTGGTTGATTTTGTAGTAGAAGAATGAAATAGTGGATTGTGTAACATAAATAGAGGAGTTTGACCCAAGTGTAAAGGGAGATGACACAATAATGAAGTGAAGGGATTTTTGAGGAGAAGGTCAATTCTTTACCTGATGGGTAGGTACATACAGTTGGGGTATAATTCCATAGACATCTTAAATATCATGTATGCATTATTCAAAATTTGGCTTGGTAATTAATAATCCTAAATGTGTACACATTTTAAAAATACAATATGCATATGTGTTATGATAAGTATGCATAAAAATATAAAAAACACATCCAAACCATTGTTTTTCATTTTACTTTACATTTCTTCTCTACCCCTAACTATGTAACTGCATTCATGTTTTGTTTCCAAGTGGATAAAACACACCACACATGCTTCAATTTTCTAATTAGGTTGACAAATCAACAATTTCATGGTGGAGGGGAGGTAAATAATCAAAATTCCTATCGATTAACACAAAAAATTTAAAATTATTTTATATTTTCATTATTTTTTGTTAAAACCATTTTTTGGTTTGAACAAACTATTCAAGCATAAGACAAAACTCTCTTATCCTTCTTAAAATTCCAAAATACCACCTAGGTATTCAGAAGGATTTGGCTACACATATAGTTGAAAATAAAATACAAATAAAAAAGACAATTAGGAGAATGAGGGACCACATTCAACCAAAACCCACCATACTTATTTCATATATACTTAAGAGTTAGTAGTAGGCCAAGTTGACTTGATAATGTTTCAAGTTTATATAAGGGAATCTTATAGAGAGATATTTAGGGTTTTATATGTTGACAAATTGTCAACATGTGGTGTGAAGGAGAATAAATACAAAAATACCAAATTTATCATTATTCATTGATCCATCAACTAATGTACCTTTCTCAGTATCAACAAAATGGTTCCTAATCAATCAGTGCTAGCATAATTTGATAATAAATATTTTTTGTGATTGATGGTAGATATATTTGATTACCCATCTTGTAACAACCATGAGGTTCCATTTTATTATTTAAGTAAACCCATAAGGTTCCATTGTATTATTTAATTAAACTATATTACGAGTATATCTTCAACGAGATTCTTTATCATTTTCACTACTCATAATTTTAGGGATAAAGAAAAGGATTTGTATAGGATAGACTAGGTGCACATCATGCACATTATTGACCTAAAAGATTCCATATATAAAATTCACTTTAGCTTTGTTTCACTCAACATACCCCTCTCAAAAAAAATTGAGTAGGGTCCCATTTTATCCTAAAAGGAACTAGCTATGGTGGGTGAATCATTTATTGATGTTTATCATGTGATTAACAATTATAAGATTTCCCAAGTGTTTTTATGCCCACGTTTTTGGTTAAGAATAGTTTTTTTAATGCTAATAAGATTTTCCATTGACCTAGATATGTGATTTTTTGTTGTTTATTCTACTCAAGCTAACCTATTAATGGTTTTTGGAAGTTTCTTAAGTATGCAGGTTCTTTGAGGTTGTATCCGACATTCCTATGTTTGGAATTTTTGTTTAACTTTTATGTTTAGCATACAAGTTACTTATAACTTTTTTCTATTGTGCATTCTTTATCAAATTAGATCTATGAGAGATTCATTACCATCTACTTATGGTATTCTTTTTTTTAACTTGGCAAAGTTTTACACTTTGACATTTAGAGAAATCAGTGCCACATGATAACAACCTACTTACCTGAAGTTATTTTAGAACTTAAAAACTTTTAAAATAATTATAGGGAAGTAAAGTACTAGGATATTACCAGGTGTCATAATCCTACTCACCCAATGACTAACAAGATCAAAGTTTTAATGTAAGGAACTCTTGGGTAAGTAGAGTAGTGACAACTATCCACATGTCCCAATCCCATAGGCATGTATTCATTGAAGCATTATAAAATTTTCTAATTCTTATAGGTAACTAGAGTATCAAGATGATGACACATGTCATCATCCACTCACTTGAATTATATACAACAAAAGGAGTGTGACACTCCCATGGAAGTAGAGAACTGGAATGATGATGTGTGCCATCATTCCACTCACCTAAAGCCTATGTAAATATGAAAGATATTATGATACCCATACAAAGAGTTAGATCATGGGATTTCACCAAGTGTCACCATAATAAGGTTCTAAAGTAGTAATAAACATAAAACAAGGCAGAGAAAGAACCATAAGGTAGCAGGGAGGTAAATTTTTACCACATATCCCTAACTATATAAGGGTCTGGCAAAGATAATGCAACACTTTTAAGAGAAGTGGGAAGTCAACAAGTATCAAAGAAAAGATGATGAAAAACTTATATCAAGAAGGAAAAGCCACTTGGCAACATGATTTACAAAAGGATGATGCATCGCAAAAAACTTCAAAATATGAAAATAGAAGAAAAAAGGATCCAAAGCCATTAAATCCATTAGTCTGTATGAATTAGTAAATTGCATTTAATTTTACAAAGTAAGTTAATCCAATAGGAAATATATGAAATCATCCAAGTGAAGGGAAATCACATTGCCATCGAATTAGTGACTACAAATGTGAATTCAATGTCCATTTTATAACCAAGCATCCATGTAATTAAAGAGATATAGAACTTGAGTGTATATAAATGGCTTTCAATTCAAATTTTCCACCTTCCACCTCTATGTATTCCATTATAGGGTCTTATTATAGATACAAATTTTGATGAAGTGGATCTCAATCATGAATTCAAACACTACTTAGATATCTAGAGTAAGTTGAGGTAATATATTCATATAACCCTAAGGATAAACTCTCAAACTTTACACAAAGTTATAAGTAGGACTTAGTGGAAAACAAATCAGTAGTACTACATGATGCAATGTCAAAACTAGAGGTAATGCCCTACATTCACCTAGTTTATAATTTATTTACAAATAACCAATTTTTTGACAAAATTTTGCATGTCCATTAGAATAAAACACTTTTGGCCTATGTTAGTGGGTGTGACTTTAAGAATTATTACTAACTCCCTAACCTAGAGGTGAACTATAATCAATCCCTAATTGACCAATGTATGTTGGCCAATAATGTTACCTATAAGTTGTAAGAATGGGCACATGACCCAACCACCTTCAAGATCGAGGGACTCATCTCTATCATCCTAATTACCACTTTTAGATTAGGAATCAAGATCACCATGGCCCTATTAAATAGAATATATGGTTTCCCAAGCATAACTCATGTTAATGAGGTTTGTATTTCCATTTTAGACACCATCCTCACCTCCACCAAGGTCATTGCCATTGGGTAAATCCAAAGTGCTAATTTGAACCACCAAGTTAGTAGCTCAGAAAACTAACCAAATGGAAATTTTTATATGATGTATTGTCTAGTGAATGCTATAATTAGAATCATCCACTCAAATTTCAAAGAACCTTGGGAACCCAACCCAAAATATCCCAAGAATAGAGTTCATTATGAATTTAATATTCTTCACATAAAAAAATTCAATAAGAACATGAATAGGCTAATACAAACCTTCTATCCAATGGTATATCAAGCCATTTATGATAAAGATATGCCTAGACTATCTAATCATATCAAAAGGACTCTTGGAAGAATTGGTATCTATTATATCTACTTGTTTTGCATAATCATAAGAGTGGAGGGAACCAAGTCCTTTCCCATGTATCTTAATTATTTGGTACCATATATGGTGGGAAAACAAGAAATTACAGCTCAATTGGTATATTCCATAGATGTCAATCTAAGGAGTGCCAAAAAGGGAGTAATCCACCCAACACCAATCAACATTGTCTAGATTTAATATACCATATGGGAAAATTTATACCCAGTGGGTAGGACTATAGCATACTATGATTTTAAATGGGCACCCAATAGGTAATGGGATCTAAGGAAAAGGGTGAGGAACCACCTAGATAGAATCAAAGATAAGGTAAAAATTGAGTATGAACACATATCATTCCCACATGATGAGGTGTTCGTAGATGCTCTGAGTGATATAGAAGTTTGATCTAAGATGAACAAGGTAACTATGTCTATGGTGGTGTCTAAGCATATTTAGTAAAAACTAAATGCCACCAAATATGATGCTCAAATAATTGTTAAGAGCATTGGGATTCAAATCCCCTTCCTATACCTCTCTCATAGGCTATAATTTAAGGATAAGATTAGGTTGAACCATTTGGGCATGATTATATGGGAAGTGAATATGGAATCTCTCAGGGCCCCCCTTAAAATTCTATCATAATGGTCACCATTATAGCAACCACCATGGTGTCTACCTCCCTCACTTGACTACCACTACATTAAATTATGAAAACATATCTCAACCTAGTGGATCATTTTCTATGTTTCCTTTCCTTCCTCTCACTCTAGAATAGTATGTGAGTCTCCCATCTTTCCTCTTCCTAGTTTCTAATTTGGCTCTATTTCTATCCCCAACCCAAATCATTGCTTCATCACCACCCACTATCCCTTTGGATTCACTTTCTATTACTTCCCTTCCATCAATAAAAACTAATACTCCCATTAGACCACCTCTTGTGTACTAGATAAAGGTGAAATCCCTGTATGTTCCCCTTAGGGCACTCCAACAAAGGGAGTTGGCCAAAATTGGCCTACATAAGAAGATTTTGAATGGATGTGGTGTGAGAATTTGAGTAGAGTTCTGGTTGAAGAGAGATTTAATGGTGGAAAGAGAAGACCACATGTCACTTGCAATATTTTAAAATGCTTTAAGCAAGATTAAAGTGTGAATTTGGTGATTTTAAGGAACTAGACTATTTTAACATGTCATGTAGGAATAAATAGGTTAGTTTGGTTGTGTGTTTCATAAGTGTACTTGGGAAGGCAACCAAAGATGAAGGATTACATGAAAATGATGTACTTCATGCCATGAATATCCCTTACAAGTTTGGTGTCTTGATGTGTTTTCTATCTCAAGATATAAGCCTTAAAAAAGATATAATAGTGTGGGACATGCTTGGGGATGTCAAATTAAGGCCACAAGAAATAGTCATTTGGATTCAAAAATCCTCAACAAGTTTCAATTTTAAAGTAGGGATGATAAGTGTCATGATCTTGGAGGCCAATATTAAATATCAATGGCATGCGGGTGATATCATGAGGTCAATAAGTCAATCCAAATCTATAACATGCATTTAATCATATGATTGAAGATCATGGCAAACATGAGGTCAAAAGGTCAGAGGATCTTGAGGATAAATACAAAGGTGCCATGTGTCTCAATCATGGTGGGTTGAAATCATATTAATGGTCCATGTTTGATCATAATGTCTAAATGAAGATTGATAAAATGAGTTCAACCATGCAGAACCAGATCAATGGTGTGAATCAAAGTCAAGAAGTCAATGAACCCAAATTACATACAAGGCTACCATGTGGTGTAAGATTATTAACCAGATGGATAATAATAGCAGCATCAATAAAAGGCATGCAGGGTTTCTAAGTGTCATAATTTGGGAAACCTAAATAAAATATCGATGAAACAAATTTAATCAATTTTTTGACAAGGCACAAGATGAAGACACGTGTCTAAATTTACAGTGATCATATATTTTAAAATATGATAAGTAATAGTGTGGTGAGGAGATGCCACATAAGTGGGCATGTTAGATAAAAATATTTGGCCACCTAAAGCATGTAAATGTATAAATATGATATCAAATATGATTTGGGTTACTAGAGCAAACCCTGTAGAATCACAGAATGCGATTAAATCTCAGTTGGACCTTTTGAAAGCCTTTAGACATAATTTTTATATCTTGTTCATGATTAAGAGACTAGGTATCCTATAGATCATCAAGTTATGACTATATGAAAACCAACAAATGGATTGGTTTTCATCTATAGTGGACCTATGTTCATAGTTTGGAGTAAGGGAAGATGGTGATTCTAATAATTATGTTCTAAAGGGACACCAGATGAATGATTTCAAAGTGACTATCTGATAATGTAAAGGACATATCTAAATGAATCATGGTATGACAAGCTCATTAAGAAGATGGATATTTTGGAGGTTGAGAAAGGCAAGTGGAACATTCAATAAAATTTCAGTCTTTGAAGGCTATTCCTTCTTAGTAGATCATGACTCATCATCCTCAACAACAAATTTTTGACTTCTAGTATGTTTCTTAACCAATAAGGGGATTTGAAGGCTATTTGGGATAATTAAGGTTAATTTTTTTATCAATAATTAGTGATAATTGATCAAAATATGGTTGACAATTCATGGAGGGTGGTTGTAGCTCATTTATTGATTTCTGATAGCATTATTCTCTTCTCTCTCTATTTTCCCCTTTTCTCCTATATCTCCCATTTTTCCATATTTTGGAAGGAGATATACAATAATTATCATGATTTTTGGAGTATCAAGAGACTCTCATTTGATAAGGAAAAACCTTGTCAAAATTTGTATGAAAGGCCTCTTAAATCAATAAAGATTTTTTTTTACCTATCACTTGCCTCTTAATAGTGTTTAGCAAGCTTGTGCATAATGTCATTGTGAATAAGCATCCTTTCAAGTCCATTGTCCTTCTTTCTACCATTGAAGGATGTTTTGTGTGAATCTTAGAATTCCTCTTTGCTTCATTTATTGTTTGGTGATCATTGTTTATGAAACACTTATGCAAATTAGGTAGTTGGTGAGATTGTGTGAGCTAGTATTATCTTAAGATTCATCAGTGTTTATTTCATGCTCATGTGAGTTATCATTAAAATTTGGTGCATCACCTTTTAACTCTCTTATTAACCCTTTATCCCCTTTTTATCCATTTTCCAAGTAGTAGCATTAGTTTAGGTGATCTATCAAGAGGAAATCAACCTTCTATAGAGGTTCAACCCCTCTACATGATACCCATATCTTGGGATTACTCCAATTTTGTGTTGTAGTTAGAGGGAGCCTAAAGAACCCTCTCTAAAGGTGAAAATTAATCTATAATAGTTTATATCATGCTTAGTGGGACCCACTTTCAAATAATATTGGTCATGTTTGATGTTATTTTGATCAATTTATAATAGTTTTATCTTTCATCTTTTATTATCTAGTGACTCTGAAGAGAAATCAATAATTTGGTGGTAGAGAAGAAACTATCTTTCATGCCAAAGGTAACTACAAGGTTAGATTCTAGAGGTATTCCTTTTGAATTTGTTGAATTGCCTTTAAACTGAGTAAAAAGGTTAAGATTTGCTAATACTCATCCATACAAAGGAAAATTTCCTCCTAAACATATTTCAAAATCTACCTCTATAAGAAGATATTTGTTGGGTCTTTTCATTACCATGGTAGCCCCTAGAGCTTTCCATTTTGTGAATTTTAATGGTCAAAGTCCTTTGGACCTCCAGTAGTATGACCCTATTCTAGTAGCAGCTCTTAAAAGTGTTCCTTAATTCATGGGATACCAATCTTCAACACCTTCTAAGCACCTTAGAGACAACCAACTTTTGCAATATTCATGATATTACTAAAGAAAGTGTGGTCATTAGGTTTTTGGCCATCTCTTTCAAGGTTAAAACCTTGAACTAGTATAGAAACCTTATTATTAACTCTATCACATCATGGGATCAGTTAGGATATGCTTTGTGCAAAAGGTTTGAAGAAAAGAGTGATCACTTGTCACTTTTAGAATAGCTAACCACAATCAAGAAGGCTCCTTAAGAGGTTATGCAAGATTTCAATAATAGGTTTCAAAAGACATGGGATAGGATCTTAGTATTTTTCAATCTTACTCCTAATTATACTTTCCTTTACTATTTAAAATCCCTCAACATTGATATTGCAGTAATGATTCAGTCTATGGGAGGAAACATGCTACCAAATGTTTATGAGGTGGTAATTAGGGCAGATACTTGTCTTGTACAAGTTGTAAATCTTACACCTATGTAACCAATGCCTTTGTTTCTTGAGATTAAACCACCTTCTATAATCATTCCTCCCCTTTCTTCCATTCTACCTATGCCAACACTTGTTTCCATACCTACACCAAAATAGGAAAAGGCTTCAACTAGTCAACCTTGTGACTCCCAAGAACACAAGAACTTTCAAGATCTTAAGATCATGTTTCAATCCTTGGGAAATGAATTAGTGAATGTCAAGAGGTATAAATCCTAGGTCAATATACCTTATCAAGCTCCATATCAATGTAAACAACAATCTTATCAAGCAAATAGGCTACCCTATATAGGAAATTTTCAAGGACAAGGGCAACTTATCTATACTAGGCAAAATAATTATAACCCAAATGCTACAAGTACCTATAATACTTTGGTTCATATTTAAAACAACATTGACCTAGAAAACAAGGTTACTATGCCTTGGAATTAGTCTTTTGGTCAATCCATTATCCTAAACATTGATTACAATCAAGTTTTTAATGGTAAATGGCATTAGGGTCCTAGCTATAGATTTAATCAAGTTCTTATGGATTAGATTACAGAAATACCTATGATGACAAAATAAGAAGAGCCTCAATAAGGCCAAGGGCATAATGAATGACCAAACTATTTGGGTTCTACAATCATTAATTATGAAAATAAGAGTGGTATGCATCCAATCAATAGGCTAGTTCTATCCAAACATATATTCTACTAGTAGCTAATATAGGGTTCAAAAGAAGGAACATGGATGGTAACCAGGAAGCAATCAAAAAGCCTCCTATTTTTAATCCATTAATATCAAATCCAAGTGAAAATACTACTAATACAAAGGTTCTAATGGATCCAAAGGTTCTAATAGCTCTAAAGAATTAGAACCAAGGTAATGCCTTTGTACCCCAAAACCCACAAGTTCAAAGTATAGTTATGGATCCCAAAGCATAAGCAAAGGTTAGTGGTTTGCCCATAAATATTTTTGAACAAATGAATAATTCCAACATGAGTGTGCCAATGTGGGACATGATTTCCATGCTTTGTTAGGTGGATATCCTTCAAGAAGGTTTGTCAAAGATCAATGTTTTTGAGAAGCCACTAAGGAAAGAAAACATGGTTCTCACCAATGCAACCAAGGGAGCTAATGAATGGCAATAAAAAAAGGTGGTCAAGTCTCCTCCCTTATATATTTATATTATAATTTTTTATTCTTTGGTATATAACTACATTGTAGATAGTGGAGCAAGTACTTCAGTGATGCAAAAGTTAATAACAAATCAATTTGGTTTCAAGTATGAACCCCAATCTAAGCGAGTTTTATGGCTTGATGGATATTCTACCAAACTAGATGGTATTATTAGAGGGCTCAACTTGACCCTAGATGATTGTGATAATGTTTTAATGGTTCAGGATGTGTTGATTCTAGATGTGCCTCCTTATTTTTCTCTATGCTTATTTAGAGACTTCACATCAAAAATTTGGGGTTATCTAGCAGCATATTGGTCCTACATGGCTTTCAGGACAAGGTATAGGACCAAGATATCCATCAAAGCTAAACCTATTTCATAATTTCAAATAGAGACTTATGGGACAAATATCCCAAACATCAATTGTACCATCATAGATGAAGATGAACACATGGTTAGTCAAGAATTGGACACCCATCCTGAGAGCATAACTAATATGTTCTTGGACTAGTTATGGAGTGAAAATTAGATAATCAACCCTTTAGAAGGTGTTGAGGAAAAAGACATGGGATTTTATTGCTTGCATGAGAAGAATGAATCTATTCCATCCCTCACTAGGCCATAAGAAGATACTAGTGGTCTGTACAAATTATTTTTTGATGGCTCAAGGAACAAACACGAGGTAGGTGTAGGTGAAATTCTAATATCTCCCTCAAATGATAATTACTTTTCCTCTTATAGATTCCAATTTAGTTTCTCTTTCAATGTAGTTGAGTATGAGGGCATTATCCATAGCCTTCATGGGGTTAGTAAGAGGGGAATCAAGAAGTTAGAAGTATATGGGGATAGAGAGCTGAGAGTACATCATGTTAGAGGCCAAAACATCACAAATAATCCTTTGATGAGATCCTACAAACATAGAGTGTGGGACATACTAGAGGACTTTGAAACCTTCAACATCCAAGTAGTGATAAGGAACCAAAACAAACATGCTAATAGGTTGGTAGTTTTGGGATCCTAGTTTGACATTCCAAATGAATTGAAGTCCAATGTGTAACCACATGTCAAAGTGGTAGTAATACCATTAGTGATAGACAATGAGGCTCATTGGAAAGTCTTCTATAGTGATAAGTAGATTTCTTATTTTTTGTAGTAGGAAGTAGAGTTTTCCTCAATGAACCAAGGTAAATTCCAACATCTTTATGAGGATCAAATTGTTTATTTAAGGTCTAACAAACATCCTAAAGGGCTTGTTACCCTTAAAGGTTTTTTCTCTGAGGGAGATAATATAAGGAAAGACAAGTTAGTGATGTCAATTGATGAGGAAAACTATGAAAGATTTATTATCATCAAATATAAGCTCCTCATGATTTGAAAGGTAAGCATTAAGGCTAAAAATCATGCTTTCATTGAACTTTATATAAAATATTCAGATATCTTTGCTTCAAAATATAGTTCTTTAAGAGGTTTTGATCCGAAACTAGCCCAACAAATTATAGAATTGGAGGCTAATGCCAAGCCTATAAATAGAATCAAAGGCCTATCAAACCCAAAATTAAGGATCTAATGAGGAAATAATTGACAATATTGATTGAATCTAATATCATCTTTCCTATCAAACACTCCTCATGGGTAGCCAACCTAGTACTTGTGAGGAAGAAGAATGGTGAAATCCGATTGTGTGTTGACTTAAGGGAATTGAAAAGGGTCTATTTGAAAGATAATTACCCCTTACCATCCATGGAGATACTCCTTCAAATAGTTTCTAGTTCAAAACACTTCTCTCTTTTGGATGGGTACTCAAGATATAACTAGGTGTTGTTAAGAGAAGAAGACCAATATAAGACTACCTTCACCAAAAAGTGGGTCAATATGCGTATTAGAAGATGAATTTTGGCCTATAAAATTTTGGGGATACTTTCCAAAGAGCCATTAACATGGATTTATAAGGTTTGCTAAATCATATGGTGTTGGTCTACTTGGATGACATAATAATTTTCTCCAAAAAGGCTAATGAGAACTTAGATAACCTAAGATTGATCTTTAAAAGATGTAGAGAATATGGGATCTCATTGAATCCCAAGAAATGTGTGTTTGATTTCCATGAAGAAAAACTCTTGGGACATATTATCTCAAAGTAGGGATTAATTATTGACCCTAATAAGATAAGTTCTATCTTAACATTATCCTTACCCAATCATAAGAAGGGACTCTAGAGTTTCCTTGGGAAAATAAATTTATTGAGAAGGTTTATAGCTAGTTACACAAGCTTGGTCAAACCCTTCACTATCATGATAAAGAATAATCAAGTGTTCACTTAGTCAGATGTAGGTAATGTAACATTTAAGGCTATCAATAAAGTCATTACCCAAGCACCCATACTCATGAATCCTGATTTCTTAAGGGATTTAATATTATATACCTTTGTCAATATTGATAATATACCATCTATTTTGATGCAAAATAATGGTGACGAACTTGAGTATCCACTTGTATTTTTTAGTTAGGGCTTGAAGGGTATGAGGTAAGGTATAATTTTATATAAAATTAAGTCCTTATAGTGGTAATAATCCTTAAAAATTTTAGACCAATGCTCTCCAATAGTAAGATATTTCTTATGGTGTCTAATCCTAGAGTAAGAGACTTCCTTCTTAACAAGGACTTGAATGAGAAGAGGGCTAGTTGGAGTAGCAAGGTCATGTAGTATGATGTGTATATAAAGGTCCCTAATCTAGTGATAGGCAAAGGCTTATGTGATAATATGGTTGATGACCTTCAAGAAGATAAAGAGGTTATCTTGGTGACAGAAGACAACTCACAAATAGATGCACCTCTAAGTCACACTAGTTGGTTCCATTCAAAAAAGACCTCAATGGAGTGCTTCTTAGGTGCATAGATAATGACCAAGTGACAAGGATCTTGGAGCAATTCCATGATGGGCCTATAAGAGGCCATTTTTATCCAAGGACTAAAACATCAAAAGTGATGAGAGATATTTATTATTGGCTTAGCCTCTTCAAATATGCCTATACATGGGTGATAAAATTTCAAAAGTGTGCTCTTTTTATAGGTAAGAAAATATTGGTAGCCCTTATTATCAACCCAATTTAGGTGGAACATCCCTTCATGTAGTGGGGTTTGGAATTCATAAGAATGATCAATCCACCTTCTAGTGGAGGAAATAAATGGGTACTCACTGATAATGACTACTTCACTGGATGGGTGGAAGCAATTTCCCTAAATGAAGCTAATGAAATAAAATATTTGTAATTCTATGATAGCATAATAATAAGGTTTGGTGTACCAACAACAATAATTTTAGATAATGATTTAGCATTTTTTGGTATGAGGACAAGTGAGTGGGCAATTTAGCTAGGCATCTACCTTAGCACATTCTCAAATTACTACCCCCAAGGTAATGGACTAGTATATTCAAAAAAAACTTGATACAGATTATCAAGATGACTATGTAAGAGAATCAGAGAGTATGGCACACAAAATTAAGGATAGCCTTATGGGCTGATAGAGTGACTCCCAAAGTTACCATTGGAAACTCACCATTTGTCCTTGTATATAGGATGGAGGCAAAATAACCCATATCTATTAATTTACCTACCTTGGAGTTATCCCATCATATTGAGTTGATGGAGAGTGAACATATGAGCATGAGGATGACAAAGCTCATGGATCCTGAAGAAACTAGAGATGTTGCAATGAAGACACTAGAGTCTCACCAAGCACAAGTCAAGAAATCTTTTTATAAGATATCCATAGAAAGGGAATTCAAACAAGGGGATCTAGTCCTCAAGTGGGATTCAAGTAAGACCAATCCAGGAAACCATACCAAGTTTGACAGCTTGTGGAGTGGCCCTTACTTGATCCACATATGCAAACAACATAATACTTTTTAGCTTAGGTAGTTCAATGGAGAGGTATTACCCATCTTAGTCAATGGAATTAATTTAAATCCTTGATAGTAAAACATTTTTTAACCATTATATATATTAGACTGGTTTTTCATATTTTCCCCTAAGTGCCTTTTGCACATTATTTTTAGTTGTGTTTCCTTTCCCTAAGTTCCTTGGGCACATTGTTAGTTTTATTTCTTGTGGTCCTTGTTTATTTAAGAGGAGGTTTTTAGAAAGGGAAAACCTTTTATCATTTTCATAATTATCTAGGAATAAATAATTATGACTTTGTATGCCTAATAGATTAGATAAGGTAACTAATTTGTTGCATATCAGGTATGCAATCCCAGGTGGTCACTAGAAATGTTGGCCATAATTGGTCTACATAAGAAGATTTTGATTGTATGTGGTGTGAGAAGCTAAGTATATTTTTGGTTTAAGAGAGATATAATGGTGGAAGGAGAAGACCACATGTCACAAGCTTTTGAAAAACTTTAATTAATCTTAAAGTGTGAATATGGTGATTTTGAGGAACCCTATCTTAGCACATCATGCAGGAATGAATAAGTTAGTTTGGTTGTGTATTTTATAAGTGTACTTGGAAATTCAACCAAAGATGAAGGATTACATGAAAATTATTCAATTCATTCCATTAATATCCTCTATAAATTTGGTTTCTTGATGTGTTTTCTATCTCGAGATATAAGCATTCAAAAAGATCTAGTAGTGTGGGACATGCCTGGGGACATCAAATTAAGGACAAAAGATATATTAATTTGGATTCAAAAATCCTTAAAAATTTTCAATTTGAAAGTAATGATGACAAGTGTCATGATATTAAAGTCCAACATTAAATATCAACATCATGTGAGAGATCTCACGAGGTTAATAAGTTAGTACATATCTATGGTACATGTTCAATCATCTGATTGAAGATCAATAGTGAGCACAAGATCAAAAGGTTAGAGGATCCTAAGGATGAATTTGAATGCTCCAAGTTTATTAATTGAGTTAAATTGAAATTGGATTGATAGTTTGTGTTTGGTCATAATGTTCAAATGAAGATCGGTGGATCACATTCAACCATTCAAAAGCAGATCAATGGAGCGTGTTCAATCATGTAGAAGTAGATCAATGGTGTGAATAAAATTAAAAAATTTAATAAATATAGTTTACATGTAAGGCTACCATAGAGCATAAAATCATTAATTAGATGTAGATTGATATTAGGGTCCATAGAAGGCATGCAGGGCTACCAAGTGTTGTAATCTAGGAAACCTAAATCAAAGATTGATGCAACAAATTCAATCAAGTTTTTGGGGAGCATAATATGAAGATACATGTTTGAATTTTTAGCAATCATATATTTTAAAATATGATGAGAAACAATGTGGCAAGTATATGCCACATAAGTGTACATGTTAGATCAAAATATTTCACCACCCAAAGCACATAAATATATAAATACGAGATCAAATACAATCTGGGTTACCAAAGTAAACCCTATAGAATAATAAAATGCCATTAAAGCTTAATTGGACCTCTAAAAATCCCTCAAACATAAGATTTTCATCTTGTTAATGATCAAGAAACTAGGTATCCTATGAATCTTCATCAAGTTTTGACTATATGAAAACTAATAAAGGGATTGGTTTTCATCTATAGTGAACCCATGTTCAGATTTTGGAGTAAGGGAAGAATGGTGATTCTAACAATTATATTCTGAAGGGACATTAGATGAATGAATTCAAAGTGACTATCTGATAATGTAAAGGACATATCAAAATGAAGCATAGTGTGACAATCTCATTAAGAAGATGGAGAGTTTGGAGGTTGAGAAAGGAAAGTGGAGCATTTAAATAATTTTTAGAGTCTTTGGAAGCTCTTCCTTCTTATTAGATCATGACTGATCATCCTCAATAACAAAGTTTTGTCTTCTAGTATGTTTCTCATCTAATGAGGGGATTTAAAGGATATTTGGCTTATGAAGGTTAATTTGTTGAGAAAGAATTAGTTCTAATTCACCAAAATGTGGTTGAGAATTCAAGGAGGGTGGTTGTATCTCATTTATTGATTTTTTATTGTGTTTCTCCTCTCTCTCTTCCCCTTTTCTCCTATATCTCCCATTTTCCCCTCTTTTGGAAGGAGATTTCCAATAATTCTCATGATTTTTGAAGTATCAAGAGAATATAATTTGATAAGCAAAAACCCTATCAAAATTTGTAAATAAGACCTCTTGAAGTAATAAAGATTTTTCTTTACCTATCTCTTGCCTCTGAGTAGTGTTTATCAAGCTTGTGCATGATGACATTGTGAAGAATCATCTTTCCATTATCATTATCCTTCTTTCTTGCCTATTATTAGGTGTTTTAGAGTTATTTTTAGGTCTAAACTTATGCTCTTTCCATCATTGAAAGATGTTTGGTGCGAATCTTAGAATTCCTCTTTGCTTTATTCATTATTTGGTGATCCTTGTTAATGAAACACTTATTCAAATGAGCTAGCTAGTGAGATTGTATGAGCTCGCATTGTATTATGCTTCATCAGTTTTTATTTCATGCTCATGTGAGTTATCATTTAAATTTTTTGCATCTCCTTTTATCTCTCTCGGTAACCCTTTAACCCCTCTTTATCCCTTTTCCAAGTAGTATCATTAGTTTAGGCGATCCATCAAGAGGAAGTTAACCTTCTCCATAGGTTCAACCCCACTAAAAAATACCCACAACCTAAGGTTTCTCCAATTTTGTTGCTTATTTAGAGGGAGTTTGAAGAACCCTCTCCAATGGTACAAATTAATGCCACAATAAGAGCCTCCAAGGAGAAGTCAAGGGAGAAAAGGATAGAATAATGGCTCTAAGCAAGTAGAATCCCTAAAAATCTTGGATAATGGTAAGGATGATAAAGATAAGGTTATATAGAGAGAATGGTTCATAGAATAAGAATGGGAATACAAGACAAAAACCTCCTTGTGTAAAACCATTAATTAGTAAGACCACATAGAATGACCCAGAGGATAAATGGTTGCTAGAGGAAGCTTGGTCTAGGGACATTGTAATTTTAAAGTCCAATTCAAGCTTAACTAAATTACTTCAAGACCAAGGTGTGTAAATGGAGAAGAAGTAGAGTGAAAACATATAGATTTAACACAAGGGTAGTTAATGAGTATATCTCTATCCTTAGTCCCTTTTAGCACAATAATGGTATCTATGACAATAATTTCCTAGATTGTCGCTACACAAAAGGGTGAGTGCACAAGCTTCTCATTACTCATCTATTGTAATAAATGACTCTATCCTAATTAGTTATATGGTAGTAATTTCTCATGATTTATATTCTTTAGCCTAAACTAATAAGGCCTAGGTAACTACATGGCTATTTTTTTAAAATACCGACCCCAACCCCCATAATTTAAGTTGTGGCATCCCCTAGCTAAACTTCAGAAGGACCTATTGGGGATACTTATACATTTATAACAAACTATTTTTAAAACTTTTTTAATATCCCTCCTACTTATTCATTCTTTGTTGCATCCATTCTTCAGTAATATAAACTCAATAAAAAGGTTCAGTTTAAGAATCTAGTCTCATCTACCATATTTTCTTCCCCAATCACCCCTCATCATCCATCCACCCAATCAAACATTCTAATTAGATAGGTATCCCAAGTAGAGTCTACCACTATTATATCATCAAAGGGTTTAGACAAAGGAAAGTTGATAATTGATACAGTGGTCGTAAAGAAGGTCATTCGGTGGAGGAAAGCCATTCTTCCCTTCCCTTAGAAACATATTTTCCCAAACCCATTATCCCCCTAAGACAATCCCCATCTTTCACTCTTACATAATAGGTAAATCCTTCATAATAATTAGCTACTTTGAATGTCCCTGAACGGATCCAAAAAATGCAACAAGATGAGGATGGTAGGAAGTACTTAGTCATTGTCAAGCATCCCATAGTCAAGTTTCATTTTGATAAGGAAACTAAGACTCCGAGGAAGATTAAAATAAAAACCATAATGGCTAAAGGGAAACATGTGGGGTTGGATCAAATATAATATGTTTTAAAATTATATAGGGGGAGTAATAGAGGAAATATTTAGGGGATATGATCAATATATCGAGGCATTACATGAAATGAGCACCATTCAACCTCTAAGGGACCTCATAGGTAGTGTGTGAGGAGTATCCCAAAATTTATATGATGTCCTCCAATTAATAAGAGATGAAAATAAAGATTCACAACCTAAATGTGGGGATGCCTCATCCTTTGTATAAGACATGAAGAATATGGAGGACAATCTTTATTTTCTAGGTTGGGCAGCTAGGGACCAAGCTTACAATCATATAAAATTAATAATTTCTTTGGATGTTGCATGGGCCAAAAAATTTGTGGATAATATAAGAAATATCTTGATTGAATTAAATTAAGACATGTGAAATTTAGTACAAAAACTCATCAGTTATAAGGGGCAAGCCATTATAATTCTATGGGAAATTAGAGTCAATGATGTACTTAACCATTGAAAGTAGAGAATTGATCTTTAAGACCATATTTGAATACCTTATCTAGATAGTAGAAAATAATTTTATATTTAAGGTTGAGAGCATAATATATAAGACCCAAGATAACCTATAATAATTGATAATTTTAATAGAAGTAAGGTCTCTAGTAGAGAGATTTTTTATTTGGAGATTGGGGTTGCATTAAAATAACATAGAAAATTAATGGAAATGATCCCCCAACACTTCAAGAGACCCTTGTGGGATTTTAGGACCATTGAGAATGATTTTTAAGTGAGTCACACCTTATACTTGTAGATTCAAGAAAATTAGTGGGCTCCACCATCCACTTCAGTTACAACTACTTCATAAGTGACACAACTAACCTTAATTATAAATCTAAAGTATAGGTGTCCACCACTGCAACTACATCATCATAATAAATCCACTCTAGAATTATGTTAGTTAGTGGTATTAGAGTTTTTTTGAATAAGTTTTACCTATTGGTGGCATCCTTTGCTAAGTGTCCCATGTGTACTCCTTCAAAAGATCTTTTCTAAAACAAATGTAAACTTTGAGAACATCTTGAGTGATGAGGAATCCCCATCCCAAGCCTATATATACACCTATCTCCCACATTATAAAGGATGGATAGATTTTGACATTTAAATATAGATAATAAATCTTTTAGGTTGTTATGCAAGTTTGTGTTGTATGGTTGTATATTTCATGTCTTTATTATAGTGTGTATGCATTTTTATATAACCAATAACTTAATCTTTCCTAATATATGCAATAAAAATTTCAACTATATTAGAATTTATTAATAAGTTTTTATCCATTGGAATGTATAATAACAATTTATGTTGATAGATCTTTTTTTCTAGTAGCAAGGTAGTTAAGTTACTCTTTGAAATTTGTGTAGAGACTTCATTTGATGTAATTTCCTAGACTGAGCCATATCTAGTTGGAGATGCTTTTTTGTATTATCTACAATATTTAATTTAATATATGTTACAATAGTATAGATAACAAACAACCTTTATTTAAAAACTTACAACTAACTACATCATATCCCTTAGACCTTTTCACTGTGTTTGTCAGTTTTGTGTGTTAAAGTAGCAATCTATAAGCATTAGTTCTTTGGAGTTTATCCTTGTCCTAGAGATGGTTAGAAAGTATTCATGTTCTCTATTCATACAAATTATTTTATTCCTTAACTTTCCCTTTATTTTTATTTTCTTTGAGCCATATCCACTTTAGATTAGATCCATCATCACCCTACTCATCTCAAGTAGATCTAGGATCCATATCAATATCTAACCTGACAAGGTTAGCAGTTACATTACTCATATCTATTCCACCACTATTCACTATAATATCCAATACCTAAAAATCATTCCCTACAGTGAATTTAGTCTTCACTGAGATCCCAAAATGGTTACCTCATATATATTTTCTAGTGTGTGTAAAACTTAGAACAACATAATTTGGTGCTAGAAGGAGGGAAAATTTTGCTATCTAGAATTGAATATCTCTTAAGTTACACTAAATATATCTCAAAGACTAACTAGGTTTTCCTCTATAAATAACCTTCTACATCCACCCTTACAAGACCAATGAAAACTGAGGCCAGAAAGAGGTATTATGAGGAGGTCCCAGGCTTAGTCATATTATCCAAACAAATGACCACTCCCACATCCAATAGACAAACCTTGATTTATGGTTTATGCATTTAATATTCTATGAGATATCCATGACTTTCATATAAATATTGAGAAATACCTTCCCACATTTTCTTCCTCAGGGGGCATAACAATTACATAACATATGAAATACTATAAAACTACTCTAGGGATACTAAATGTAGTCCATGAGGATTAGCTTACTATATTTTACCATTTACACTATAATATGTTTCCTACAACTATTTCCTTAATATTTTTGAGGGTTCCATCACATCCTAGACTAATTACCAAATGACCTTCTTAGGATAGTTTGGTCAGGTCACTAGCCCCAATATCATAAACCATCTCTTTGCCAACATGAAGAGTGATCTTAATGAACCCATTAGGTAATTTAATGCAAGGTTATAGAAAATGTATATTCACATAGATAATTTATATAATCCAAATGTTACATTATCTCTAGATATGTACAAAAATGCTTTAGATCCTACAATTGTAATGTTTATACATAGGGCAGTCTATTCTAAGATTTGACCCATGCCTATGCCAAAGCCATAAAGGTTGATAGATAGATGAACCCTCAGTCATAGGGATTAGTAGGACAAAAATTTTATCAATCCTATTCAATGTTAAATCTAATCCCAATTGCTAATCAATAAACTATGACCCAAAATTAAACTTAGGCCCATATGTAGTTTCCCTTGTCTCACACTATACCTAACCAAAGTATAGGTTTCTTGAATAATCCTATCCAAGAATTTTATCCTCATATAAACCAATCTCTAGTTCTAGTCAATGCTTCCAAAACTAATGATACTTATTCTAATAATCCTAAGATATATTCCATCTAGAGGTTGTTATAAAAGTTAAGTAATGACTTCTTAACTATGCAAAAACATATGGGAATGTTGGATGAAAAATCACCAACCAGATCTTTGGTTACCAAAGATACAACATGCCCTTCAATAGAAAAGGGACCAATCATATGTAGTCATCAAAAAATATTATAGATATGAACATCTTGGAGGCAGCTTTTCCCAACTGGTGTAGAGTTCACAACATAACCAAGTATGAAAAACTAGATTGTGAAGAATTATGTGCAACATTTGAAATATTTCATAGAAATTGATAGATAAAAGATATTATAAAATTTACTTGATCCATTTCCTCTTAATGCTTTAATTCACTCCATCACTATTGTGGTCTTTGATACATATGATTTTCCATTTCTCATGGAAGAAGATAATGAACCAGAAGACACTGTAGATGAAGTCCATGCTTTCTAGTAGTTTCACAGAAATAATTATAATATAAGGAACAAAAATCCTTTTACTACCTATACACCTCCAAATAATAGTGCTAACACTCTTTTAGATACAAATAACATCAATAATTTTCTCCCTGAAAGGAGAGAGATTAGATGTAACCCATAAAATAACTAAACAAAGGGGGTACAATATCATGGAGGATATGAAAAATAACAATACCAATATCACCCTACATGAGTTGGCTCATATCACCAAGTAAAGGGAACTACTAATGAAATCCTTGACTAGAATATCTTCTATAGACAAATCCAATAGTTCCCAAGAAAATATAATGATCTATAAGGACAAACTTGAGGTTCCACCCTTTCTACTAATAGTTAAAATGTTTGGTAAAAATGTTCACAATTATTTGGTTAACTTAGGATCTTCAACCAATGTGATGTTAATAGTTTTATGTCTAAAAAATGTCAATATACCTAGATAATTAAAAATGGGTAGTCATATAATTAGTTAAATATATATTACCTTGTGTTAGGTAATTTTTAATATACACTTAAAGCCAGTTTCTGAGTTACATGTACAAAAATTTATTGACATACTAGTGGTCAACATCCCAGAGGCCTACAATTTTTTTTAGCTAGGATTGCTCAAAAAAATTGAATGGATACATGGCCACTAATTTATCACATATGTGTTTAGCTTATAATGGTGTTTCCAATCAAATTAGGATTAAATGAGAGTAGAAGATGAAGTACTTAATCATGGAATATAATGTTAATAATGAGAAGGTCAACTTTGTATCCTCACATGTTGGTATTTGCACCTTCACCATCAAACATAGGTATCAACACCAAGATTTTAAAAGACCTTTATATCTATGGATACTTTAATTTGATGGTGCCCAATCAAAATAAGGATCAACCATTGGTGTAACCTTGATGGACCCTAATGGAAAGTATTACCTGGTAGCATGCAAATTTTAGTTCCTTTACACCAATAACTAGGCTGAGTATGAATCCTTGATCATAGGCCTATATTTTTATTTAGGACGTGATGTCAAATTGTTTTAAGTATTCAATGATTCAAATCTAGTGGTAAACTAGGTTTAAAGGATATATCAATGCAAGCTAGTATACTTAAAGAAATACAAAAACATAGCCTAGGACATGATGGATCCCTTTAAGGCTTTCAACATCCAATTTATTTCAATATAAGAGAACTAAATGGTAGATTCATTATCATTCTTAGTTCCCAAATTAATGCCACTCCAAGAATATAAGATGCAAAAAAATTCTATGGAGCTAGTGCCTTTCCCTTTGGTCCATGACAACATAAAAAATTTCTAGGTCTTCAAGGATGATCAATAAATTATCCAATTCATAAATAATTATAGAGTATTTGAAGACCAAATTATAGATGAAAATGACTTTGAATGTTTGGGATCATAAGACCTTAAGGAGGATGGTATCATATAGCTCAAGGAAAATAGAATTCCCATAGGGATGGTATCTTTAGAAAGGATCTTCAATATAGATCCATAAGTTGATAGGCAAAGGTAGCAAAATATAGATCAATCTATCTTTGCCAAAGAGAATTTGGGAACTCAAGAACACCCTCAATATGTTAACATCAATTTGTCTTATACTTATGATAAAAATTAGAAATTGAAGGAAATATCAATGAAGTAAAAAGATGTGATCATTTATACCTTTGAATACTTAAGGACTTTTTTATCCCAAGGTGATTAGCCTTACTATACCCTTAAGTTTGGGTACAAAAACTTTAGAAAATATTAGAGGCCCATGAATCCCATCTTAGATCCTCTCATTCAGACTAAAGTTTAGAAGTTATTAGATGCCATAATCATATTTCTTATCATGCACTCTACCTGGGTGGCAAACTTAACACCCATTAGGAAGAATAATAGAAAAATAATGTTATATGTTGAATTCAATAACCTAAAATAATCTTTATATAAGGATAAATACCCTCTACCTTCCTTGGATGAGGTAATCTAGGTTGTCACTAGGTCTAAGATGATGTCCTTCCTAGATGGTTTCTCTAGATACAACTAGGTGTTGGTAGAAGCACAAGACCAAATGAACACTTCTTTTACCATGAAGTGGGGAACATATGCTTATAAGAGGATGCCTTTTGGCCTCATCAATGTTGGATAAAATTTCCATTGATCCATGGACCATGAATTTTAGGACTTATTGGTAAGTGCATCATTATCTATATGGATGACCTCACTATGCTTTCTAATAACATCACTGATCATGCAAGCCACTTAAAAAATGTGTTTGATAGATGCAAAATATATGGAGTATCCCTTAACCAAAATAAAATCATATTTTGGGTGAAAAATGGCAAGTTACTAGGCCACATCATCACCAAAGAAGGAATTTATGTCAACCCAACATGGGTCCAATCCATTTCAAAGCTGAAACCTCCCAATAGTAGAAAAGAATTAAAATAATTCTTGGGTAAGATCAACTTTATGAATAAATTCATCTCCAAGTTTCCTAAGATTTTTTAACCATTGAATGTTATGTTGAATAAGGACATAAAAATAGAATGGATAACAGAGGTAAAGGGTTCCTTCTAGGACATCAAGACAGCCATTGGTCAGGCCCTAGTGTTGATTAGTTTTGACTTTACTAAGGAATTTTACTTTTATTCATTTGATTTATAATATACCATTACCATATTACTCACTCAAAAGTTAGATTAGAATGAATTCCTAATCACCTTTATGAGTACTAATTTAAAAGAGGCATAGCTAAAATATTTAATGATAGATAAGCAGATCTATGCATTGATCAAATCTATAAATAAGTTTAAGCATTATATCCTAAGAAATAAGGCATATGTTGTGGTCATGAACCCTATAGTCAAACTCAACCTTAGCTAGAGTAAAATGGGTGAAATAAGAGGCAAATGAATGGCTAAGTTATAATAATTAGACCTAGAAATTAGACCAACCAAGATAGTAAGAGGCCAATGAATAATACAACTAATGACTAAGATAGACCCACACATTCATGTTGAGAAATTTAATGAAGTAAAAATGACTAGAGGAGAGTGGTAATATCATATCATTTACTATTTACTCATAGGGGCATGCTCATTTGATTTGAATAAAGAAAAAACTTGAGCTTTAAGGCTCAAATCTACGCACCACATGATAAAAGGAGGAGTCCTATCCTACAAAAAATATGAGGGTATCTACCTAAGATGTGTCTCAAGAGAAGAAGATATGGATATATTGGATAAACTACACCAAAATTTGGGTAATGGACACCCTTCTAGGATATCCATGACCCAAAAAAATTGAGAATGGGGTACTACTAGTCCACTATTTTTAAATATTCCCATGCCTATGTTAGTACCTACCATGAATTCTAAGTCTTTAAAAAGGGATTTAAATGTTTCCATGCCACAACACCTGATCATTGAAGGTTGCCATTTTTCACAATGGGCCCTTGATTTCATTGGGGTAATCAATCCCAACTCATCAATAGAAAAAAAATTTATTCTTACTTCCATTGACTAGTGTAATCAGAAGACTAAGGCTATAGCCACCAAGAAGTCCAGATCTCATGATGTCATCCCTTAAAGAAAATATATTAACCAAGTTCAGTATCCCTATATACCTGGTCAATGATAATGGACCAACTTTATAATCATTTTAATTCACTGAATGGGATGTTAATAATTATATAATAATCAAGTCCTCCTCAAAATATTATCCCTAAGGTGATGGGGTTAGACACCATAAATAAGTCATCCTAGTAAAAACCAAGAGAATGGCTCTTGCTGTTGAAGTATGTATTATGGACAAATAAGACAAGATATAAATGGGCCCTCAAGACATCACCCTTATTATTAGTATATGGATGATAGCCTATCTTCCCAATTTATCTTAATCTCATATCATATTATTTTATTTAGGAGTGTATGTCAAAACATCATTTGTTCTAGTCTTGGTTGCTAGAAATAGTCCAACTGGAATATGAAAGTATTAAATCACTACAAAGCTTCAACAAACATCAAGACATTTTTAAAATGTTTTTTGATAAAATATCTATGTTTAAACCCCTTAGAATTTCATAATTGGTTATTCTATGGGACAAGTCCCATGAGAAGAAGGGACAACATGACAAGTTCACTCCTATGTGGATTAGACCATATCAAGTGTCTAAAACCTTAGGTGATAATGATTTTCATCCAAGAAACCTTGAAGATAAGGATATGGCCTTCATAGTCAATGGGTATAATTTTAATAAATACTTCAAGGCTTCCCCCACTAAGGATGTTTTTAAACAAAGGGGCCATAGTAGAGGTAAAATTTAGACTAGGTTTTACTAATTTCATAGATAGCTTTCCTGTTTTATATTTTTGTCTTTATTTGGGGTAGTGTTTCTTGATTTATAACTTAGCCTTTCCTATTTTATTCATTCCATTTCTTTATTTTAGTTCTTTATTTTCTATAATAGTTGTCCTTCATTTCATAGCATCTTGATTATCTCCCTTTTGAATGATCAGAATGATATCCATTATTTTGTGCTTCTTATACTTGCTTGAACCTAACTACTAAAATCAAGGGATCATGTCATAAAATAAAGGGTGAGTAAATTAATGAGGATTAGAATAAAATGAACAAACTATTTGATTTGAAAATTTTACACCGTTATTATTAATATTTACAAAATTTAGGTATGTAATAAGAAATGAACCATGGTCATATCACAGTTAAACAATTTCATCAGGTATGTAAAAGTTTCTCTCAGTGTTTCACAAAAATTTAGAAAGGTTTCCCATCCCTTGTGCCAAAAAAACCTCCCAGTCTAATACTTTTTTTGAGATAATAATCATTAATATGGATGTTATTAACAAGGATATTTTTGTAAATTTTTATTTTCTTTTATACATAAACTAGCTCACCATGGTTCCCTACCCTGTCTTCCTTATGTATTCCCAAAAAAAGGGGGAAGGGATAAATGCATCCCATATAGTGATAAAATAAATATAAAGGTGATCAAGGTTCACATGATGAAATAAGATCAATATATCACACATCATGTGAGTTTGTAAATGGAGAAAATGGGAGAACCAAAGGTATCTTTGTTGGGGCTACAAATATTTGGCTAGCAGTAAAGAAATGCTTGATCTCCCTGAGATTTTTTTTATGATTCAAGAAAAAATTTAAAAAAATATTTTTTATTTTAAGTCTTTTATAAAATCTCAAAATAAGGATAAAATAAAATCACTCCACACACAGATCCAAGGTATGGGCAAGGCTAGTATGTTGCATGAAGTTTTGGAAGTTTCTTTCATATATCTTTTTTATTGTCATTATAGGATATGATATGTGCTCACTTTGTAATTTCTAACCAAATATTCTAGGTTCTTGAATAATTTGGATTATTCTCTCTATAAATCACCATTTGTTTCACTCAGCATACCCCCTCTAAAAAATAATTTGAGTAGGGGCCCATTTTAGCTTGAAAAAAACTAGCTATGGGGTGTCAATAATTTATTTATGTTTATCATGTGCTTAACAATGATATGATTCCTCAAGTGTTCTTATGTATGAGTTTTTGGAATAATATTTTCCTTAATGCTAATAAGATTTGTCATTGCCCTAGATATCTAGGTTTTCTTTGTTTATTCTACTTAGGCTAAACTATTAATGGTTTTCAAAAGTTTCCTATGTGTGTAAGTTCTTCAAGGTTGCACATGACATTCCTATGTTCAAAAATTTTATTTAAAATTTCTATTTATCACACAAGTTATTCAAAACTTTTGTCTTTCAGGTATTCTACACCAATCAATCTCCTAAAACTTCAATACCATCTACTTATGCTAGTCCTTTTTCTTAACTTGGAAAAGTTTTATACTTCAATATTCAAATAAATTAGTACCACATGACAATAGATTAATAACCCTTATCTCATTTAACACTTATAAACTTTTAAAGGAATTTTTAGTGAAGTGGAGCATTGGGATATTTCTATGTGTCACAATCCCACTCACTCGATGACTTTCAAGATCCAATTTTCAATGTATATAACTCTAAAAAAAGTGGAGTAGTGACAACCATCCACATGTCCCAATCCCATAGCCCCATGGTCATCAAAACATTATAAAATTTTATAATTATTTAGGTCAAGTAGAATACTAAGATGATGACACATGTCATCATGTCATTCACCCTAAATCTACATAGCAAAAGGAGGAATATGACACTCCCTAGGAAGAGGATCATTGTGATGATTATGTATGTCATCATCTCTCTCACTTAGAGCCTATGCAAATATGAAAGATAATATTATACTCTAGGGAGATTAGATTCAATGGATTTTTCCAAGTGTTACCATCCCAAGGGCTTGGGGCAGTAATAAACATAGAATAAGGTGGAGATAACCATGAGGTAGATACAAGTTAAAATTTTGCCACATGTTACTAAAAGTATATAAGGGTATAGAAATTATAAGGCAATGCTTTTGGGAGAAGCAAAAAGTTAACAAGTGTTAGATAAAATATGATGAAGCACTCAGAGCTAAGAAGGAAAAGCCACCTAGCAATGAGATTCACAAAAAATTGATGCATTAAAAAGTAAATTCAAAATATGAAAATAGAAAAAAGAACAAAGGAGCCAAAGCCATTAGATCCTTTAATCCAAATGAATTACCCAACTATATGTAATTCAACAAAGCAAGTGAATCTAGGAGTAATATATGTAATCAACTAGGTTAACAAGAATCACATTGACATCAAATTAGTAACTAAAAATGTGAAGTTGAAGTCTATTTTACAGCTAAGCATTCAAAAAATTATAAAGATTTATAATTTTAGTGTATATCAATGTCTTCTACTTCAAATTTACCACCTCCCCCATCTGTGTATTGCATTATAGGGTTTGATCAATATATAAATATAAATTTTGATGAAGTGTCTCTCAAATGCAACTTTAAACACTATTCAGCTATCTAGGAGTAAGTTGAGGTAGTATATCCCTATGGCCTTAAGGAGCAAATCTTGGCCTTTACATGAAGGTATAGGTAGGACCTAGTGGTGATCAAATTAGGGGGCCTACATGATGTAATGATAAAACCAAATTTAGTACCCTTAATTGACCTAGTTTATTATTTGTTTAGAAATGTTCAATTTTTTGGTAAAATTGTGCATGTCCATAAGAATAAAACACATGTGGCATATGTTCGGTTGTGGAGCTAAAAGCTTCACTGATGTAGACATTGGAGGAGGATGTTGAGTGTCACAATCACTGGTGTCGATCAGGCCAACCGATGTCGGTCAGGTGGAGACAGTAAGCTACTGAAGATGGTCAGAGATCTATTGATGTCAGTTGCCTATGCGGTTTTGAACTACAAGTTCCACAGATAGTTCGTTAATGAACCAGTTGTTTGCATGAAGGCTAATTTTAGTATTGAGATGTGGATCTAATTATTGTAATTAGGTGTCTAATTATTGTTTGCATGAGATCTATATAATAGACTCATGGGTTGTATTGTAATTTGTGCTAGAGAGTAAGAGAGAAAATATTAGCTCCTTTTGTGTGTGAAGAGAGCAAGGTGTGTTCCTCCTAGTGCCACAGTACCAAGTATGGGTGTTGGTTTGGAGAATCAAAAGGATTCTTCATGTATGTAGGATCTTGGTCAGCAGGTGTGCAAGGCCACATTTGGAGATCTGCATGGTAAGTAAGATCATTGATCTGTAGGTGTATGTATGTGTGAGGTCTAGGTTTGTAGGTGTGCAGAACCAGGTTGATCTGTAGGTGGTAGCAGGATCAAGCTGATAACAACACAACAGGGAGCAAGATCAAGTGGGATCTACTTGGAGTACAGTGTGTACTCAGTTAGAGAGCAAAGAGGAAGGCAAGGTAGTTCCTTCCAAAGTAAGATCATTTGAGTTGTGATCTACTTGGAGTATGTTGTGTACTCGGTTTGAGTATGTGGGTATACTCAGTGTATTAGCAGTAGTGGATACTGACTGGTTGGAGGTGAACACTAACTCTATGTTTGAGTTGTGTGTTAGGACCGTAAGAAAGAGTGAGCTCTTGAAGAGATTTACTGTTTATGCCCTAGAGGTGTGGGAGCCCTAGAGGTGTGTAAGGAAGAAGACTGTGGCATCTTCTTTGTTGTATTTCCTTCTGGAAGAGTATTAATACTATTGGGTATTGCCTCTCATATTCTATGTTATTTTTGAATTCTAGTTACTTGTTACTTCTGGTTTAATTTTGCATGTTTAGTTGCTTGGTAATCAATGGTGCTTCTGGGTCCTAACAGTTGGTATCAGAGGATGTTTATTGTTCTAGATTCCTGACAATTGGTATCAGAGCTAAGGTTGTAGGGAGAAGGTTTGTGTTTGATTACATGTCACTCTTAGGGGTTTCTGATTGAGTGGGAGTATAACAATGGCAGAAGGAAGTACACTAAGAATGGAGGAATTGAAGAGCACGAATGGTCGATTATGGTGTTATGGAAAAAAAGAGAAAGTAAAGAAAGACTGTTGGTTGGTAGCAGATCAACATGAAGGAACTAAAGAAGCAGATGTTGTAGGTGTTGTTGCATAGGATGCTCTGGGATGTTTCTTGGATAAATTATAATCTTGGTTTATAGATTTTTTTGCCTCTTTCCATGCAGCCCCATATAGAGGGGTTGGTGAGCCTTGTCAAAGTATTGGCAAAGGGGAAGTGAAGCTGAAATTGTAGGTGGCCAACACATGGGTGTTGAAAAATGTCATGCAGGTCCCAGTTCTGAAGATGTAGCTAATTGCTTCAGGAAAGTTGGGTGATGAGAGATGCATAAGAACTCTCACAGTGGATGCACTTAAATTAGCTGGTGGTAACAAAGTAGGTATCCTTTATCTATCTAATTATATTACCAATTCTTCTTTTGTTGTGAAGACGTGGCTTTGTAGGCTTGGTCACATGAGCAAGAAGGAGATGCATGTTCTTAAGAGGAAGCCAGATGTCTTTGACAGACTTAAGAACTAGAAAGCCTTAGTGTTTCTGGAGGAGATGACAGACAAAGATCAGTGGAGAAGGTTAGACATCTCTGATTAGGGTAGTTTGGATAGGGTTTTGATCCATGGAGAGCTCGCAGGTAAAAAGTTATCACTCACAGGCGAACACAGTTACTGGCATCGGTCAAGGGGAATTGGTGTCGAACAGACATGTGCCGATGTTGGTCATGTGTAGAGCAGAGCCGGTGGTGTCGAGCAGGGTGGCTGTCAGCGTCAGTCATAGAACTGACATCGGTGACTAGGTAAGACCAACATCAGTCAGGAAACTAGTGTCGATTGAAAGGATAGTCGCATGAGAACTGACATCGGTTGGATGCAGATTGTGTGGTGACCGAGGTTGGTCACTGTAACAAATTTTGGGTGGATAGCAAGTTGTTAAAGAGTCTCAAATGCCCACATGGAGGACTGAAAGGGTAAGTAAGCCTCAAATTCATTGTTCCTCTTCTTTATACTCATTGCTCACTACAGAGCAGGAAGGATCTAGGAAACAGTGGGAGCATGGCATGAACAAGATGCAAAACCAAATGGGAGATTTGGTAGGGTTGCCAATCGGTATGAAAAAACTTAGATGAATGGATACCTTAGTTAAAGAATAGAGAGAATGGATACATGATATGGAAGGCTAGGTCATATGGTCTTGAGAAAGCTGTAGGACAGTGGTACAGGTTTTGATAGGTGGATGACAAAGCAGGGCTTTAGTCAGTGTCAATGTAACCATTGTGTTTGTCTTACCAGGTGGATGATGGTAACAAAAATATCCTATTACTCTATGTGGAGGATGAGATTGGTGTAGGTTTAGACATACAAGGTTTTGCTAAGCTAAGGGTAAGGTACGTTCAGTGGCATGTCATGAGGAATTTGGAGCAGTGTAATTCTTTGGCATGAGAGACATAGAAGATCACAGGATGATTTTGTGTCCAGTGGGAGTTGATGTGAATTAGGTGTTAGCGAGGTTAAATACGTAGGATGTAGAACCATAACACACCAAGGGCTAGATATTTTAGTGTCTAAAATCACATGAGGTCTAGTATAGACCTGAGTTTGCCCAAGCAGTGGGTGTTATCAAAAAGTTTGGAGCCGATCCAAGAAAAAAGCACTAGAGGGCAGTTCAATGGATTCTTAGGTATCTGAGAGGGACCAAAAGTAGGTTGACATGTGATTTAGGGTCAATTTATTTTCTACATGGGTTTGTAGATACGTATGCGGCAGGTTACTTGGATGACAGGAGGTGCACCATAGGTTGTGTGGTGGGTGGTCTTCAGGATTGATCTTGAAGAGGGATACAAGCCAAGAAATAGATTAGATGGTGTACAAGTACAAGTATAATGCAATTGTTTATCTCCAAGTCAGAGATTGTTAGGTTGTGGAGCTAAAAGCTTCACTGATGCAAACATTGGAGGACGGTGCTAAGTGTCACAGTCACCGGCATCGATCAGGCCAACCGACATTGGTCAGGTAGAGATAGAAAGTTGCTGACGACGGTTAAAGATCGGCTGACATCAATCACCCCTAGGCAAACAGGGACTGATGTCAGTTGCCTATGCGATTCTAAACTAGTTCCATAGATAGTTCGTTAACAAACTAGTTGTTTGCATGAAGAAGGCTAATTTTAGTCTTGAGCTGTGGGTCTTATTATTGTAATTAGGTGTCTAATTATTGTTTGCATGAGATCTATATAATAGACTCATGTCCTATATTTTAATTTGTGCTAGAGAGTAAGAGAGAAAATATTAGCTCCTTTTGTGTGTGAAGAGAGTAAGGTGTGTTCCTCCTAGTGCCACAGTGCCAAGTATGGGTGCTGGTTTGGAGAATCAGAAGGATTCTTCATGTATGTAGGATCTTGGTCAGCAAGTGTGCAAGGCCACATTTGGAGATATACATGGTAAGTAAGATCATTGATCTACAGGTGTATGTGTGTGTGAGGTCTAGGTTTGTAGGTGTGCAAAACCAAGTTGATCTATAGGTGGCAGCATGATCAAGGTGATAGCAACACAACAGAGAGCAAGATCAGGTGGGATTTACTTGGAGTACGGTGTGTACTCAATTAGAGAGCAAAGAGGAAAGCAAGGTAGTTCCTTCCAAAGTAAGATCATTTGAGTTGCAATTTCATGGGAGATCTACTTGGATTATGTTGTGTACTCGGTTTGAGTATGTGGGTATACTCAGTGTACTAGCAGTAGTGGATACTGACTGGTTGGAGGTGAACACCAACTCTATGTTTGAGTTGTGTGTTGGGACTGTAAGAGAGAGTGAGCTCTTGAAGAGATTTATTGTTTATGCCCTAGAGGTGTGGGAGCCCTAGAGGGGTGTAAGGAACAAGACTATGGCATCTTCTTTGTTGTATTTCCTTCTGGAAGAGTATTAATACAATTGGGTATTGTCTCTCATATTTTGTGTTATTTTTGAATTCTAGTTACTTGTTACTTCTAGTTTAATTCCACATGTTTAGTTTCTTGGTAATCAATGGTGCTTATGGGTCCTAACAGTTGGTATTAGAGCATGTTTATTGTTCTAGATTCCTGACAGTTGGTATCAGAGCTAAGGTTGTAGGGAGTAGGTTTGTGTTTGATTACAGGTCACTCTCAGGGGTTTCTGATTGAGTGGGAGTATAGCAATGGTAGAAGGAAGTACACTAAGAATGGAGGAATTGAAGAGCACAAATGGTCAATTAAGGTGTTATGGAAAGAAAGAGTAGGTAAAGAAAGATTGTTGATTGGTAGCACATCAACATGAAGGAACTGAAGAAGCAGATGTTGTAGGTGTTGTTACACAAGATGCTCTGGGATGTGTCTTGGATAAAGTAAAATCTTGGTTTATAGATTCTATTGCCTCTTTCCATGTAGCCCCATATAGAGGGGTTGGTGAGCCTTGTCAAAGTATTGGCAAAGGGGAAGTGAAGCTGAAATTGTAGGTAGCCAACACATGGGTGTTGAAGAATGCCATGTAGGTCCCAGTTCTAAAGATGCGGCTAATTGCTTCAGGAAAGTTGGGGGATGAGAGATGCACAAGAACTCTCACAATAGATGCACTTGAATTAGCTAGTGGTAACAAAGTAGGCATCCTTTATCTATCTACTTATATTACTAATTCTTCTTTTGTTGTGAAGACGTGGCTTTGTAGGCTTGGTCACATGAGTAAGAAGGAGATGCATGTTCTTAAGAGGAAGTCAGATGTCTTTGATAGACTTAAGAACTGGTAAGCCTTGGTGTTTCTAGAGGAGATGACAGATATAGATTAGTGGAGAAGGCTGGACATCTCTGAGCAGGGCAGTTTGGACAGGGTTTTGATCCATGGAGAGCTTGTGGGTAAAAAGTTATCACTCATAGGCGAACACAGTTACTAGCGTCAAATAGACACGTGCTGATGTCAGTCATGTTTAGACTAGAGCCAGTGGTGTCAGGTAGGGTGGCTATCGATGTCAATCATAGAACCGATGTTGATGACCAGGTAAGACTGACATCAGTCAAGAAACTAGCATCAATAGAAAGGACAGTGACATGGGAATTGACATCAGTCAGATGCAGATTGTGTGGTGACCGAGGTCGGTCACTGTAATAGATTTTGGGTAGACAACAAGCTATCAAAGAGTCTCAAATGCCCATATGGAGGATTGAAAGGGTAAGTAAGCCTCAAATTCATTGTTCCTCTTCTTTATACTCATTGTTCATTGTAGAGTGGGAAGGATCCAGGAAATAGTGGGAGCATGGCATGAACAGGATGCAAAACCAAATGGGAGATTTTGTAGGGTTGCCAGTCGATATGAAATCACTGAGATGAATGGATACCTTAGTTAAAGAATAGAGAGAATGGATACGTGAGATGGAAGGCTAGGTCATATGGTCTTGAGAAAGTTGCAGGACAGTGGTACAGGTTTTGATAGGTGGATGACAAAGCAGGGCTTTAGTCAGTGTCAGTGTAACTATTATGTTTGTCTTACCAAGTGGATGATGGTCGCAACATTATCCTATTACTATATGTAGAGGATGAGCTTGGTATAGGTTCAGACATACAAGGTTTTGTTGAGCTAAGGGTATGGTTAGTTCAGTGGCATGTCATGAGGAATTTGGAGCAGCAAAATTCTTTGGCATGAGAGACATGGAAGATCACATGTTGATTTTGTCTCCAGTGGGAACTGATGTGAATCAAGTGTTAGTGAGGTTTAATATGCAGGATGTAGAATCGAAACACACTAAGGGCTAGACAGTTTAGTGTCTAAAATCACATGAGGTCTGGTATAGACTTGAGTTTGCCCAAGCAGTGGGTGCTATCAGAAAGTTTGGAGCTGATCTGGGAAAGAAGCACTGGAGGGTAGTTCAGTAGATTCTTAGGTATCTAAGAGGGACCAGCAGTAGGTTGACATGCGATGTAGGGTCAAGTTCTTTTCTACATGGGTTTGTAGATGTGGATGTGGTAGGTTACTTAGATGATAGGAGGTGCACCATAGGTTGTGTGGTGGGTGGTCTTCAGGATTGATCTTGAAGAGGGATACAAGCCAAAAAATAGATTAGACGGTGTACAGGTACAATGCAACTATTTATCTCCAAGTGGGAGATTTTTAGGTTGTGGAGCTAAAAGCTTCACTAATGTAGACATTGGAGGAGGATGCTGAGTGTCACAGTCACTGGCGTCGATCAAGCCAACCGATGTTAGTTAGGTGGAGATAGGAAGCTACCGATGATAGTCAGAGATCGGCCAATGTCGATCACCCCTAGGAAAATAGGGACCGATGTCAATTGCCTATGCGGTTCTAAAATTTGAGTTCCCTAGATAGTTTGTTAACAAACTAGTTGTTTGCATGAAGAAGGCTAATTTTAGTCTTGAGTTGTGGATATTAGGTTACTTGGATGATAGGAGGTGCACCACAGGTTGTGTGGTGGGTGGTCTTCAAGATTGATCTTGAAGAGGGATACAATCCAAGAAATATATTAGATGGTGTACAGGTACAATGCAACTATTTATCTCCAAGTGGGAGATTGTTAGGTTGTGGAGCTAAAAGCTTCACTGATGTAGACATTGGAGGAGGGTGCTGAGTGTCACAGTCACTGGCGTCGATCAGGCCAACCGACATTGGTTAGGTGGAGATAGGAAGCTACTAATGACAGTCAGAGATCGGCCAATGTCAGTCACCCCTAGGCAAATAGGGACCGATGTCAGTTGCCTATGCGGTTCTAAAATTTGAGTTCCCTAGACAGTTCATTAACAAACTGGTTGTTTGCATGAAGAAGGCTAATTTTAGTCTTGAGTTGTGGATCTAATTATTATAATTAGGTGTCTAATTATTGTTTGCATGAGATCTATATAATAGACTCATGGGCTGTATTGTAATTTGTGCTAGAGAGTAAGAGATCAAATATTAGCTCCTTCTATGTGTGAAGAGAGCAAGGTGTGTTCCTCCTAGTGCCACAGTGCCAAGTATGGGTGCTAGTTTGGAGAATCAGAAGGATTCTTCATGTATGTAGGATCTTGGTCAGTAGTTATGCAAGGCCACATTTGGAGATCTGCATGGTAAGTAAGATCATTAATATGTAGGTGTATGTGTGTGTGTGGTCTAGGTTTGCAGGTGTGCAGAACCAGGTTGATCTATAGGTGGCAGTAGGATCAAAGTGACAGCAACACAACAGGGAGCAAGATCAGGTGGGATCTACTTGGAGTACAGTGTGTACTCAGTTGGAGAGCAAAGAGGAAGGCAAGGTAGTTCCTTCCAAAGTAAGATCATTTGAGTTACAGGTTGTTGTAAGTTCATGGGAGATCTACTTGGAGTACGTTGTGTACTCGGTTTGAGTATGTGGGTATACTCAGTGTACTGGCAGTCGTGGATACTGACTGGTTGGAGGTGAACACCAACTCTATGTTTGAGTTGTGTGTTGGGACCATAAGAGAGAGTGAGCTCTTGAAGACATTTACTATTTATGCCCTAGAGGTGTGTAAGGAAGAAGACTATTGCATCTTCTTTTTTGTATTTCCTTCTGGAAGAGTATTAATAAAATTGGGTATTGTCTCTCATATTCTGTGATATTTTTGAATTCTAGTTACTTTTTACTTCTGGTTTAATTCCGCATGTTTAATTGCTTGGTAATCAATGGTGCTTTTGGGTCCTAACAGTTGGTATCAGAGCATGTTTGTTGTTCTAGATTCCTGACAGCATATGTTAGTGGGCTTGCCTTTCAAAAGTATTATCAACTCCCTAACCCAGAGGTGACCTATAACCAATCCTTAATTGATCAATGGATGTTGGCCAATAATGTTAGTAGTAAGTTTCAAGAGTGGGAACATGACCCAACCACCTTCAAGATCAAGGGACTCATCTATGCCATCCCAATTTCCACTTTCAAACCAAGAATTAGGATCACCATGGACCCATTGAATAAAATGTATGGTTTCTTAAACATAACTCATGTCAATGAGATTTGAATTTCCCTAGTAGACACCATCCTCACCTACACCAATTTCATTTCCATTGGGAAAATAATCAGTGCTAATTTGATCTTCCAAGTTAGTATCTAAAACAAGATGTCTTATCTAGTGGATGTTATAACTAGAACAATCTATGTGGATTTTGAAGAACCCTAAAAACCCTCCCCTAAATATCTTGAGAATAGATTTTGTGATGAATTTAATATTCTTCACATCCAAAAATTCAGGAATAACATGACCAAACTAATAAAATCCTTCTATCCAATGGTATATCAATATATTTATGGTAGTATATATGCCCAAGTTATCTACTCAGATTAGGTCTCTTGGAAGGATTGGTAACTATTAGCTCTACCCAGATTACACAATCATCAAAGTGGAGGGAACCAAGGCACTTCCCATATATCTTCCTTAGTTGATACTAGATAAGGTGGTAGAAAAATAAATTACAACTCAATTATAATATTTCATAGATTTTATTCTAGGGAATGCCAAACATGGATTAATCTACCCAACACCTATTAGCATTGGCCAAATTCAATATACCAGATGAGAACATTTCCACCTAGTGGGCAGGACTAGAACATCCTATGATATTAAATGGGAACCCTATAGATAATGGGATCCAAGGAAAAGGGTTAGGAACCACCTAGATAGAATCAAAGTTAGGGTGAAAATTGAGTATGGCCACGTGTCATTCCCACATGATGAGGTGTTATTAAATGCTTTTAGTGATATAGAATTTTAAGCTAGGATGAATAAGGTAAATATGTCGATAGTGGTGGCCATGAATATTTATTACAATATAAATACCACCAAGGAGGATGCTCAAGAAATTAAGAAATATCATTGGGATTTAAAGTCCCTTCTTAGACCTCTCTCAAAGGCTAGAATTCAAGGATAGGATTAGGTTGGACCATTTGAGCATGCTTCAATGGCAAGTGAACAAATAATCACTCATGGGTTCCCTCATTATTCCATATTAGTGGTCACCATTATATCAACCACCAAAGTATCCACCCCCTCACCTAGATACCACTACATTAAGTACTACAAGCATAGCTTAGCCTGGTGGACCATTTTCTATGTTGTCTTTCCTCCACTCACTTTAACATAATAGGGGAATCTCCCATATTTCTTCCTAGTTTTTGGTTTGGATCCATTTCCATCCCCATCTAAAAAATAGCTTCATCACCATCCACTATCCATTTAGATTCAGTTATTATCACTTCCACTCTATCAATAACAACAAATACTTCTATATGAACACCTCTTATGTACCAAAAAAAGGTGAAGGCCCATTTTGTTTACCCTTAGGGCACTCTAACAAAGGGAACATCTAAGGATAAGTTAGGGGGAGAAAATGATAAAATAAAAGGATTTAAAAAATTAAAACCCCTATAAATCTTAGATAATGATAAGTATGTAAAGAGAAGATTGTAGAGGGAGAATGGTTTAGATAAGAATAATGGAAATACAAGATAGAAACATCCTTGTCTAAGACTGTTAGTGAGACCATGAAGAGTGATCCAAAAGATGAATAGTTTTTGGAAGAATCTAAATCTAGGGACACTATAATTTTGAAGACTAATTTAGGCTCAACTAAATTAATTCATGACCAAGGTGGGGACAATGGCGATGAAGTGAAGTCAAAATCTCCAGCCTCAACACAAGGGTAGTCATTGAGTATATATCTAGACTTAGTCCTTCCTGACATAATAGTGGTATCTATGACAATAGTTTCCCATATTTTTTCTACACAAAGGGTGAGTACACAAGCTTCTCATTCTTTGTCTATTATAATAATTTCTTCTAACCCAATTAGTTTTATATTAGTTATTTCACATGATTTGGATTCTTTGGCCCAAATTAATAAGGCCTAGGAAACTACAAGGCCAATTTTGAAAATACCAACCCCAATACACATAATTTTAGGCTATGAAAACCCTGAACCAAATTCAAAAAGGACTTATTAGGGATACTCATACATCTATAATAGACTATTTTTTAAAATTACTTAAAACCCCTCTTACTTATTCATTCTTTGTTGCCTCCAGTCCTAGATTATGTGGACTCAATAAATAGGTGTGCTTTGATAATATGGTTTCCTCCACCATATTTTCTTCCCCAATAAATCCTCCCTAGCCATCTACCTAATTATACCTTCCAATTGGTTAGATAGCCTAGGTAGATTCTACCACTATTACATCATCAAAGGAGTTAGAGAAAGGAAAGATGATAACTGATATAATGGTCCCAAAGAAGGTCGCTAGGTGGAGGAGATCCATTCCACCTTTCATTAGCTGGAAACATATTTTCCCAAGACCATTCTCCCCAAGGACAATCCCAATATTCTATTCCTACATAATAGGCATAGCTTTCACAACAACCAACTACCTTGAATATCCCTGAATGGATCCAAAAAATGCAATAGGTAGAGGAGGGAAGGAAAGAATTGGTCATTGTCAAGAATCCCATATTAAAGTTTCATTTTGATAAGGAAACTAAGACTCTAAGAAAGATTATAATAAAAACCATAATGTCTTAAGGGAAGCATGTGGAGTTGGAGCAAAGAAAAGATGTGTTTTAATTAATTAAATAGATATAAATCTCCCCTCTAACTTGGGTAGTCATATGGAATACCCATATACTTTTGTGGACTCTATATGGGGATTAATAAATGAGATGTTTATGGGATATGATCAATTTGTATAGGCCGTACAAGAAAGGAAAACCATTCAGCCTCTAAGGGACCTCAGAGGTAGTGTGCAAGGAGTAGTCCAGAATATATATGATGTCCTGTAATTAATAAGAGATGCAAAGAAAGAGTCAAAACTTAAATGGGTGGATGTCTCATCCCTTGTAGAGGAAATGAAGAAGATAGAGGCCAATCTTTATTTTTTGTGTCATTCAACTAGGGATAATTCATATAGTCATATAAACTTAATAACTACCCTACATGTTGCATGGTCCCAAAACTATGTGGCCACTAAAGGAGATATCTTGTTTGAATGACATCAGGAGATGTGAAATTTAGTGTAAAAACTCATTAGTTATGAGGGGTCAACCATCATGATTCTGATGGAAATGAGATTCAATTATGTGATTAACCAAAGTGAAAAATTAGTCCTTAAGACCATCTTTGAAGACCTCCACTAGATAGCAACAAATAATTTTAGAGTGGATGTCAAGGGCACAATATATAAGACCCATGATGACCTAAAATAATTGATAAATTTTACTATAAGTAGGGTCCTTGGTATAGAGACTCTTTATGTGGATATTAGGATTACATTGAAAGCACACATAAAATTAATGGACAAGCTCCACCAGCTCTTCAAGAGACCCCTATTGGATTTCAAGACCATTGATAATGATTTTAAAGTGAGCCACACCCTCTACTTGTAGATTTAGGTGAATAAATAGTTTCCATCATCCACTTTAGTTACAATTTATTTACAAGAGACATAGCTAACCTTAATGGTAACTCTGGCTACAATGAAAAAAACCACTATAAAATAGGTGTCCACCACTGCAACTAACCCATCACAATAAATCCACTCTAAGATGATGTTAGTTATTGTTATCATAGTTTTTTTGTAACATGTTTTATCTATTAGCAACATCCTTTGCCAAGTGTCCCATGTGTACTCCTTCAAGAGATATTTTTTGAAATAGATGTAAAATTTGAGAATATATTAAGTGATGAGGCATCCCCATCCCAAGCTTGTATATGCATGTATCTTATATATTCGAAAGGGATGAGAAATTTTGACATTTCAATATAGATAATAAATCCTTCAGGTTGTTCTACAATTTTATTTTGTATGGTTGTCTTTTTCATGTTTGTGTTATAGTCTTTATGCATTTTGATCTAACCAATAACTTAGTCTTTCTTGATATATGCAATAGAAGTTTCATGTATCTTGTAATCTATTAATAAGGTTTTATCCATTGGAATGTGTAGTAGCAATTTAAGTTGATAGATCTTATTTTTTGGTAGCAAGCTAGTTAAGACACTCTTTAGAATTTGTGTAGAGATGACATTTGATGCAACTTACTATACTTATCCATAGCCAGTCAAGGATGTTATTTGGTATTATCTATAATCTTGAAGTTAAGATATGTTACAATAATATTGATAATAGGCAAACTTTAGTTAATAAATTAGAGCTAACTATATCATATCCCTTAGACCTTTTCACTATGTTTATCAGTTCTATGTGCTAAATTAGTAATCTACAAGCATTAGTTCTTTAGTGTTTGTCTGTATGCTAGCTATGGTTAGAAATGATTCATGTTATCTAGTTGTAAACCTTATTTTATACATTACCTTTCCATCTATTTATATTTTCTTTAAGTCCTATCCACTTTAGAGTAGATCTACCATCATCCCACTCATCTCAAGTAGATCTAATAGCCATATCCACATTCGAATCATCCAAGTTAGTAGTTTTATTGCTCATAGTTATTATACCACTAGTAATTTCAAGACCCAATACCTGAAACCCATGCCCCATAATTAAGTTGGTGTTTATTGAGATTGCAAAACCTTAGAGGTTACCTCATATATGTTTTTTGGTGTGTGTAAAACTCAGAACAACAAGCCTGATATGTCATCTACCATGAAGGGGGTTGTTAAGATAGACACTTTTCATGCACTTTGTGCTCTTACTGACAAAATAATTTTGCATATGAATAATATTTATAACAATGATGCTAGAGAGGATGGAAATGGGGATACTTTAGCTAGTGTCCATTCCTAACCACACCCTTATAAATCATGTTGTGTTATATGCATTGGACCTTCAGATGAGGATGGTGGTGATTATAATGGCCTATTTTTATCCTTGTGATCGATTAATTTTTGTCACATACATTTGGTGTACATACATAAAATAAAAATACACATGTAGCTTATATATTTAACATGTTAAATTTTAGATATATTTATATTTAAAAGGTAACAATTAATCTACATAAAAATTAAATAATATATATGTATGTATGTATTTTTTTTATGTTGTAGGAGATGATACCATCATTTTCACTAACAATTTTTGAGCCATATACTATTTCATATGTTATTGTTACTCAATCAATGTTTAAATATATATATTTAAAGACTCATTAATATTATACTTTATGTACATTTATTTATTTATTTAGATATTCTCAACTAGAAATCATATTTTTTTATTTGGTTTATGACCGCAGTGGATACTCCTCCATCTAAATAAAAATAAGTAGACATAGGCATTGCTTCTACAATTTTATTTGCATAGCCACTCACTAAGGTATGTTAACTTTTAATTTTGAATTGTAAATATAGATTTATTTTAATTGTTTTATGCTATACTTGTGAAAATATAACTTATGTGAATGTATTATGTATGCAAGTTTATCTGATTACATATGATGATCCAATTTAGATGAATAAAAAGTCATCTAATCTTGGTGTTTCTCCCTATCACACTCTTATGCATGCAGCTTGACCTATCATTAACCCTATTGAGAGTTAGATGAAAATTGAGTGTGAAAATGATATTTTAATAAGGGCATGTTTAAATAGTTACTATATCAGTTTAAAATTAATTTTTGAATTTGGTTGTATATCTATTAAATAAATTTACTAATAATATTTGTATATGAATAGGTTTAGCTACCTACAAAATATGAGCATAAAAGGACTCAAGCTTAGATATTAGAGGAATCTAAGGAATTTAATGGATATTCATATATAATAAGGCATCTGAGGGAGAGTATTTTTAGAGGAAGGAAAAGAAAGGGAGGCTTTTGTATGATTAGGGTATGTCTTATATGATGTAATTTTTATATGCATATATATAAATGTACATGTTTTTGGCATTATATGCCTATGTGGCATTTACCTAAAATTCTATTATTTTCTTATTGTGTATGCCTTTATGTGCACGCACACACACACACACATTCATAAATGCATATGTGTGTGTCTATATATATATATGTGTGTGTGTGTGTGTGTGTTCACATTTTTTGGTGATCATATTTCTTCATACAATTTGGCTCACATTATTATTGTAAAAACTAAATTTAATGTTTGTATAACCATATTTAAATATAATAATATTTAATATTTCATTCATTTAATTATTAAAACTAACTTACAATCATTCAATAAGTGGTTTATCTAAAACTACATTGGATAAATAGTATAATGTTTTAAAATTATAATCCTTCAATCACTACTATCTTACAATTGAAATGTAGTATCAGATTCCATGGACTTCACACAAAGGATAGAGGAAATAGATACTTAGAGTCAAAATCTATGGTCCATGGTATATAGTTTAGTATAAAAATCCATGGTCTCTGAGTATGTGTATGTGAACTATGGTTGGGATAGATTCATATATTAGTGTTAAGTGCCTCTCTTGATTGGGATACACCATCTGATGATTTTAATTTTTATCCTTGATTAGAATGTGATACTATTCTAGGCTACTTATGTATAGTATTTTCATCCTTATTAGCTTTGTTGATGATATTTTATGCTTTGGTTGGTTTTTGGATGGATACAATGCTTTGATATAATTTGTCAAGACTTATATTTATCTTCAAATTATTTTTTGATCTATGGGATAAAATATTTGAGATGTCATCCTTCTATTTATTTGTGGAGATAATGAATATATACCATCTTTGATTGCATTTTGGATGGTATATATACCCTTACTACATTGGTTTACTATCATTTGTACTTTGTGGATGACATTTAGAGATGCAATCCTTTATTGTTTTATGTAAGGATTGTATGGTTTAGAGTAGATGAAAATTATATACACCATATGATGGATTGGTGTTGGATGATATTTGATGCATTGGAGATGATCAATGTAGAATGATAGATAACTATAATCAACTCTTTATGATCATACACTTTCTTTAATTCCTTTGTTGTGGGAATCCATTGAGATGGTTGTGATGAGGCATTTTTATGGAAGTATTATTATTTTATAGGCTCATATAGTGATGCACTTATTATTCATGTTTCCGAAGACATTGAACATGGCTTTAGGGGAGATGATGTGTGCCAATCCACACTCTAGGCTTGAAAATGGATGTGCATTATTTTATTTTGATATATTATTCTATTGAAATTTAATTCTTACTCTTAGGAGGTTAAATAATTTAGATTGGAACTTCCTTAGATGTATATTTCATTCTTGGTTCTAAGATGTTGAGGTTTGATTACACATGCCTATTTCATTTATGTTATTCCTACTTCTAGGAAGTTGACACTTTTTGAATTTCATTGCTATGTGATTCACCCAAGAGTTGCTTTGATTTCATATTAATTAACCTAGTCGGATTCAAAATTAGTATCACTATTATTATTATTATTTCGATTTTATATTCATTTTCTTGGATCATAAGGTGGACCACTTTTATTTTAGTCTAGATCCTAATCAATCCACTTGTTGTATTCTTATGTTTCATAATTACTATCTTAGTCTTTAAATTATGGGGAGTTAGCAAATGTCTTTAAAATTGGGTCATTAGGTGAGCTTATTTTGTTTCAAAACTGATCTTCTTTATTCCATGTGTTGTACTTTTATAGTTTGAGAATACTATCTTAAGCTTTTGGTTCTAAGAAGTTTGAAGATGCTACAACTGACATTAAGATAATAGTATTTATTAACTATTGTGGTTCATAATATAGAAGATTAAGTTGGATCCATCAATTTATAATCATTCTTGTAAATAATTGAATAAACTTTGACTCTATCCAATTTTTGATCAATTTGGCTCCCAAACTTAAATGTTGTCCCTATTTCCAAAGATTAATTAGTGACTATGTAGTCAAGAGATAAGTTCTTGTCCTCCAACTAATATTTTCACCTTTGATACCTCCAATTAAAATTACATCACTTCAAAAAAATTTGAATAGGAAAATAAAAAGTACTCTCATGACCATGAATTCTAAATCCACCCAGATGTGTGTTTTTTAAGTTGTTTAGGAGCATAAAAATTTGACAATAAACATTGTCAACATTGAAGTGACAATTGAAGATCTCCACCTCTAGTGCTTTTGTGATATAAAATATCACTACCACCACACTGGGGTTGGAATATAATGTCTAGGATCACATTATCAACCTATAATCATTCTCAATAAATAGATAAAGTACTCATTTTAGTGTTAATAATGCCCCTCTAAATATGATAAAGTTATAGTTTTTTAGGAAAACTTCAAACCTATTTAAAATGAAAACCATAAGTAATTGGTAGGAACTGAAAGATCACATATGTGTGTGTAAAAGCCATTTAATTTCAGCCTTGATTATAAGGATATAATCTTGTAGATGAATATGTGGTAGACATCATAGTAATCAATGTTGAAATGTAATTTTTATGAAATCAAGAGAAGATTTCTTGTCCTCCAACTAAAATTTATTCCCCTAAGACTTTCACTTATAAATTAATTTCTTCCAACACATATAGATAGTAAAAATACATGCGTTCCCATAAACACAACTTCCAAATCCACATAAATGCATGTTTTTATAATTGTTTAGAAGTGTAGAAATAATGACAAAAAATGTTGTCAATATTGAAGTTGTAGTTGGATATATCCATATTTGGTACTTCATGGATGAAACTTGGCACTACCACCATGTCATGGGTGGTAGATAACATATATAACTAGGTTCTTGACCTTCAATCACACATTGTCAAGAGATAGAGTACCTATTCTAAAATCAAGAATGCCCTTCTCAATATGATAAAATTATAGTTTTTATACAAACTTTAGATATGAATAAAACTAAAAACTTAAGTAATTTTAATAAAATAAAATAACCTCATGTGCATTTCAAATCCCTTTAATTTCACCTTGGAACATGTTGAACTAACCTTTTAGATGCATTTATGGTAGATGACATAGTAATCAATGTTGAAATGTAACTTTCATGCAATCAAGAGACAAGTTATTATCCTAAAGGTGACATTTAAACCTCTAGGACCCCCACTTGTAAATCCATCACATCCAACACATCTAAATAGGTAAATGAAATGTGTTCCCATGACTACAACTTTAAAGTCCACATAGATGTGTTTTTTTATAGTTTTTTAGGAGCACAAAAACACTGACAACAAATGTTGTCAACATTGAAGTGGTAATTATATATTTCCATCTTTGGTACTTCATGGATAAAAATTGGCATGCCCACCATGTCGAGTGTGATAGATAACATCTATGACCAGGTTCATAGACTTTGATCATATCTAGTCAAGAGATGGAATACATATTTCATCTTTAATAACTCCCTTTCCAATATGACAAAATTTTAGTTTTTAGTCAAACTTTAGATTCACATAAAACCAAAATCATAAGTCATTTGCATGAACCTAAAGAACTGTTGCATGTACAATCCATGTAATCACACCCTAGATCATGTTGATCAAACATTGTGAATGAATTCATGGTTGCCATCATAATCAATTTTGAAATGCAAATTTTATGTAGTAAATATATGGAAAACCAACTAACCTTTCTACTTCTAGGACCTCTCCTTGAAAATACATCACTCCTAACATGTTTGGATAGGGAAATAACATGTGTTCCCATGGACAGAACCTCTAAATCCATTGAGTTAGGAGATGAAGTACCCATTCTAACCTCAAGAGAATATGTATTTTTTAATAATGGTACTAACCTTCTCTTGAAATTTTATTAAGCTTATCTTAGCTTAAAGAATGTGAAATTTTTACTAATAGTGTAAACCATGTGAAGGTGGGAGCTATTTTGGTACCACTAACCTTAAAAAAATATGTTATAAGTAATGAAAAATGAATTTTATATTTACTACCTATAATATCAATATAATTTGGTAAAGTTAAATACATTTAAATTTAATAACACAACATACCTTGGAATTTCAATCCAATGAACGACTAGGATCTGCTCTAATATTGATAGTAGCAAGAATAACTTCATGGTCAAACTCATGAACCTTCCTTAGATTATTTTGTAATGGGATCCCATGATATTTGAGTAATTGAATATCTTTTTCAACAACAAAATTTTAATATTAATGTATATTCATATGTATTTCATAGTCTTCAAACAACCATGCATATAATTATTTGATAGGTTATCATCAAAACCAAGTTCTAGTGACTACCATACACTTAGTGGGATAGTCAACATTTTTCCCATCTATGACTGGGGAAGTCAATTTATTTATTTATTCTACACATTGATATAAGTATTAATTTATTCTCACTTTGTTGTACTCTTTAAAAATAACTACAAAAACATGCCCTATATCATAAAATAAAACATGTTTTTTAATTATGATGTTGATAGATAATACTAATTTACTACATAATATTAATCTTGTACCTAGTTACACTAGATCATATATATGTTCAAAGTCATGTGATGATGTCATATTTGTATGTTGTAATGTTGGTGTAACTTGATATGTTTTTATTGGAATTATAGGTCTTCATCTCCATGCATCCATGCACTCTTATGAATCACACTCGTTTCAAAAAAAATCACACATGTAGAACAAAAACATGTCAATTATTTCATATGAATAGTCCAAGAAATACATTTGAGCTATGAAAATGAGTGGATCTCACTTGATCCCTTTATGGTCATATAATAAACATAAATTTTCAATTTTTCTTCCTCCATAAACCAAAAATATATATGAACACTATAATTGTCTTGAGCACCATAGCCCATTTTCTCAATACACCACTCAATAATGGTTTTTGTGTTGATCGAAATAGCTCCATATTCAAACTTCAATCATCTCTTGAAATGAATATTTTCACACATGCTCCCTTTTCCAATGGATATCCTTAGTGAAAATCCAAATATGTTCTACACTAGTGATAATGTTCATTTTACTCAACCAATAAAACATATGTGCATTCTTAAAAAGTGATGTGTAGTTTTTAGACCAAATATAATGTTGATTGAAAGTAATGTTCCTCTCAACCAACTTTCCATAGATCATCTTGAAACAACCTTGTACTTATTATATATAATGTGATCGATAATCGCTGACATAGAAATGACACTCCATTAATATTTTTTTAATACATCTTTATACTATCAAGTTCATTCATGAATGTTATATGCAAAAATATGGTAACCTATATTGAGTTGTAATATTGTGACTGAACTTCCATTTGTGGTTTGAATATGTATTTTTAAACAAAGTTGACTACTAAGATAATATAACCAAGTGGGAATGTGTCTTTTATTAGATTGAATTTTTAATTCAACTATTTATCTCTGTGTGTATCTTGCATACTCATAAACAATATCTTCCCTGAATTTGACCATAAATTCTGAACCAAGTATTTTTTTTTTACAATTTCACACATTTTATATTGTTTTTAATCTTTTAATTGATATGTCATATATTTTGATTTCCTAAAACCAATGAATTTTTGTCTAATTCCACTTGTACTCTCCTCATGGATATAACTTCTTGATTTTGGAAATCTAACAGAACTCAAGTTCCATCCAAACATGTTTTTTTATAAAAAAAATTGTCCATATGGCCTTTCAAAAAAATGGTTGGAATATATCCCCTTGATTATTTTGGTATAATTTCCATGTCACACTCTTGAAAAAAAAATTAGTATGTAAATTACAATGTATATGATGAAAAACATCATAGTGCATTAAAAATTCAGCTTGTTGACTACAAAAACAAGAAGTGCATATGTGATTTATTTTTAAATAGAAAGGTTTGTCCATCTCAAAATATCTTTGGATAATATAAATTTAATGATGTTTTAGTAAAAACGTAGAGTAAAATAATGTTTTAGTCATATCCAATAAATGTTTCAAGTGCAGTTCATGCTTATAAGAGCCAACTCTTATTTTCACTACATCTATTATATTGTGTTAAACTCTTGTATTGTGTTTCCAAAATTATGTAAGTAAATATTTGAGAGAATAAGTTATATCCTTGTGTTTTCCTAAAATTCTATCAAAGAATGTCAGAGCTCATTAGTATTGGAATCATTTAGTCTTTTACATATACTAATTTCTTTCATTACTATTTTTTTATTTATATTCATTGCTTGACTAGATTTTGAATTCAAGAATTTTCTCCATGTTTGACCAATTATTATGTAAGTTGTAATTATGCATCAGGTAACAATACTATCTTTGTTGAATATTTCCATGCCTATGGTATGATATGAATCATGTATATTTTCAATAATTTCCTTATTTTCACCTTCTATATTAGATGTTCTTAGTCTTAGGGCATACATTGTAGGTCTCATCATAATCAATTTAATCAATGAAATAAGCAATTGCCATTTTTAACTATCAAATTTTAATTTTTAAAAGAGATTATCCCAAATTATTTTAGTTATTCTTCTTGGATTGTAGTCAAACATTTTATTACACATTGATTTAAAAAAGTTTTTGTCAACTTCAATTAAGTACTTGATTTTTCTACATAAAATCATTGGAGGTGTTACTAATGGTGGAATTTTTAAGAGATGGTATTTCCATATCATTAAGTTCGCTACAAGTTTTTTCATTTCTATTGGTGTGCACAATATAATTCATTGTTACTTTCACTATTGACTATTTACATGGAATTTTATTCATTGTTACTTTCATAATAATTGTGTTTCCATGTAATTTTCTTCATTGTTAGGGGGGAAATATGAGCTAATTTACTCCATAAAGTTTTTAATTTACTCCCAAATCACATCCTATACTCATAATTAGGTAAAAAGGGTTAAAATTAGCCCAAATTACCTCTATATTTACATTTTTTTGGAAATATTGTCATTGATGTCAAAGGTATAGCATTATTGGTGATAAAGCTCCCACTGCATTTAATGATGTTTGTAATAGATATATCTTGGCTAATGTGTGTTAATATTTATTTAATATTAATAAATATATTTTTGGTTGCATATAAGACAAAAGAAGGGCCCATGGAGAAGTCAAAGAGTCACGGGGTAAAGACAAAAGAAGAATGGGATGCATTTTCCCATGAAGAGCCATCTTGGGGAATTCCAAGAGTCACCAAGTGAAGACAAAAGAGGAAGAGTGAAATTTATCATGAAGGGACACTTTGAGGAATATGAAAAGTCACCAAGATAAGGACAAAAGAGGAAAGGATGTTTTTTCTTATGAAGGTTCACCACTTGACTTTTCAAAAGCAAGGATATGAAGGGCCATGCAAGTTTGACACCATTTTCCATGAGGATTGAAGGGTCACAAAGGGTGAAGGCCAAAGGTCATTTGGAAAGCTATAAATAAAGGCTTGAGAAGCCATTTAAAATATGTGTGAGAAAGAGTTTTATTTGATATTGTAATATATATCTTAGAATAAAAAAGGGATAGATGAGTATGATTTGTATTTATTATATCTAGTTTAGAAGAGCAAAGGTGAGAGAGGAAAGAGATATTGCAATGAAATATCATGTGTTGAAATAGAAACATTGAGAGATAATTGTGTGGTATACACAAAGGGGTTGGTGCTAATATGGATTGGTGCTCATGAATTGTTGTTGTGTTGGTGCTAAGCAAAGGGGTTGGTGCTCATGAATTGTTGTTGTGTTGGTGCTCAACAAAGGGGATGGTCCTCCTGTGGGTTGGTTCCCATGAATTATTGCTATGTTGGTGCTCAGCAAAGGGGTTGGTGCTCTTGTGGGTTAGTGCTCATGAATTTTTGATGTGTTGGTGCTCAGCAAAGGGGTTGGTGCTCCTGTGGGTTGGTGCTCATGAATTGTTGCTATGTTGGTGCTCAATAAAGGGGTTAGTGCTCCTGTGAGTTGGTGCTCATAAATAGTTGTTGTGTTGGTGCTCATCAAAGGGGTTAGTGCTCCTACAAGTTGGTGCTTGCAAATATTATTGTTTGAGTTGTTGCTCATTCATATAATTGAGATTGTTCTCCATGGTTTTTCCCACATTGGGTTTTCACATTAAATCTGGTGTCTCTTTATCTTGTGTGGTGTTTATTGTTTCATTTTTATTGCATATATTGAATGTTTGGTTAAGTGGAATCTAATTAAGGGAAAATTTTATAAGATATATGATATACTGATTCATCCCCCCTCTCAGTATATCCCATGCTTAACAATTGGTATCAGAGCAAGTTCCTTTTGAAAAGTTTTATAGCTTGAAGGTAGATCGGGAAAGCATGATGGCTGGATCACATGAAGGATTTTATACAAATAAGTCACCTTTGTTTGATGGGATGAATTATGCTTTTTGGAGCATAAAAATGAGGACTTATTTGATGGCCCTTGGATTTGACATATGGCAAGCAGTGGTGGATGAATATGAAGAGCCACAGACACTTGTAATTACTCCATCAAAAAAGAAGGGAAGTGAATGTAATGCTAAAGCTTTAAATGTTATTTTATGTAGTTTATGTGAATCTAAATTTGTTAAAGTTATGCAATGTAAATCTGCTCATGAAACTTGGGTAAAACTTGAGAATATTTACAAAGGTGATGGAAAGGTTTAACAAGCTAAGCTTTAGACTTTTAGAAGACAGTTTGAAAGTTTGAAGATGGAAGAAGAAGAAGATATAGCAAGTTATCTTTTATGAGTTGATCAAATAGTAAATTACATTCAAGGTCTTGGAGAAATGTTGGAAGAGTCAACAGTGGTACAAAAGGTTTTGAGATCTCTACCAATGAGATATGATGCAAAGGTTTCGGCAATCAAGGAGATGAAGAATTTAGCAAAAGTAAAGATGGATGAGCTTCATGGTATTCTCATAGCATATGAGATGTGGACATAATAAGATAAACCCTCAAAGAGAGAAGTGGCTTTCAAGACATCAAATAAAGAGAAAGCTAAGATTCAAGAATCAAGTGATAGTTTTAGTGATGATGAAGATGACAATGGAGCACTTTTTATTTGCAAGCTGAAAAGGGGAATAGGTAAATATCAAGGAAAATTACCTTTTAAATGTTTTAATTATGGAAAGATTGGACATTGTTTAGCTAAATGCCCAAATAAGGGTAATGATGAAGAAGAAGAAAAGTCTACATGTAAGAAGAATTTCAAAGGCAAATCCAAGAAGGGATTCAAGAAGAAGATCATATATTCTAAGGATCCTAGCTTAGCCAAAGATAGTGGAGTCAGCGATTCATAAGAAGAAGAGATTATATTCATGGCCATACATGAAGATGATCAAGAAGAAGAAGAGGATGAAGTTGAAGTGAATCTAGAAAGAGAACTCATTTGTGCCCTTTAAGAGATAAAAGTTGTTGAGAAGAAGAATTGAAGATTAAAGTGCCAGATCGAGAAAAATGAATAGGAGTCAAAGGAAATTTTTGAAGATCTACAAGCACACTTTGATGAAGCCAAGAAGAATGAAGAAGGTATAAAAACATAGTTGTAAAAAGTAAGAAAAGAATGTGAAAGGTATGTTATTGAAATTGCTTCTTTAAAAGAAGACATTGAGAAAGTAGTCAATGATAAAGTAGTTAGTGACTTAAAATTTGAGGATAGCACTAACATATTGAATAAGTTATTAGAAATTCAAAAGGCAAATTCAGATAAGACATGTATCAGATTTGAAAATAAAAAGAGCTATGTTGAAGCTCTTACAAAAGAGGAAACAAGGGAAGAAGTGAAGAATACAGAGGACATTTCAAATAAAGAAGGCTAGAGGGAACAAAGCTACAAAAGGTAATCAGGTCAGAGATATACATACATGTCTTATTGTTATGGTTACTATTTTTATTGTAATGGAAATGGTCACAAGAAATTAGATTGTAGAAAAAGAGCTAATAATTTTAGAAATAAGGAAAAGAAAAGTCGTTTAGAGTCAAGCAGAAGCTACAACTCTTTTGTTCCTATATCAAGCTTTGATGAAGAGGCCATAGTATGCTACAAATACAACAAATTTAGACACATAGCTTGATACTATAGAAGCATGTTCAAGTTATTCAAGAAGGATCAGAGTTTCAAATCTCCATTCATCAAGAAGAAGGTTCAAACATGTTCATGGTAGAAGAAACAATCTAAAGATTCTATGACGGTTCAGATAGCTTTGCATGTAATAAATGAAGATCAGCCATGGTTAGTTGATAGTGGATGTTCGAGGCATATGACAAGAGATAAGAGTAATTCCATAACTCTAAAGAAGATCAATGGTGGCACAGTGAGATTCAGAGATAAAACCACTACTAGGATAGCCAAAAAAGGTACTTTGAGTTTAGATTATGGTAAAACTAAGACTAAGAATGTTTTGTATGTAAAAGGTCTTAAGCATAATCTATTGAGTGTAAGTCATATATGTGATCAGGGATACACATTAAAGTTTCATGCAGAAGGTTGTGAGATTAGAAGAAAATATTCAAATGAGTTGATTGCAGATGCTCAAAGGATAGGGAATAATTTGTATTTATTATCAGATATCTTCTCAAAGGCATGATAAAAGGACACATTCAAAGATCTTCAAGAGGTGTTGGGAGTAATTTTTATTACTTACTACCATTGAGGTTCAACATTAGTTGAGGGGGAGCTAGGTGTTAGCTCCAAGTAAGACCTTTTCAATTGATGTCAAAGGGGGAGAATAAAAGGTATAGATACAGGTGTAGAAATATGTACAAGGAATAGGTATAGGTTTCTACAGTAAGGGGGAGTTACTGTATGTTTTTAGATGACAAGATGTGTAGGATTTAGGATAAGGCAATTTCAAGATTAAGGTTACCATCAATGACAAAGGGAGAGATTGTTGAAAATATTGTCATTGATGTCAAAGGTCTAGCATTATTGGTGATAAAGGCCCCATTGCATTTAATGATGTTTGTAATAGATATATCTTGGCTAATGTGTGTTAATATTTATTTAATATTAATGAATATAATTTTGGTTGCATATAAGATAAAAGAAGGGCCCATGGATAAGTCAAAGAGTCATGGCGTAAAGACAAAAGAAGAATGGGACACATTTTCCCATGAAGAGCCATCTTGGGGAATTCCAAGAGTCACCAAGTGAAGAGAAAAGAGGAAGGGTGAAATTTCTCATGAAAGGACACTTTGAGGAATATGAAAAGTCACCAAGATAAGGACAAAAGAGGAAAGGATGTTTTTTCTTATGAAGGGTCACCACATGACTTTTCAAAGGCAAGGATATGAAGGGCCATGCAAGTTTGGCACCATTTTCCATGAGGATTGAAGGGTCACAAAGGGTGAAGGCCAAAGGTCATTTGGAAAGATATAAATAAAGGCTTGAGAAGCCATTTGAAATATGTGTCAGAAAGAGTTTTATTTGATATTGTAATATATAGATTAGAAGAGAAATGGTATAGATGATTATGATTTGTATTTATTATATCTAGTTTAGAAGAGCAAAGGTGAGAGAGGAAAGAGATATTGTAATGAACCATCATTTGTTGAGATAACAACATTGAGAGATAGTTGTGGGGTATACACAAAGGGGTTGGTGATCATAAATTGTTGTTGTGTTGGTGCTTAGAAAATGGGTTAGTGCTCCTATGGGTTGGTGCTCATGAATTATTGTTGTGTTGGTGCTCAGCAAAGGGGTTAGTGCTCCTATGGGTTGGTGCTCATGAATTTTTGTTGTGTTAGTGCTTAGCAAAGGGGTTGGTGCTCATGAATTGTTGTTGTGTTGGTTCTTAGCAAAGGGGTTGGTGATCTTGTGGGTTGGTTCTCATGAATTGTTTCTATTTTAGTGCTTAAAAAAGGGTTTGGTGCTCTTGTGAGTTGGTGCTCATGAATAGTTGTGTTGGTGCTAGCAAAGGGGTTGGTGCTCCTGCAACTTAGTGCTTGTGAATATTGTTGTTTGAGTTGGTTCTCATTCATATACGTAGATTGTTCTCTATGGTTTTTCCCACATTGGGTTTCCATGTTAAATCTGGTGTCTCTCTCTATCTTGTGTGGTGTTTATTGTTTCAGTTTTATTACATCTTTTGAATGTTTGGCTAAGTGGAATTTGATTAAGGAAAAGTTTTATAAGATATATGATATATTGATTCACCCCCCACCTCTTAGTATATCCCGTGCTTAACATTTTTATTAAAGTATGGTTGATTAAGCTAGATGTTGCATACTATATAATTGTTTGAGCCATAAATTAGGTTTATGAGGCTCAATTTGGCCCAAAATTTATCTTTAATTGCATCAATTGACTAATTAGATCAATTCATTATGGAATCAAAGCTAATTTATCCCCAAATCATGTCTTGCTTTAGTATTTAGGTTGAAGGGGTTCAAATTAGCCCCAATTTCCTTTTTGATTGAATTGGTAAACTGTTTAATTTATTTGGTTATGATGTTAGGGTGTATCTACCCCAAAATTAAATCCTATATAGTCAAAATTAGGTTCAAAGGGTACAATCTCATGCAACTTGCATCATTAATTATATCAATTGACTAATTAGCTCAATATGCTAAGAAATATGACCTAATTTACTCTTAAATAATGTTTTATACTCATAGTTAGGCTTTAAGGGTTTATATTGTCCCCAATTACCTTTGTATTTACATTTTTGATAAAATTAGGGTTGATTATGCTATATGTTGCATCATATACAATATAATGAGCCATAATTTATGTTCACAGGGCTCAGTTTAACCCAAATCATGTCTCTAATTACACCAATTGACTAAATTGATCAATTCATGATGGAATCAAAGATAATTTGGCCTCAAATCATATCATACTCTTGTAATTAGGTTAAAAGAGAGCAAATTGGGCTCAATAGCCTCCTTGATTGAATGAATCAAATATTTGGTTCATTATATGATGACATTGGGTCAATTTCACTCCAAATCACATCATATATAAGTGAAACTAAGTTCATGTGGCTCAATTTTTCCAAAACCATGTCATTGATTGAACCAATTAGCTAATTGGCTCAATTTATGATGAAATCAAAGATGGCTTAGCCTTAAATCACATTGTATAGTCCCAGTTAGGTTTAAGGGCTCATATTAACCTTAATTACCTCCATAATTAAACCAAATAACTATTTACTTCATTATATTATGTCATTGGAGTTTATTGAGGCCCAAATCACACCCTATACAATTAAAATTTCATTTATCATGAAACCAAATGATTCTTTACTTCATTCTCTAATTAAATTAGGGACTATTAATCCTTGAATCAAATTTTATAGTCATAGTTGGGCTGAAGGGGCTCAAATTGGTCCTAATTGACTTCAAATTGAACCAATAGACTATTTAGTTTATTTTTTAAGAGCCCCAAATTTCATCCTTTAATGTCAAAATTAGGTTCATAAGGCTTAATTTCTCTCAAATTACATCATTGATTTCACTAACTTAGTCATTCACTCAATATGTCATGAAACCCAAGGTAATTTAGCCATAAATCACATCATATAGTGATAATAAGGTTTAACAGGTTCAATTTGGCCTTAGTTTCCTCCACCATTAAATAATTGACCCTTTCATTCATTATGTCCTATCACTCCCATTGAACATATTAGAAACATGGAAATTTTTTGCAACATCCATAATACCACTCAAGAGAATGTAGTCATCAAGTTATTAGCATTGTCTTTCAAAGGGAAAGCTTTAGATTGGTATGGAACTCTACCAAAAAATTCCATTACTTCATGGGATAAACTAGGAAATCTATTGTCTAAGAGGTTTGAAGAGAAGAGTGATTATTTATCACTAGTTGAGTAATTGAATACTATCAAGAGGTTTCCTCAAGAGTTTATGCAATATTTTAACTCTATATTTCAAAATACATTGGATATGATCCCAACCCTTCTAAGACCTACTCCAAATTATGCCTTCTTATATTACCTAAAATCGTTGAATAATGATATAGAAATGATGATCCAATCCATGGGTGGGAATACATTCCCTGATACCTATGAGATAGCTATAAATGTTGAGAATTATCTTGTTCAAGTAGGTAATATTGCTCCTAGACCACCAATGCAATTGTTCTCTAATTTACAGCCTCCTAGTCAAGTTGCATTACCCATATTGGCTCCTTTGTCTAATAGTCAAGAAAAGTCTACCCTTACCCCTACCAATGAAATTCATGAAGTCAAGAGTTTTCTTCAAAGTGTTACTAATGAATTTTTTACCCTCAAAAGGAATTAATCTCAAAGTTACAGACCTTATCATGCCTATAATCAATTTAGACAAGCAAATAGGCCTCCTTTTCAAGGTAATGCTCAAGGACAAGGTCAAATCACTCAAGCTAGACATTATCAAAGTTAAAATATTAATTCCCAATCATCTTATAAATATATTTTTCCCACTCAAAACAGCTTTGTTCAATAACCATGCTATCCTTCCTATGACCAAATTGAAGGCCAAGTTGTTTATGCCAATGAAATGCCTAGTCAAGTGATGATAATGCAAGGTAGTCAAGCACCTAAAGTTCCCACTTTTGAGATGAAAATGAAAAATGAATTGGAAAATAGAAAAACACAATATTAATCTATTCTTATGAATCATTTAGAGGGAGAATTTTTTACCATTAATCATTTGGGAAATTCAAGTAATGTGAATGCTAGTGTATCCTCTAACATTAGGTCTAAGAAGAGGGTTGTTGAAGAGACAAAAAGAACTAATAAAGGACCTATTTTGACTCATAAATCATCTCCAATTACGGTTGGGTCTAACTCAACCCCTAATATGCAATAAAATCAAAAAAATTAGAACGCAAGGCCAGCTTCTACACATCCATCTTCACATGCTAGACCACAAGGTACTATTGCTTCCAAAGAGAAATTTAAGATGAATAATCATTATATCAATGTTTTGGATAAAATGAAGAAGTTACACATGAATATTTAATTATGGGATTAATTAACAATTTCAATACAAAAATATATGCTCTAAAAAAAATTGCTTGGACTAGGCAAACAAGTTGGATCAGCTATGACTAAAAATGTTGTCTTGGTGAATTAAACTTATCCCATCAATGGACAAGTGAATAAAATTGATAAGACTCCTCATTTTTATATATACTTTACCATTGGTAATTTATTATTTCACAATTTCATCATAGATAGTGGGGCTAGTACTTCAGTTATGCCCAAGTCAATAATGGATAAACTAGTCCTCAAGTATGAACCAATGGCTAAAGGAGTTCTATAATTAGATGGGTCACCAGAAAAGACATTGGGATTATTCAAGGATTTGAATTTTAATTTACATGATTTTTTAAATTTTTCCATCCCTCATGATGTGGTTGTTCCATATTTACCTCCATACTTTACTCTTTGTTTATCAAAAGATTTTGCAACCAAGATAGGTGTATACTTGGAAGCCAATCGATCATTTATGGTTTTTAGGACAAAGTATGGTACCAAGGTAAATATTTAATCAAAGCCTATTCATAAAAATCATTTATATCCCTAATGCATAAGGTTGAAAATGTCAATTATGATATTCTTGATGAGGAAGAACTTCACATGGATCAATCTTCAACCTCTTCTCTTGAAGGAGTTTTGATTTATATATAGATGAATGGGGAGCTAAGAACTATGAACATGATCCTTAAAAATTCATATAAGAAGATGGTACTAGAGTGTATTTAATTCATGATAAGGACTCTTTCATTTCAAATTTTATGAGTCCAAATGAAAACATGGATGGTTTATGGTAGCTATTCTTTGATGGATTAAGAAGCAAGGTTGGATTAGGTGGTGGAGCAATGTTAGTTTTTACATCCAAGAAAAGGTATTACTCTACTTTTATATTTAAATTTAGTTTTACTTATAATGTGGAAAAATATGAGGCCCTCATTCTTGGCCTTGACTGGGCTAGGAAAAGAGGTGTGAAAGAGTTACAAATTTATGTTGATATTGAGTTGGTTGTGAATCAAGTGAGAGGTCAAAATATGACCAAGAACTTATTGCTTAATTATTATAATCATATAGTGTGGGATATTATAGAGGATTTCCAAGATTTCAACATTTAATCTATACCAAGAGAGGATTCCAAACATACTAATAGGTTGGTAGAAATTGGAGCTCAATTTAATGTTCCAAAGCTGATAAGAGAGGATAAGAACCAAAATCATCTGAAAGTGATTATAAGGCACTATATAACTGATAATTTAACTAATTGGAAAGTGTTTTATAGTGACCACCAAATAGCTCTTTTTATACAAGAGGAGGCCAAGTTTTTCTTAAAGAATTAGTCTAAACTAAAACAACAATATGGAGGACAAATTGTATAATTAAAGACAAACAAGCTCCCTAAAGGCTTAGTCACACTTGAGAGTATCTTCAATGATGATGATCAGTTGAAGAAGGAGAAGGTAATCATGTATACTAAGAAATAAAAATATGAGAGAGTACAAATCTTCAAAGATAAGTTGCTTGCTCTTGGGAAGGTATGTACTAGAGAAGAGAGATATGCTTTCATTGAGTTATGTAAGGTATTTTTTGATGTCTTTTCATGGGAATATAGTGATTTAAAATGATTTGATCTAAACTTAGCTCAACATATCATAGATATAGATTATAATTATAAGCCTATCAAGAAAAGGTAAAGGCAAATTAATCCTAAGATTGAACTTCTCATGAGAAAAGAGCTTACAAAGTTAATTGAGTCTAAGATCATTTTTCCTATTAAGCATTTGTCTTGGTTTGAAAAATTATTTTTGGTAAGGAAGAAGAATGGGGAAAGTAGGGTATGTGTTGAATTTATAGACTTGAATAGAGTTTCATTGAAGGAACATTATCCTCTTCCTTCCATGGATTAGATTTTGAAAGTTGTGGTAGGTAGTGAAAGGTTCTCACTCCTTGATGGATACTCAGGGTATAATAAGATTTTTGTAAAGGAAGGTGACCAATACAATACAACCTTTATCATAAAAATGTGTATATATGCTTATAGTAAAATGACTTTTGGTTTGTCTAATGCGGGAGCAACATTTTAAATGTGTAATGGATACGGCTTTTCAAGGTCTAATAAATGATACAGTGTTGGTCTATATTTATGGTATCACGGCCTTCTCCAAAGATGAAAAATATAATTTTAATCACCTTAGGTATATTTTTGAGAGATGTAGAGAGTTTTGAATCTCTCTCTCTAAATAAGTGTGTGTTTTCTATCTATGAAGGCAAACTTTTGGGACACATTGTCTCAAAGAAAGGTCTATTCATAGATCCTAAAATGGTGAGTGTAATCTTGGCATTGACCTTACCCAAACATAAGAAAGGTTTACAAAGTTTCTTTGGAAAAATAAATTTCATAAGGATGTTTATTCTTGATTTTGATAATTTAGTCAAGCCTCTAACCTCTATCCTAAGGAAAGATGAAGTGTTCAATTGGACAAGAAGAAGGAAGGAGAGTTTTTTTCTCAAGCCTCAACTCTTTCAAGTCTTGATTTCTCAAAGGATTTCAACTTGTATACCTTTAGAAATTAAAAATTAATATATTACATGCTCACTCAATCAAATAAAGAGAACTTAGAGTAGCCTATTGACTTATTTAGTCAAGGATTGGAAGGTTATGAGGTAAGGTACGCTTATGTAGAGAAAAAAGTACTTTCAATTATTATAAGTCTAAATAAGTTTAGGCATATGTTATCTAACAAAAATATTCATATATTTTTACCTCATCCTAGTGTCAAAGAATTTCTTTTGAGTAGATATTTTAATGAAAAAGGGCTGGTTGGATCATAAAAGTGATGGAGTACGATGTAGAAATCAAAACAACCAAGCTAGTGAAAGGTAAGGGATTATGTCAACACCTTGCTTCATATTTGAAAGAAATAAAAGATGTTATTTTAGCACTTCATGATGGTCCTATGATAACTACATATTCATCAATGAGGAGTTGGATACAAAAAATGATATATTTTCTTCAAATTGGTGAGTGTCCATGAGGCCTAGATAGAATCAAAAGAAGGTACTTAAAATTACAATCCATTCCTTATGTAATTATTAATGGAGTGTTGTTTAGGAAAGATTTCTTAGGTGTACTATTGAGATGTGTTGAAATAGATCAGGTTGAGAATATATTGTTTGAGTTTCATGATGGACCAGTTAGTGGTCACTTTGCTCAAAGAACCATAGCTTCTAAGATTATGAGAGTTGGATATATTTGACCTAGTTTTTTTAAGGATACTCATGCTTGGGTAAGGAAATTTCAAAAATGTGATCTCTTTTATGTAAAAAAAAATATTTCATCCTTGCCTCTTCATCCAATACAAGTAGACCAACCCTTTATACAATGGGGTCTAGATTTCATAGGCCTAATCAACCCACCTTCTAGTGCTGGCCACAAGTGGGTGTTAACTGATACATATTACTTTAAAAGATGGGTGGATACTGTAGCTCTCAAAGAATAAAATAAAAGTCTAGTTTTATACTTCTATGAAGGCATAGTGACAAGTTTTGGGGCTCCTTCAACAATAATTTTAGATAATGCATTGGCTTTCTTTGGTATGAAGACAAGTGAATGGGATTTGAAACATGATATTTATCTTAGTACTTCATCTAAATATAATCCAAAAAGGAATGGACTAGCTGAGTCTACTAATAAAAGTCTAATCAGGATCATCAAGAGGATAATGAAGGAAAATAAAAAAAAACTTGGCATTCCAAGTTGAAGATAGCTCTTTGGGCTCATAGAATCACCCCTAAAAGAGCCATTAAAAAATCACCATATACACTTGTTTATGGGAGAGAAGATAGAATACCTATCTCACTTGAGTTACTTGCTTTGGATCTCAGTTGCCAACTGGAGTTGATGGAAAATGAAAGCATGGAGGTCAGGTTGTATGAGTTAATGGAGCTTGAAGAAATAAGGGATCAAGCTATGTAAACTATGAGAGCTCACCAAGATCAAACAAAGAAATACTTTCACAAGAAATCCATGCCAAGAAGTTTCCAAGAGGGGGACATTGTTCTAAAGTGGGATAAAGATAGGGATAAGCCTAAAAAATATACAAAGTTTGATGCTTTGTGAAGTGACCCTTATGTCATCACTCAATGCAAATAACATAATGCTTTCTAACTCTCAAATTTGGATGGAGAGGAGCTTCATATCCCAGTCAAAGGGATATATCTTTAAAATTGATACTAAGGTTCTCCTCTCTCCTTGTACATAGTTGTTGTTTTCTTATTTTCCCTAAGTGCTTATGCATATGTGTGATCTTGTCGGTGTCTTGATTTGTTTTGTGTTTGCTTGGTGTGTTGTGGTTATTTTGTGTGTGTTTTAGGCAATTATTTTCTAGTTGTCTTCAAGAATTTATTGAATCCCTAACCCATGGATTGATAAGGCTACTGGTCTTTAGTATAGTAGGCATACTACCCCTATGAGTCACCATTTTGTGGACCAAATTTGACTTTTAGGTTAAATTTGGACCCCTATAAGTTAAAAACTTGGTTTTTAAGATGTTTTAGGGGTATAATACTTTATAATAGGGTATTTTATAATAAATTTTATGTTATTTAATGTATTTTTATCCTTATTCATTATTTAATAAGTTTATTTTTCATTTTGGGTCATTTAATAAGCTTTTAGAGGTCATAAATATAAGTGGCACAATTCCCAAAGTGCCCAAGTGTCCTATTTTATTTCAAACATCTAAGAGGTCATATTCCCCATCAAAAATGTTAGTTAAATAATAATATTATATGTTAACTAACTAAATATCAATTAATCAACTGAAAAAGGTGAGTTTGGCACATGTATGACCCATGGAGGGTGATGTTGACCAAAATTGACTTTTTAGTCAAATTAGGGCACCTATAGGAAAAAACATGACTTTTTAGGTCTATATGGGGTTAAATATGAGTTTAATTTGGTGTATTACATGTTAAATAATCTAAATTGATGTTATATTGGATTTTTTCAATTAGTTTTATGTGCATTTATCATTTTGGGTCATTTTAGGGGTCAAAAATGTTCATTTAATGCTTTGTATAGGTTTTTTGGGAAATTTGAAGGAATAAAATTTTTATTTCATGCCCCATGTTTCCATATAAGTATTAATTAACTTAAAAAACTGAAATATGGCAGGTTATGCAGAAGAAAAGGGAGTTTTCTAGTGAAAAGAGAAGAAAATGGTACTTGTACAGCTTCCTTAGGAAGTGTGCCACTTGGAAAAGGTTGAAATATGACTATTAATCTATCCCATACTATTTTTAATTCTTTTTATGATCTATAATTAACATTTATTTCTCAAAATTGTTCATCTCTCTTCTCACCCTTCTTGGCAAGTAATAGTGACTTGCAAACTTGGGCTTGGTACAAAGAACTCATGAAGTTTTAGGAAAAATTATATTGTAATATAATATTAAACTTGGATAAATTAATTTTCATATAATTATTTTTAAAATTTATCAATTGTGCTTTATGAACCATTGCTAACAAATTGACTATGTAAATTTGCCTGCTAATTTATGAACCCTATAGGTTTTACCTTGGTTTGAGAAGCTTTATACAATGAAATTGATTATATTTGTTAAAAATTATATTTTATATGTCATATAATGTCTCCAATTCTTTATTTCATGTTTTTTGGTGCTTGGATGAGCCAATAACTCAGATTTGTAGATTGGTCTCTTTTGGGTGCAACAGGCAAGTTTCACTATTTTCAAGAAATTATTTATTTTTCATGGCTTCATATGGTTGTGATAGGTTAATTTAAATGTCTAAAATGTATTATTTTACTCCTTATATTTAAATACCATTATATAATACAACCTTTCCATGAAGGTTCAATCATGAGCAATATATATGCATAGTTTGCCATTGGAATATGCATATAAAGGTGATCTTATAGAGAAATTCACATTGTAAATGAGGTATTGATATATTTTTAGATCCTTTAGAATATTATATGTTAGTTTTAAATTTATTATAAAATTATATAACTCATAATGGGATCATAGGCAATGCTCACTACCTAAATTACACTTTGTTGCCTACATACCAAAACACACACCTTTAGGTGACATCATCATAGACATGAGAGTATTTGAACAAAGAGGATTGGAAGGTCTTGAAACCTATTTGAGGTCATAATTAGTTAAAATAATCATGGAAACACTTTTTAAATTAATGGTTTTAAAAACCAATAAGTGGGAATCTTCAAAATATGCAATGATTGTGTTTAGGGCTGCAATCCCTAAAGAGGGAAAATAAAGAACCATCGCCTTTTGTGGATATCATATAATAGTGTCATGTTGACCTTTGATCATTAATAATTATATATATATATATATATATATATATATATATATATATATATATATATATATATATATATATATATATATATATATCATAGGAAAATAACTTGGTAAGTTTTTTTATTAGTTGTATTTGTGGAGGCCAACTATAATGAGGCCCAAATATGCCTCTGAAACCATTAAAACTAGGCAATAATTTCTACAGGCTTTGGACTACAAAGTTACAATTAGAACTTCAAGGAGTAAATAAGACAAACCCCATGTTTATAAGACCTTATGAAGTTAATTATATCACATTTATCATGGATTCCATCATGGAAAGATGATTAGTGAGGTTTAAAAGCCTAATATACACCTACAATTTGTACAAACAACTGAACTCCCACCTATAGTTGATAGTGAGTTAGTTGGTGACTTGTCTAAGTTGTCATGTTAAAGCATAATATATGTAAATAAAGGAATTTTTAGGTGGTATTATAAGTTTCATATGACCTCATATAAAGGTATACATCTCCAAAGAGAGGTTTTTCACCTACATGTAGGGGCTAAATGGCTTTAACATAGTCATTTACCTATGACTGATCTTATGAACATTTTCAACTTCCAAAGTGATAATATAGCTAGGTTGAGTATATGAATAATTTAAAACCATTTATAAAATATATTTTAATTTTATAATAAGACTCAATAATCTATCAATCACTACCTACAGATATCCCTTCATCTGAAAATATGCACGTATAGCCACTTTGGGTGACTGAGAGAGACAGTGAACAATAGTAACTTATGCATGTGTTAATGGTGTTTATCACTTTCAAGGTGAAGTGAAGATGAAATATAATTTTTGTGACTTAAAATATTAAATATAAACTCAAAGCATCATGACCAAGCCCTAGTAGGTAATGAACACCTATAGGTGGGGGAAAAAGAGGAGTTGTCGTAGTTAGCCAATAAGGGATCATTTGTGAGTTAAGGTGCATGTTGATGGATAATGGAAATATGACATGATGAGTTAGGACTATATAAAACCTCTCCATATCCATGATATATCTATATAATCTCAAAATAGTATGAATCAAGCTTGCATATACTCCTTTAGGTTCTATGAACACCTACGACTGAACAAGTAGGCAGTGAGCTGAGATGTAACTTTTAGGTGTTAACATTGCTAAGATGAAGATGAAATAATGGTACCAAAAAATTATAAATGTTATTATAAGGGTTAAAAGATAATAATTCAAGGTTTACAAGTCTAATTCATGAATAAACATCTATATTTGGTCTCTAAGCAAATAAACACAATCAGTCAAGTGACACTCAGTCCTGACTAGACAGTTGCATGGGTAAGTAAAATGGAAGGTTGAAGTGAGAAATTGATGATAGTACACATACATAAGGACTAAAATATCCTTTATATGTATTTATCATAGGCAAATAATTATAATAAAGTTTCTTATGATGCATTACTCAGTCTAATATGCTAATCCTATGCATACAATATGTTTTTGAAGGAGTTTGTTAGTTTTTTACAGGTTTGAAAGTTAAAATGGATAGAAAATATTCTAATTTTTTATGTAGAGGATAATTTTAACCTATTTAATCCTATTAAATATTCAAATATACTAATAAAATTGGATAAGTACCCCTTGTTTTGTCTTAGACAATGGGTACTTTCTGCCATGCATGAAACTAGTAGATTTGGAGATTGGGGAAAAGGAGTAAACTAGAGGTTAAGGAGATCCTTTAAGGGGGTTTGTAAATATTTATCATAAATAAATAAATCATTATATCTTTTCAAGAAGAAAAAAAATAAAATAGGGTGGTCTAAATACCAAGAGTTGTAGTTAAGCCTACTAGGCATGAACAAACCTAAAGGTCCAAATGAGATAACATTGTCATTTCCACCTTGAATTGAACCTTATATACCATTTTAAAATATGTATGGGATGTTTATATAATTTTTTGATCTATTTACGGATTTGTAAAATCATTATAGGTCATTTTGAGCTCTGTGGTATAGTTAAGCTTACTAAGCATGCTAAAGTCTACATTCCAAAATGAGAAACCAGTCACACTCTTACCATTAGATATGAGTTATAACCTATTTAATAATCTTAATTGGGTCTCAAAATATGTGTTAAATCCTTTAAATTTCATGATAAACCATAAAATATCCACTTTTGACTAAAAAAGTCACTCAAACTTGTGCAAGATGAGGACAAGAGCTCGACAAGTCAAGTTATGATGGTCATATCATCTTGGAAGTTTTGAAATGGTTCAAAGGGAGTTTATATATGTTATCAATGGTCTTTAAGGCCATGTTTTTGATTTTTTTTTTCAATTTGGATGTCTGGTTTATATAAAACAACCTTAAGAGATGAAACTGCTTAGAACCCCTTCCAAAACCCTTGTAGAGACTAATTTTTGAAAGTAGAGTTATAAATATAATATAATTAAATAGTATGATAATTAAACATATTATACCTTGTAAATTACTCCACCAATATGATCCACATGCTTTTTGGTTGTAAAGACTTATACGGATGGGGGGAAAAAACAAGGTATTTTTGACTATTTTTTGTGTTTTATAGGTTCTATAAGGAGTCTAATCATGAAAAAAAAATTTAGAGGAAGATATAAACTTTGGATAAACCCTAATTTAAATTTAATAATGTGTATAAACTCCTAAGTACCTCAACAAATAGCTTCAACTTAGCCAATCAAAACTAGCCTATTAGACAAGCTAGTGAAGAAGATGAAAAACTTCAGTGACTTAAATTTAAGGTGTCCCCAATGATTATAAGGAAATGGAGGGAATTAAAACAAGTAATTTTATAAATTTTATATATTTTCATGACCAATTTATCTCTTTTTGGGAGCCAAGTGTGCAAGTTGCATGAAAGGAGTGTTTTCTAGACAACAGATGATGATGGTTCACTTTCTAAGGTCTCTAGAGGACCAAGCATGAAAAACATGCATGTAGAGGCATGTTTGATATACTAACCTTCCATTAAAATCATTTTAAATTCTCATAATTAGTTATCATACATTCAAATAGGTCCAAATCATGATGGTATTTTTCTAAGCCAAAATGAGGAGTTTCTAGCCACTTTTCATGAAGTTTATGCCTTGAATTGACACTTGTGATTACATACCTTACATGGTTCATCCAATATACTATTATCATGCACAAGTAACTGATTTTATCATATTTACAAGTGTATTTTTGTCCCTTGGACTTCTCATTTCTTCTCTCTCTCTCAAGTTCTATAAAAACTAGCCATTTTAGCGTTGTATTAGATGCTCCACATGAGTATGGAAAATACCTACTCAAATTTATACATTTTTATAAATAATAATAATATTTTTTACCTCTTACATGATTTTTCATAAGTTTTTTCTACTTGGATGATGAATCTTGTTTAGTGAAGACTATGGATTCCAAACATGTGGTCTCATTCTTTCACCTTATTTGAAGTTAGAAAGCTTCTTCTTGTAGGGATTGTGAAGTGTTTCAAGAGATATTCATGGTTTAAGTGATTTATTATATTCATTATTTACCTCATAGGCCTCTTGTGTAGTCCTCCTAACTTTGCACATTCATCCATAACCTCATAATGTAGCATTGATGTGAGAAGATGAAGATTGGAGAAGTGTGTGTTTAGTTTTTCCTTTGATTTCAAGTGTAATATGCATATGTATTGATGTCATCATGTTATTTTTTTTATTAACTCCCTTATGTTATTTTTATTTTATTTATCCTTTTCCCTTTTCACACCCCAAGTTTAGTAATAGTTATAATCTAAAGTGGTATATATAGGGAGCTAACCCTATCTAGAGATTCACCTCATTCCCTAGGTTGCCCAAAATCCTAGAGGTGATTCCATTGTGACACTTGTATGAGGAGATATTTACATCTCATCAAATGGTGCAAATGTAAGTGACAATAGTTTTTGGCATGCCTGGTTGGACTCTTGGTCTAAGAGGTTGAAAGATTTTTGGTGTTGTATCTCAACAATCAAACTTTAAAAGCATCTATAAAAGCATAAATTATGGCTCCAAAGATATATTAGTTAGACAAGTATCTCAAGATATTCTTTGAATATTTATGGTAACATGTTTCCTTTGTTTTCTTTCTTTCAATGAGATTTCATGGTTGACTTTGGTGTTGAGTTTTATTCTCTACAAGTTGGTGAGACATTTCAAGTCTGTACCATTCCGTATCAATATGAATAGGTCCTTATTCAATATTTTCAAGATCCTTACCAACCCTAATATGACCCTTGTCAGCCCATACATGAAGTATATCAATCTTACAATCAGCCTTCTCCATGTCTTGCTCCTAGTCAACCTAGCCACTCCTCAAGCCAACCCATTTCCACCTTCAAGAAGGCACTCTTGGGATATGAAAGGTATATATTGGATCTTGATACTCAAAGAGTATGTGGTCTATATATTCCTAGTCATATTATTGATAGGGTGAGATAAGTATTAGAGTTGATAAAGAGAGAGTGGGCACATATTAGAGAGCCAATTGGTAAACGCTCACAAGTGAGATGATTGATATGAGTGGTCTAGTTTCTTCCTTAGAGGATAGGCTATGATTTCATGAAATTCAACCTCACCATACCTATCAGCCTTCATAATCACTTCCCTAAGTTTTCTACTAGCCATACATGACCCCTACTCATGATCCAAATCAAAGATATCAAAGTCATGATCTTCCTAATCAATTAGAGGTGAGAGTTGAAAGGAAGAATATTTTATTTGAAGATAATATTGATAGGCAAATTGAGTTGGCTAATATGAATTTATAGTAGTCCATGTTAGTAGTCAAATAAGTGGATTTTAATCCTTCACTACCCTCTAACATATCATCCCTACCACCTCAAAAAGAGACTTCTAATCCTAATGTCTTAAGTTAGAACAAGATAGTGGAGTCATGGGGAAATAAAAAGGAGAAAAGTATTGACAAAGAGTGTGAAGTTGAGAAGAATCTTGATCTTATACAAACTCCTACTACCATTCCTCAAGAAAAGGCTTCTAATCCTAACATCCTAATCTAGAATAAGATAGTGGAGTCATGGGGAAAGAAAGAGTAGAAAATAATTGCCAAGGAGTGTGGAGTGGAGAATGGAGTTGATCCTTTGTAATCCCCTCCCACCCTTTCTCAAGAAGCTTCTTGTGTTCCATGTCATCCCTCATATATTCCTCATACTCATGATGATTACTATGATATTCAAGAAATACTTTTCCAAAATAACCTAGCTAAGAAAATTGAAGAGTTAGAGGAGAAGATGAGATTGTTAAGTCAAGGTGATATGGAAGGTTTAAACCCAAAAGAAGATACTATGTCTAAACACACCCCATCTAACCTCCTTCAATATACTTCCCAATTTGAATCAAATGTGAATGAAGTGAAAGTAAATTGAAAGGAACAAAATCAAGTTATTTTATCTTAAAGTATACCTTCCCTTCCTCAAGAGCTCCCAAAAGATTTCCCAACTTTGCATTTTCAATCTGATTTTGAACCTTATGTTCCACCTCCACCAAATAGTTATTTTTTTACTCATTACATCACCCTTTCCCTTGATGCACCTATGGTGTGGTATCCTCAAAAAGAGAAATTAGTTAAGGAAAATTCAAAACTATTACCTAAAGAGGATATAACTCCTTGGTAGCCTTATTGGGTTAGGTCACTAGATATCAAGATGCCTAGTCTTGGCATCACTAGGAAGGAATTTGAAGATGTTGTAGCCCTTGATAAACAAGATCAGATTGTTATAGCTGAGGTATAATATGAAGACCCTCAAGAGGTCTTAAGTGATGAAGAATATATAATCTCTTGTGTTGAGTCTCCTTGTTTGGTTGATGAGGAAGAATACACTTCTTGTGTTGAAGAAGATATCTTGGAAGAGGTCCTATTAGAATCTAAAGAGGAATATCAAGAAACTTGTCTTGTTATTCCCATTCATGATGTTGATCAAAGTGAAGGTGATGACTTATGGTAGAGATTTTAAGATATTTTAAAAGATTTTGAATCTCTTAAAGTAAAGGGTCTATAACTCTTTTAGAGTTAGTTACAAATGATGAGAAAAATGACATTATCCAACATGTCATAAGTGAGCAAGAGAAAAGTCCACATCAGCGTATGAAGGTCACAACAAGCCCCTATTGGCCTCAATATTTCAAACAATAAGAGATCTTTCCTTTTGAGACCATTATTACAAAGAAGATGAAAGTTGATCATGAGAAAGAGATTTAGAAGAAACATGAAGTATGTGTACAAGGTCAAGAGGAATATGTCTACATTGGAGACCTATTTGAAGATGATCTACTTGAAAACAAGTTAAGTGAAGTGCCAAGGAATAGGTCAGGTCCATCAAGTGTTTAATCTAAAGATCAACATACTTGGCACCCTCATCCATCTCATGCAAAAGGAGATTCAAGAAAATTTCCCTTTGATCCTGTAAAGGGAGGTATGATTGATTTATAGTTGTACATAATGGTTGTTTTTAGATTCCCCTAAGTGCCTTGATCACATGTGTGTGTTTGTTGTCTTTTTTTGTGTGTGTCCTTTACTTTGTGTGGTTGAGGTAGTCATTAGTTGTCTTGTCTTGGTCAAACTCAAATTCAATGGTTAAATTTTTCCTTCTTTTATTTAGAATTTATATGACTCCTAAGCCTAATGGACTAATAAGGCTACTATTCTAGTTAGTATAGTAGACATACTACCCCTGTGAGTCACTAATTTGTTAACCAAATTTGAATTTTAAGTCAAATTAGGGAATTTATATCAAAAAAATTGACTTTTTTAGGTATATAGGGGGTGTAATATGAGTGTCATGGGGTGTATTACCTATTAATTGATCTCAAATTATGTTATATTAGCCTTGGTAAATTAGTTTTTATGTCCATTTATCATTTTGGGTCATTTTAGAAGTCAAAAAGATGCATTTAATGCTTTGTATAGATTTATTGTTAAATGTGAAGGTATAAAAACATGATTTAATGACTCATGTGTCACTATAAGTCTTAATTAACTAAAAAAATTGAAAGATGGTAGGTTATGCAAAAGAAAAGGCAAATTTTTAGTGAAAATAGAAGAAAATGGGACTTGTACAACTTATTTGGGAAGTTTTCCCCTTGGTAAAGCTTAAAATGTGACTCTTCAGCTCCCTAATGTTTATTTCCATTCTTGGTATGATCTAGAAGTAACATTTCTTGCTCAAAACTATTAATCTCTCTTCTCACCCTTCTTGGCAAGTAAAAATGACTTGTAGGCTTGTGCTTATTAGGGACAACTCATGAGTTTAAATAAAAATGATATTGGGATATGGTATTTAACTTGTATACCTTAATTTTAATTTAATAATTTTGAAAATTTATCAATTGTGCTTTATGAACCATTTATAACAAGTTGATTGTGGAAATCTGCTTGCTAATATGTGAACCCTACATGTTTTACCTTAGTTTGAGAAGCTCTATAAAATAAAATTTCTTATATTTGTTCCAAATTATATTATATATTTACTCTAATATATCCCATTCTTGGTTTCACGTTTTCTAGTGTTTGGATGAGCCAATATCCCCAAATTTATAAACCAGTCTCTTTTGAGTGGAACAAGAAGTTTTCATTATTTTTAAGAACTTTTTGCTTTTTCATGCCTTCATATGGTTTTTATAGGTTAATTTAAATGTATCCAATGTCTTATTAGTCTCATCCAATTTAAATCCCATTCTCTAAGACAAAATTTCCATGAAGGTGCAGTCATGAGTAATATGTATACATAGTCTACCATTGGAGTATGCATGCATAGGTGATCTTATGGAGAAATTTAGATTGTAAATGAGGTATTGACAACTATTTATATCCTTTAGAATATTATAAGTACATTTTAATTTAATTAGACAATAATATAACTCATAAGGGGATTAAAGGTAATGCTCACTACCTAAATTAGACTTTGTTACATGCACACCAAAACACACACCTTCAGGTGACATCAACATAGACATGAGAGTCTTTGAAAACATAGGATTGGAAGGTGTTGAACCCTATTTGAGGTCATAATGAGTTAAAATCATCATGTAATCCCTTTTTAAATAGATTCATTTACAAAACAAGAAGTGGGAACCTTCAAAATATGCAATGATTGTGTTCAATGCTGCAATCCCTATAGAGGGAAAACAGAGAACCATCACCTTTTGTGGATAGCATATAATAGTGTAATATTGACCTTTGATCATTATTAATGAATTAATATTTTATATATATATATATATATATATATATCATAAGAAAATAAATTGGAAAGGTTTGAGGTCAGGTGGATTGGTGGAGGCCAACTATTATGAGGTCCAAATATGCCTTTGAAACCACTAAACCTAGGCAGTAGTTCCTATAGGCTTTCGACTACAAAGTGAAAATTATCACTTCAAGAAGTAAATAACACAAAAAACATGTTTATAATACCATATTAATTGAATGAGATCTCATTGAACATATATGCCATTAGGGGAAGATTATTAGTGATGTTTCAAAGCCTAATATTCACCTATATTTCATACAAATAACTGAACTCCCACCTATAGTTGATATTGAGTTAGTTGGTGACTTGACTAAGTTGTCATGATAATGCATAGTATATGTAACTAAATGAATTATGATTTTGTATTATAAGTTTCATAGGACCTCATATCAAGGTATATAGATCCAAACAAAGGTTTTACACCTACATGTAGGGGCTAAATGGCTTCAATACAATCATTTACCTATGACTGATCTTATGAGCATTTTCAACCTCCAAAGTGATGATCTAGCTAGGTTGAGTAAATGAATAAGTTAAAAACATTGATAATAGATATTATAAGTTTATAATAATACTCAATAAGATAGTAATAACTACCTATAATATCCCTTAATCTAAAAATATGCACCTATAGCCACTTTGGGTGACTGAGAGAGATAGTGAACAACAGTAACTTATGCATGTGTTTGATGGTGTTTATCAATTTTAAGGTGAAGTGAAGGTGAAATATTTTTTTTTAAAATTTAAATCTTAAATATAACCTCCAATAATCATGATCAATCCATAGTAGGTAGTGAACACCTACAGGCAGGGGAAAAAGATGAGTTGTCTCAATTAGGTAGTGAGGGCTCATTTGTGAGTTAAGCTACATGTTGAGGGATAATGGAAAGATAACATGATGATTTATGACTATATAGACCCTATCAATATCTATTATATATCTATATAAGCTCTAAATATTATTAAACAAGCTTTCATATACTCCTTTAGGTTCTATGAACACTTACAGTTGAGCAAATAGGCAATGAGCTGAGATGTGGCATCTAGGTGTTAACATTGCTAAGATTAAGATGAAATAAGGGTCCCAAAAATTTATAAATGGAATTGTAATGGATTATAGAAAATAATTAAAGGTTTAAAAGTACAATTCATGCATAAATATCTATATTTGGTCCCTAAACAAGCAAACATAGTCAGTCAAGTGACACTCAGTCTTGACTAGATAGTTGCATGGGTAAGTAAAGTGGAAGGTTGAAGTGAGGAATTGATGATATTAAACCTAAAAATGATTATTATATACTTAATAGGCCTTGATAATAGGTAAATAATTATAATAAATTTTCTCATGATGCATTACTCATTCTAATATGTAAACCCTACGCATACATTATGCTTTTGAAGGAGTCTATTTGGGATTTTGTAGGTTTGAAAGGTCAAATGGATATACCAGATGCTAAATTTTCATGTAAGTATAGCTATAAATTATATAATCCTATAAAATATTCAAATATATTGAGAAAATATGGGATGTACCCCCTATTTTCTCTCAGATAGGGGGTACTTCCCCTCATGTATGAAACTGATAGATTTGAAGATTGGGGAAAAGGAGTAAACCATATGTTAAGGAGATCCTTAAAAGAGGTTTGTAAATCTAGATAAAAATTAAATCAAGAATTATATATTTTAAATAAGATAAAAAATCAAATAGGGTGGTCTAGACACCAAGAGTTGCAGTTAAGCCTACTAGGCATGAGTAGGCCTAAAGGTCCAAATGAGAAAGCATTGTCATTTTCACCTTGAATTGAGATGTATAGAAAATTTTAACATTTTTATGGGATGGTTATATAATGTTTTGAGATATTTATGGATAGTTAAAACCATTATAGGTCATTTTGAGCTTTATGATATAGTCAAGCTTACTGGGCATGCTAAAGTCTAGATTCCAAATGAGAAACCAGTCACACTCTTAAAATTAGATATGAGTTATAAAATATTGAATAATTTTTATTGGGTATAAATAGAGGTTTTAAATATTTTAACTTTCATTAGAAACAAAAAATGAACCACTTTTGACTAGAAAACTCACTCAGACTTCTGCAAGATGAGGAAAAGAGCTTGATAGGTCAAGTTGTGATGCTCATATCATCTTGGAGGTTTTACATGGGTGCTAAGGGAGTTTAGAGATATTATCAGGGGTCTTGAAAGACATGTTTTTGAAATTTTTTTCCAAGTTGGATGTCTTATTTTTATGAAACAACCTTGAGAGGTCAAATTGCTGATAAACCCTTTCAAAAGCCTTGCAGAGACTAGTTTGTGAAAGTGTAGTTGAAAAGATAATATAATGACATATTATGACCATGAAACATATTATACCTTTTAAATTACTTCCATAATCTGATCCTCATGATTTTTGGTCATATGGACTTGTATGTATGGGGGAAAAATATGGTATTTTAAACTATTTTTTGTGTTTTATAGGTTATATAAGGATTCAGAGTATGAAATAAAATTTGGGAGGTATATATATAGTTTTAATAACCCATAGTGTCAATTTAATACTATATATAAACTCTCAAGTGCCTCAAAAAATAGATTCAACTTAGCTAGTCAAAACATGCATATTAGACAAGCTAGTAAACAAGATGGAAAACTTCAAGTGAGATAAATTTAAGGTATACCCAATGATTATAATGACATTGAGGACCAAAAAATATTAATTAAATTACTTTTATGGATTTTAATGAGAAAATGATATCTTTTTGGGAGCCAAGTGTGCAGGGTACATCAAAGGAGTGTTTTCTAGACAACAAATGATGATGGTTCACTTTCTAAGTTTTTTAGAGGACCAAGCATGCAAAAAATGCATGGAGAGGAATTTTTGAGAGCATACAATTCCATTAAAATAATTTTAAATACTCATAATCTATTATTAGATGTTCAAATAGGTCCAAATCATGAAGGTAGTTTTATGACCCAGAATGAGGAGTTTCTTGCCACTTTTCATGAAGCTTATGCCTTGAATTGACACTAATGCTTCCATAAATTTCATTTTTCATATAATATCCTCTTCTCATGCATAATTAACTTATTATCTAATATTTATAGTGTCCTTGTGACCCTTGGACTTCTCTTTTCTTCCCTCTCTCTCAAGTTCTATAAGAACAAGACATTTTGGCATTGTATTGGATGCTCCATCTAAGTATGGTGAAGCCCTAATCAAATGTATACCTTTTGATCAATAAAAATCTTATTTTTTACCTCTTCCATGAATATTCATAATTTTTTTCTAGTTGGATGATGAATCTTGTTTAGTGAAGACTGTGGATTCCTAACATGTGGTCTCATTCTTTCACCTTATTTAAAGTTGGAAAGCCTCTTCTTATAGGGAATGTGAAGTGTTCTGAAAAATGTTCATGGTTTAAGTGAGTTATTATAGTAATTATTTCCCTCATATTCCTATTTTTTAGTCTTCCTAACTTTTCACATTCATCCATAAGCTCATAATGTAGCATTGATGTGAGAAGATGAAGATTGGAGAAGTGTATGTTCAGTTTGTCCTTTGATTTCAAGTGTAATATGCATATGGTTGAAATTAATAATATTATTTTGTGTATAACCTCCCTTATATTAGTTTTATTTTATTTATCCTTCTCCCTTTTCACCCCCAAGTTTATTAGTATTTACAATCCAAAGTGGTACATCAAGGGAGCTAGCCCTGTCTATAGATTCACCTCATTCCCTAAGCTACCCACAAGCCTAGAGGTGATTCCATTATTCAAATTGGATGAGGAGAGTTTTGAATATCCTCAAAGGTTGTAAATCCAAGTGAAAAATATTTTTGGCATGCTCGGTGGGACTTTTGGTCTAAGAGGTTGAGAGATTTTTTGTGTTGTCTCTCAATAATCAGACCTTGGAGGCATCTATCAAAGCTTCAATGGTGAATCTGAAGATATATCAGCTGGTAAAGTATCCCAAGATATTTTTTGAATATTTATTATAATATTTTTCCTTTTTTTCTTGCTTTTAATGAGGTTTCATAGCTGACTTTGGTGTTGAGTTTTACTCTCTACAAGTTGGTGAGACATTTCAAGCTTGTACCATTCCCTATCAATATGAACAAGTCCTTGATCAATATTGTCAAGATAACATCCCCAATATTACCCTTTTTATCCCATTCATGAATTATATCAATCCTATAATCATCCTTCTCCATGTCTCTCTCCTAGTCAACGTAGCCACTCCTCAAGCCAACCCATTTCCACCTTTAAGAAGACACTCTTGGGCTATGAAAGGTATATGTTGGATATTGATACTCAAAGGGGATGTGGTCTAGATATTCCTATTAATATTATTCATATGATGAGAGAGGCATTATATTTTATCAAAATATATTGGGTACCTATTGATAGATCCAATTGGCAAAGTCTCATAATTGAGATGCTTGATGTGAGTGGTCTAGTTTATTCCTTAGAGGATAGGCTAGGAGTTCAAGAAAGGTAACATCACCATATATATAATATTTCATATCAAATTCCCCAAGTTTATTACCAGCCATACATGACCCCTACTCATGATCCAAATCAAATATATCAAAGTCATGATCATCCCAATCAATTGGAGGAGATAGTTGAAAGGAAGAATCTTGTGTTTGAAGCTAATATGGATAGGCAAATTGAGTTTAAAATTATGAATTTTTAGCAATCCATGTTAGTAGAAAAATAATTGGATTTCAATACTTCACTACCCTCTCATGTTTCATCCCCACCACCTCAAAAAGAGACTTATAATCCCAATGTCTTAAGTTGGAACAAGATAGTGGAGTCATGGGGAAATAAAGAGGAGAAAATTATTGACAAAGAGTGTGAGTTGAGAAGATGATTGATCTTTAAAAAACCTACTACCATTCCTCATGAAAAGGCTTATAATCCTAACATCCTAAGGTGGAATAAGATAGTGGAGTTATGGGGAAAGAAAGAGGATAAAATCATTGTCAAAGAGTTTGAAGTGGATAATGGAGTTGATCCTTTGAAAGCCCCTCCCACCCTTCCTCAAGAAGATTCTTGTGTTCCATGTCAGCCCTCATGTATTACTAATACTCATGATGATTCCTATTATCTTAAAGAAATGCTTTTATAATATAACATATCCAAGCAAATTGAAGAGTTAGAGGCAAAGATGAGATTACTAAGTCAAGGTGAGATGGAAGGTTTAAACCCAAAAGAAGATACTGTGTCTAAACACACCCCATCTAACCTCCTTCAAGAGAGATCCCAAGTTTAATTAGATTTGAATGAAGTAAATTTTAAGTTGAAGGAAGAAAATAAAGTTTTTTTAGCTCAAATTATACCTTCCCTTCTTGAATATCTCCTAAAAGATTTCCCAACTTTGCATTCTCAATCTGATTTTGAGCCTTATGTTCCACCTCCACCAACTAGTTCTTTTTGTCCTCATTCCATCACCCTTTTCCTTGATGAACCTATGGTGTGGGAACTTCAAAAGGATAAAATTATTAAGTAAAATTTAAAACTCTTAACTAAAGAAGATGCAACTCCTTAGCAGCCTTATTAGGCTAGGTTAGCGGTTATCAAGATGCCTAGTCTTGGCATCACTAAGAAGGAGTTTGAAGATTTTATAGCCCTTAAAAAATAAGATTAGATTGTGATATCTGAGGTATAATTTTAAGACCCTAAATAGGTCCTAAGTGATGAATAAGAGGTAAACTTTTGTGTTGAGTCTCTTTTTTTGGTTGAAGAGGAAGAATACACTCCTTGTGTTAAAGAAGAAATATTGGAAGAGGTCCTATTGGAAATCTAAAGAGGAAGATGAATAAGTTTCTCTTACTATTCCCATTCATGATGTTGATCAACGTGAAGGTGATGACTTATGGTAGATATTTGAAGACATTTGTAAAGAGTTTGAATATCTTAAAAGTCCTATAACTCCTTTAGAGCTGATTACAAATGATGAGCAAAATGACATTGTCCAACATGCCATAAGTGATCAAGATCAAAGTCCACATCAGCCTATGGAGGTTAGGACATGCCCCTATTAGCCTTGGTCTTTCAAAAAATAAGAGATCATTCCTTTTGAGACCATGCCTATAAATAATATGAAAGTTGATCATGAGAAAGAGAGTGAAAAACAACATGAAGTATGTGTACAAGGTCAAGATGAATATGCCTACATTTGAGACCTATTTGAAGATGATCTACTTGAGAACAAGTCAAGTGAAGTGCCGATGAATATGTCAATCCCATCAAGTGTTTAATGTAAAGAACATCTTTGGCACCCTCATCCATCTCATTTAAAAGGAGATTTAAGAAACTTTCCCTTTGATCCTGAAAAGGGAGGTATGATTGATTGTTAGTTGTACATAATAATTGTTTTTATATTCCCCTAAGTTCCTTGATCGCATTGTGTGTTTATTGTCTTATTTTGTGTGTGTCCTTTACTTTGTGTGGTTGAGGTAGTCATTAGTTATCTTGTCTTGGTCAAAATAAAAGTCAATGGTCAAAGGTATCCTTGTTTGCCTCAAAATTTAGATGACTCCTAAGCCTAATGGATTGATAAGGCTACTAGTATAGATAGTATAATAGGTATACAACCCCTATGAGTTACAAATTTGTTGACCAAATTTGACTTTTAAGTCAAATTAGGGAACTTATAGGAAAAAATTGACTTTTTAGGTCTATAGGGGGTGTAATATGAGTGTCATGAGGTGTATTTCATGTTAATTAATCTCAAATTATGTTATACTAGTCTTAGTCAATTAGTTTTTATGTCCATTTATCATTTTGGTTCATTTTAGGGGTCAAAAAGGTGCATTTAATACTTTGTATAGGGTTTCTGGGAAATTATAAGGTGTAAAAATGTGACTTCATGCCCCATGTGTCCTAACTAAAAAAATTGAAATATGGTAGGTTATGCAAAAGAAAAGATAGTTTTCTAGTGAAAAGACAAGAAAATGGCACTTATATAACTTTATTGGGAAGTGTGCCACTTGTAAAATGTTTAAATGTGACTATTCATATCCCCATTCTCATTTCCATTATTTTAATGATGTATAAGTAAAATTTCATACTAAAAACTATTCATCTCTCTTCACACCCTTCTTGGCAAGCAAAAGTGACTTGCAAGCTTATGCTTGGTACAGACACCTCATGAGTTTTAAGGGCAAATTATATTAGGAGATGTTATTAAACTTTGATACATGAATTTTAATATAATTATTTTGAAAATTGATTAATTGTGCTTTATGAACCATTTCTAACAAGTTGACTATGCAAATTTGCTTGCTAATTTTGAACCTTATAAGTTTTAGCTTGGTTTGGGAAGTTCCATACAATACAATTGATTATATTTATTCTAGATGATATTATATGTCTTATAATGTCTCCCATTCTTGGTTTCATGTTTCTTGGTGGTTGAATGATCCAATAACCCCAAATTTGTAGACTGGTCTCTTTTGAGTGCAATAGGTAGTTTTCATAATTATTAGGAACTTTGTGATTTTTCATGGCTTCATATGGTTGTGATCGGTTAATTTTAATTTATAAAATGTATTATTGGTCTCCTCCATTTTAAATCCCATTCTCTAATAAAAAATTTCCAAGAAGGTGTAGTCATGAGCAATATAGATACATAGTTTGCCATTGGAGTATGCATCTATATGTGATCTTATGGAGAAATTCACATTAGAAATGAGGTATTGAAAATAGTTTATATCCTTTAGAATATGATAGGTGAATTTTAAATTTATTATATAAACCTATAACTCATAATGTGATCAAAGGTAATGCTCATGACCTTAATTACACTTTGTTGCCTACACACCAAAACACACACCTTCAAGTGACATCAACAGAGACATGAGAGTCTTTGAAAAAAGAGGATTGGAAGGTCTTGAACCCTATTTGAGGTCATAATGAGTTAAAATATTCTTTTAATCCCTTTTTAAATGGATGAATTTACAAAACAAGAAGTGGGAACCTTCAAAATATGTAATGACTGTGTTCAAGGTTGTTGTCCCTAAAGAGGGAAAATAGAGAACCATCACCTTTTGTTGATAGCATATAATAGTGTCATATTTAACTTTTATCATTCATAATTCACTATTATTATATATTTATCATAGGACAACAACATGGCAATGTTTTGGGTTAGGTGGATTGGTGGAGGCCAACTATTATGAGGCCCAAAAATGCCTCTGAAACCACTAAAACTAGGCAGTAGTTTCTACAGGCTTTGGACTACAAAGAGACCATTAGCACTTCAAGGAGTAAATAAGACAAAAACCATGTTTAAAATATAATATGAAGATAATGAGATCTCATTGAGCATGTATTCCATCAGGGGAAGATTATTAGTGGGGTTTCAAAGCCTAATATGCACCTACAATTCATACAAATAACTAAACTCCCACCTATAGTAGATAGAGAGCTAGTTGGTGACTTGTCTAAGTTATCATGATAATGCATAGTATATGTAACTCAAGGAATTATTAGGTGGTATTATAATTGTAATAGGACCTCATATCAATTTAGATAAATCCAAAGAGAGGTTTTCTACCTATACGTAGGGGCTAAATGGCTTTAACACAGTCATTTACCTATGACTGATCTTATGAGCATTTTCAACTTCCAAAGTGATGATATAGCTAGATTGAGTAAATGAATATGTTAAAAAAATTTATAAAAAATATTATAAGGTTATAATAAGACTCAATAAGCTATAAATAACTACCTATAGATATCCCTTCATCTAAAAATATGCACCTATAGCCACTTTGGGTGACTGAGAGAGACAGTGAACAACTGTAACTTATGCATGTGTTTGATGGTGTTTAGCCTTTTTAAGGTGAAGTGAAGGTGAAATAAAAATTTTGTGACTTAAAATCTTCAATATAACCTACAATCATCATGAACAATCCCTATTAGGCAGTGAACACCTACATGTAGGGGAAAAAGAGGAGTTGTCTTACTTAGGTAGTGAGGGCTCATTTGTGAGTTAAGGTGCATGTTGAGGGATAATGGAAAACTGACATGATGATTTAGGCATATATATATATACCCTATAAATATAAATTAAATATTTATATAATCTCCAAATATTATGAAATATTTTTTCATATACACCTTTAGGTTCTATGAACACCTATAACTGAGCAAGTAGGTAGTGAGTTGAGATGTGGCATCTAGGTGTTAACATTGCTAAGATTAAGATTAAATAAAGGAAAAAAACACTGATAAATGGTATTTTAATGGATAATAGAGAATAATTGAAGTTTTAAAAGTATAATTCATGCATAAAAATCTATAATTGGTCCCTAGGCAAGCAAACACAGTTAGTCAAGTGACACTTAGTCCTACCCAGACAGTTGCATGGGTAAGTAAAGTGGAAGGTTAAAGTGAGGAATTAATGATATTAAAAATACATAATTAATATGAGATAATTTATATTCATTTATCATAGGTAAATAATTATAATAAATGTTCCTATGATGCATTACTATGTTTAATATGCTAACCCTGTGCATATAGTATGCTTTTAAAGGAGTCTATTTGGTTTTTTGTAGGTTTGAAAGGCAAAATGGATATAAAATATGATAAATTTTAGTGTTTAGTATCCTTTTCACCTATATAATCCTCTTAAATATTCAAATATCTTGATAAAATAAGGGAGGTACCCCCTATTTTGTCTCAGATAGGGGGTACATCTCTTCATGCATGAAACTAGCAGATTTGGAGATTGGGGAAAAGGAGTAAACTAGAGGTTAAAGAGATCCATAAAGGAGGTTTTTTATGCTGTATCACAAATAAATAAATCACTATATATTTTCAATTAGTTAAAAAATCAAATAGAGTTGTGTAGACACCATGAGTTGCAGTTAAGCCTACTAGGCATGAGCAGGCCTAAATGTCCAAATGAGAAAGCATTGTCATTTACACCTTGAATTGAGCCTTATATCCATTTTAAAATTTGTATGGTATATTTATATAATTTTTTGAGCTATTTTTGGATAGGTAAAACCATTAGAGGTATGTTGAGCTCTGTGGTATAGTCAAGCTTATAGGGCATGCTAAAGTCTAGATTCCAAATGAGAAACCAGTCACACTCTTACCATTATATATGAGTTATAACCTATTTAATAATATTAATTTGGTATAAAAATATGTGTTAAATCCTTTTAATTTCGTTAAAACCCGTAAAAGATCCACTTTTGACTAGAAAACTCACTCAAACTTGTGCAAGATTAGGAAAAGAGCTTGATAGGTCAAGTTATGATGCTCATATCATATTGGAGGTTTTTAATGGTTTCCAAGGGAGTTAAGAGATGTTATAATGGGTATATAAGGCCATTATTATGATTTTTTTTGAATTTGAAAGTTTGGCTTTTATGAAACAACCTTAAGAGGTCAAACTGTGTAGAAACCCTTCCAAAACTCTTGCAGAGACTAGTTTGTGAAAGTGGAATTGGAAAGCTAATATAATGACATATTATGACCATGAAACCTGTTATAACTTGGAAGGAATCCCAAAATATTCTCCAAATGATTTTGGTTGTATGTAATTGTATATATGGGGGCAAAAATAGGGTATTTTATACTATTTTTTATGTTTTGTAGGTTCTATAAGGAGTCAGAGCATGAAACTAATTTGGGGAGGAATATATAGACTTGGTATAACCCCTCATGTAAATTTAATATCTTCAACTCAGCCAGTCAAAATTGGCATATTAGACAAGCTAGTGAAGAAGATGGAAAACTTCAAGTGAGATAAATTTAAGGTATCACTGATGCATATAAGGCCATTAAGGGCCTTGAGACATGTAATTAAATAAATTTTATGTATTTAAATTATAAAATTATCTATTTTTGGGAGCCAAGTGTGCAAGGTACATGAAAGGAGTGTTTTCTAGACAATAAATGATGATGGTTCACTTTCAAAAGTTTCTAGAGGGATAGGCATGCAAACAATGCATGGAGAGGCATGTATAAGATCCTCCACTTAAATTTAAATAATTTTACCTGATCATAATTATTTATGGGACGTTTAAATAGGTCAAAATCATGAAGGTAGTTTTCTAAGCCAAAATGAGGAGTTTATTGCCACTTTTCATGAAGTTTATGCCTTAAATTGACACTTATGCTTCTAGAACTTGTATGGTTCATCCCATATAATATTATCATTAAAAATTAACTATTTATATTAGATTTAAAAGTTTCCTTGTGATCCTTGGAATTATCTTTTCTTCTCTCTCTCTCTCTCGAGTTATATAAGAATTATCCATTTTGGCATTGTATTAGATGTTCCACCTGAGTATGGTGAAGCCCTACTCAAATATATACCTTTTTATCAATAATAATACTATGTTTTACCTTTTCCATGACTATTCATAAGTGTGTTATACTTTGATGATGAATCTTGTTTAGTGAATACTATGGATTCCTAACATGTTAGTCTCATTCTTTCACCTTATTTACAGTTGGAAAGCCTCTTCTTGAAGGGCATGTGAAGTGTTCCATGATATTTTCATGGTTTAAGTGAGTTATTATATTTATTAGTTCCCTCATGGGTCTCTTTTATACTCCTCATAACTTTTCACATTCATACATAACCTCATAATGTAGAATTGATGTGAGAAGATGAAGATGAAGATTGGATGAGTGTATGTTCAATTTGTCCTTTGATTTCAAGTGTAATATGCATATGGTTAGATGTCATCATTTTATTTGGTGTATCACCTCCCTTATATTAGTTTGATTTTATTTATCCTTCTCCTTTTCAACCCCAAATTTTGGTAGTATTTGCAATCCAAAGTGGCACATCAAGGGAGCTATCCCTATCTAGAGATTCACCTCATTCCTTAGGCTGCCCACAAGCCTAGAGGTGATTCCATTGTGTCACTTGGATGAGGAGAGATTTTCATCTCCTCAAAGGTTTCAAATCCAAGTGAAAATAGGTAAAATATGGGATAAGTTCATGGAACATATCTTCATCTTCCTCAAGTTCATTCCCATGATTTACATCCTCTAGAAGTGTAATTTTTAAGCTAAAACTATTCTTCTCCTTCTTTGCCTTTCTAGACACATAGAAGTGACTAATAGGTTTGTGATTAGTATGAATAGATGAAGAGTTTTTAGGTAAAATTATGTTAGGAGGTGTTATTACAATTAGATACCTTCATTTTCATAATAATATTGCAAAGATTGGTTAACCATGCTTTATGAACCATCCTTTATAAACTGACTATGTTTTTCTACTCACTATTTCTTGCACCCTATAGGTTTGGATTTATTTTAGATAAGTATATATGAATTATTTGGTGATGTTGACTCCAGAGGATGTTGGGTCTCTTATCAAATTCTCTCTATGTTTATTTTCATGTTTCATGGTGTTTTGATGAGCAAGGTGTCTCATGTTACAAGAAGGTGTCACCACTCTGTAGCTTTAGTCAAGTTCTTCCTTATTTCAAAATGTTGGTCTTATATAGAGGTCTCATGTGAATATAATATGGTTTTACATGGGTCTCTAATCCATATTATCACCTCTTTCCATGTTTTGGTTTCACCATATCATGCTTTGGGCATCTTATAGCCTTATCATTCCTCACAGTCAACTCTTTGCTCAATTTCACTTACAGTCACATGTATAAGCTTGTTTATCTTTTTCATGGAGTTGTAATCAGGGTGTATCAGTTGGTTCAAATCATTAGGAGATTTGGATATTTTGGTAAGTGTAAGACTGGTTACAAGCTCATTCATCACACCAAACAGTCATGAGACACCCCTACCTACTTTGTTCCATATGTTTGCAATAAATTTTCACATTGGGATAGATGTTTTCCACCTTGCCTTCATATATTATTAATGACAATCATGTATTTTATGGGTTTAAATTGAGTTTTATCTACCCATGAGGCCTTCTATCCATACATATTGCTTCATTTCATGTTCAATGTCTACATACAATAAATACACACCTACAAGATGCCTTCTTGATGATGTCATGTGAAAGGTGAAGAATTTGGGAGATGTTTCAATCTCTTAATATTTTTAAAGGCTTATTTGAATACTTTATGAGAGCATAGAAGTTTCATAAACATGGGTATCTTGTATATTTCCCAAGTCCACTTTACTACCTATGTGTGAGAATGACCACCTACAAGTGGTACCTCAGAGCTATGAAGGCCTTTGAATGGGAAATTTAGAACATGGTAAGATCATTTTCAAATCCTAACATGTGGTGGAGTCATAAAAAAAATATTTAAGGTGATAAAGTGGTAAAAAACTATGAGAAGCCTTTCTAAAGATGATGATTGTAGCTTTAAGGAAACCTTTTCTAAAATGTGAAAATAAAGGTCCAAGGGATTGTTGTGAATATATTATAGTAAGGTCAAAAAGATTTATAGATAATATAGTTGGGTGAAAATTGTATCCTTTATCATGAATAATAATTATTCCAAGGATTAATCCAAGATTATTTATGGAGCCTAACTATTTAGAGCCTCAAAGTTACCTACAAAAACACTGAACCCCTGCATTCATATCTATAGGATTTGAAGTTTGAATGACAATTGACATCCTGGGAGAAAAAAAACATTATCTCATGGGTAGAATGGTTAAATTGATTTAATAGTGTGTAAATAGACATGAGGATCACTATTAGGATATGGATGCATAGTTTTTCAAGTTGATGTACACCTACAGGTGTCCCTCTATAGGAAAATGAGCACCTACAGTAGAATTGGTAGATAAGGACCCATGAAAGATTTTTTTATGGTATTTTAGCCCATTAAAGGTGATAATAGGTATTATTATATGATTTATGATTCCAATTCTGAAATAATATTCTATCCATACCATGACCAAACTCAATTTCATCTCACACACACCTACAGGAATCAAAAAGGTAGAGTTTCATAGTCAGGGCAGGGAGAACTCAGTTTGATAAATTAAAAGTGAATATGTAGGGTAAAACTAGAGTTAAAATGATGAAATATAATTTTAAAACCTTAATTATATACATGATTACCTCCATGAACTCTTGTCAATGTGAAATAATCTTACCAAGACCTTTTAGAGCCCTATATTCACCTATAGTTGAGTGTGCAGTCTTGAGCATGAATTGAGGGTAAGGAGGTGAACTTGCTCAAGAAGAGGGAGAGGGTTTAATAAAAAATTTAAATGGTTTAGGATTGGTTTATAATTTTTTTTCAAAATCTCTAGGATCCCATTTAAGATGATCACCTACTCTTCTTACTGGCCAAAGGTAGCAGTTCGTACAGATGAACTAGGAAACCCATGTTGGTCAATAGGTAAGAATGAGGAATCCAAAGAAGAAGAGTGATTTTTGGTGAATTAAAACATCCTTTAGAATTAATTATAAGTGTTTAATATTTTAAATAAACCTAAACATATTGGAGTTATCATTGAGAGGTCATTCTTAAGTGGAGGTGAAAAATGCAAAAAAATAGTCCTTGTAGAGGCCTTTTTTGGGAAAATTGAGTTGGTTAGGTGCCAAAATGGATGAATATAGATTATAAATTTGGTAAAAGGTTTCATTAGGACCTTATAAAACTCATAAAATCTTCAATTTTCCTTATGGAAGAGGGATATACCTCATTGTTTTATCTCATAGGTCAGCCAGTCAAGAAAAATTAGGGTTTGTCAAAACAAGCAAATGAAGCCAAAAAGGTTAAGGAAATTGATGGAAAGATTTGGGAACATAAAGAAACATATTTTTATGTGTATTAAATTTAAATAATTTATTTAAATCTCATACTTCTCAAAATGATCAAAACACCCTTGCGCACAGTCTAACTAGAAAAGCTCCAATTAGGCCTAGTTAGTGAATGAGAGGAAGATATGAGGTGTGTTTGAAGGGTTGTAGGATAATTTGGGAAGATTAATGAAATAAAATAAAAAATTATATATATTCTTAAAATGGATGAAACTAAGTAGCACAGTCCAAACCTACATAGGTTACAGTTAGGTCTATTATGCATGTTTAGGCCTAAAGACTAAATATGAGACCAATGTCACTTTTAGCCCTAAGAATGGATTTAAATGGAATAAAACATGTTTATAAGGTTATAAAAGTTTTTTTTAAGATTTTTTTTTGTATAAGAATCATATCAAATTAATTTTTAGGCTTAAGAACCATGTTATGGTATGTTCAAATGGAGAAACAAAATCAATAGGCTAGTTTTGAATGCTCACATCTTTCATGAAACTATACATGGATACCAAAGGAGTTTAGAGGTGTTAGAAGGGGTCATAAAGATATTTTTTGTGGAATTTTTTTGTAATTTGAAATTCAAGTTTTTATGAACAATGCATAAGAGGTTAAAATAGGCTAAAACCCTCCTAAACCCTTAGTCTAGACCTGAGGAAGGAAATAAAGTAAATAGTGCATTAAAATGGACAATTTTGACCATAAAAGTGATTAAAGGTTATAAAATACTATCTCAGGATCCTCCCCATCCTGTTGGACTATATGGAATTATATGAATAGGGTAATTTTGACTATTTTGTGTATTTTATATGTTCTAGAAGGAGTCTAAAGATGCAATCAAGTTTGGAAGGAAGCTATAGACTTTTAATAAATCACTATGGTAATTTAATGCCTTTAAAAAAATCCCAATTTTTAAAACAATAGCTCTCATCTTAGCCAGTCAAAACTAGCATAGTAAGCTTAATGGTGAGAAGTGTGAAAACATTAAATGGATGTAATTTTAAGGTGTGCCTAATGCCTCTAAGTTTATGGAGGGTTTGAAAAGTGTCATCCACTCCATTGTATAAATTTTCTTGTAAAATTTATGATTTTTGAAATTCAAGTGCACAATATGTGTGGAAGAGGAGTTTTCTTAGACTATATATGGTGATGGCTCATCTTCAGAAGTTTCTAGATGACTAAGACTATAAAAAAATCATGGAGAGGAATGTATGAAAGCCTTCCGTCTCATTCCAATCATAAAACCTATCCCTAGTCAATTTTTGGATGTTTAAAGAGGTGTGGATGATGAAAGTAATTTTCTAAGTTAACATAAGGAGTTTCATGCCATTTTTCATGAGTTTCATGACTTGTATAGACACTTGTACTTCATGACACTAAATTATTCATTTCACATCTCTTTTTCATGCATACGTAACCTCTTTTCTTATCTTGAAAAATGTCTAAGTGACATTTGGAATTCCCTTGTCTCACCCCTCTCCCAAATGTTATAAGTAGTGACTCTTTTGGCTCTTTTGAGTAGCCTTCATTGGTTGATGGTGAAACCCTATCCAATTTTGTATTTGAATGACTCTTGAATTAATAAACAAGTGAATTTTCCTACTTATATATTTTTGTTATGAATAAAATATTTCTAAATCTAGATCTATTATTACCATAAACCAGATCTAAAGCTATGCAATAAAATGTATCATAGAAACATTCCTTAATTCACCATAAATATAAAAGCATAAATGAGAGTAAGATAATAATAACATAGATAACAAAAATCTAACATGGTTCACCCAATGTGGGTTACATCCACCAATGAAATTTCTTAAATAAATCAGTAATCTAAAACAAGATTACAATGAACTCTCACAGAGATAGAAAAATCTCTTATAGAAAGTGCTACACAAAAAATTGCACTTTCACCTACATCTGCATAATGTTGTATCTCACAAGTTGATAAACCACACCTTATAATAAAAAACTTCACTTTGACTATGATCCTCAAAGCCACACCCTAAAAATAAACCATCAACCTCTAAAGGCCACATCATACCTTGTATATTTAAGAAAATGAATAAAATCCATAAAAGGATGATTAAATGTGTAATGATTATCTAAGATAATCATTATCCAACATGTGACAACCCTTTTACACCTCATCAAGCTTATCTAAAATATATCCCAAGGAGAAATTTTCCATATTCATCTACTCCACCTTCTAATGGCACATTTTAACCAAAAGCATGTGATCACAACCAACTCCACTCAACAAGGAAGGAGTTGCCTTTTCCAAAAAAAACTAGCTTCCTCAAAACAAGGAAGTCAACATGGGAAAAGGCATCTAACAAATAACTACATAAAATATGGAATACATAGAAATTAGGAATATAAGGAATATTACACTCACATGTGGAGAATATGAAAATTATGCCCCACACATCTTTGGATCTCTTTAGGCCCCAAAACTTTATTCCTATGGTCATGTGATAGCCCCAAAGGGCTCCACACTCAACAATCTCCCACTTGGAGACTATTTCTCTTTAACCAAATCTATCACTGCTCCATGACCCCTAAGGCCAACCAAATATGAACATAGTCTCAACTTGTCCAATGTGACCACCTTGGTCATCATATCCATAGGATTCTGGCTAGTATGAATATTTTCTAGCTTCACCAAGTTCTCCTCCAAAGCTATCCTAATGAAGTGATAATGTAAATGAATGTGTTTCATCCTTGAGTGGAAATCAAAGTTCTTTGCCAAATGAATAACACTCTAACTATCATTTCATAGTCTCCTAACTTCCTTCTCATGCCCCAACTCTTGAAACAACTCCTATAACCAAATCATCTCCTTGTTAGCCTCCATGGTAGCAACATACTCTACATCTATGGTTGACAAAGCCATAACCTTTTATATCCTAGAAATCTAACTAACCATTATATCTCTAATAATAAATATATATCCTATCATACTTCTCCTACTATCAATATCCCTTGCCATATCTGAGTCCACATAACCACACAAAGTGGTATTTGATCCACCATAACATAATACAAAATCAATGGTTCCTCTCAAATACCAAAGAATCCATTTCACTACCTACCAATACTCATAACCTAGATCACTCATATACCTACTCACAACTCCCACTACTTGGGTTGTCAGGGAAACCCCAGAACAACAAACATGCTCCTATCCCCCCTTAGTCAGGATCTTGCTCTACCAATTAGAACACATGTGATTACTTCTTGTATTAGCAACTAAACATGGAATTATACCAGAATCAATAAGTAACTAGAAATATGAAACAACACAGGAATTAAGAGATAATACACAATTGTATTATATACATGGAAGAATATACAATAAGGAAGATGCCACTTCTTCCTCCACCTCAAAGGTTCGCCACACCTCAAGACCTTCTTCCCTCTCTCTCTCGGTCCCAACAAACAACTCCAATACAGAATTGATGTTCACCTCTCCAACCAGTCAGTAACATGCTGCCAGTTCACCAAGTACACACAACCATACTCCAAGTAGATCTCCTGCTCTCTGCTGCTACCTGCAAATCACTAGACCTTACTCACCATGTAGACATCTCTACACCCCTAAAGAACCCTTGTCCTTGCCTCACCAAGTCCTTATGATTCTTCAACCAGTGCTCCAGTGGATCAGCTCCTTGACCTTGCAGACCTTGCAACTCTCCCTGATCATACACACTCAGCACCCTTTAGAACTAGGAGGAGCTACACTAGCTCTCTCTAAAAGCTCTATGGCTTTCTAGCACACTTTTACAATACAATCATGAGTCCATATATATATCTCATCCAAACAATAATTAGACAATAATACAATAATTAAATCTGTAGCTCTCAGTCTAAGAATAGCTCTAAACATGCAAACACTTGGTTTGTCAACCAACTGCCCCTAATATACTCACAGCTCGAACCATAGGTGACTGACATCGGTCCCTGGCTGCCTGGGGGTGCCGACGCCAGCTGATCAATGACCGACGTCAGTTGCCTTCCTATCTCCTTCCTGCCATCGTCGGTTGTCCTGACCGACGTCGGTGTCTGTGACACTTCGCAACACTTCTTGCAACCTCCATAACTTCTCCTGTTTGCATCCTGGTGAAGCTTTTAGCTCCACAACCTAACAATCTCCCACTTGGAGATAAATAGCTGCACCTGTACCTGTATCTGTAGCCTATCTAATTTGTTTCTTGGTTTGTATCCCTCTTCAAGATGAATCCTGAAGACCACCCACCACACAACCTGTGATGCTATACCTGTCATTCAAGTAACCTGCCACATCCGAACCTACACATCCATGTAGTAAAGAACTTGACTCAGCATAACAAGAATCCCTGCTGCTAGTCCCACTGAATCCTTCCCCGAATTAGCTCCATACTTTCTGACAACCCCCACTGAATTGGGAAAACTTAGATCTACAATAGATCTCATGTGATTTCGAACCCTATTTCAAGCTAAGCTTGAACTGTCCAGCCATTGGTGTGCTTACCAATTCTGCATCCTGCGTAATAAACCTCGCCAACACCGTCTTCACATCAGCTCCCACTGGAGATAAAATCTCCATGTCTCTTATGCCAAAGAATTTCACTGCTCCAAATTCTTCATGACACACCTCTGAACTAACCTTACCTTTTAGCTCAAAAAATCCCTGTATGTACAAAACCTGCTAGCAAACCATCCACATACAGTAACTGGATAATGTCATGACTCATCATCCACCTGGTAAGAATAAAAAACAACACAATAGTTACACTGACATTGATTGAAGACATGCTTAGTCATCCACCTATCAAAACCTGTACTACTGTCCTGCAGCTTCTTCAAGACCATATGCCTTGGCCTTCTGTCTCATGTATCCATCCACTCTCTTCTTTAGAATGGGAATCCATCTCTCTCAGTGCTTTCTTCTAGCTGACAACTCTACCAACAAATCCCTGTTTGGTTCTTCTCCAAGGACTCACTCCTCATCCATGCCAAGCTCCCACTATATCTGGACTCTACCTGCATTGCTTCTTCACATCCTCCTGGTTATTGACCATCAGTAAGCAATATAAAGAAGGTGAACAATGAATATGAGGTTTACTTACCCTTCTGACCTCCACATGAGCGTTTGAGACTTGCTGTCTGCCTAATATCCGTTCCAGTGACCGTTCTCAGCCATCTCCCAGTCTGCTCCCGACCGATGTCGGTTCCCTGCACTGACCCTGACTGCCGACATCGTCTACCTAGCCGACGCTGGTGTCCCTTCTGCTGATGTCAGTTCCCTCATGGCCGACATCGGTCTTCATGTTGCCGACGTCAGTTACTGTGTGATTGACGCCGGTACCTGTGTCCGTCTGTAAGTGACAACTTTTTACCCATAAGCTCTCCATGGATCAAAGTCCTAATCAAATCAACCTTGCTCTGCTCAGAATAAATTAGTTCTCTCACCTGATCTCTGTCTATCATCTCCTCCATGAACACCAAGGCTTTCCAGTTCTTTAGCTTGTCAAAAACGTCTGTCATCCGCTTCAGAACCTGCATTCTCCTTCTACATATGTGACTAAGCCTATGAAGCCACATCTCTACAACAGAAGGTGAATCAGTAATATAAGTAGATAGATAAAGGATACCTAATTTCTTACCACCATATAATTCAAGTGTATCTGCTGTGAGAGTTACAGTACATCTCCCATCACCAAAATTTCCTGAAGAAATTAGACCCATCTCCAAGACTGGTAACTGCATGACTTCCTTCAACCACTGTGTGTCGTCCATCTGCAATTTCAGCTTCACTTCCCCTTTGTCAATAATCTGACAAGGCTCTCCAGCTCCTAAACCTAGGGCTGCATGGAAAGAGGCAACATAATCTGTTATCCAAAATTCAACTTCATCCAAGAAACCTCCCAAAGCATCCTGTGCAACAGCACCTGCAACATCTGCATCTTCAGTTCCTTCATGCTGATCTGTGACCAACCAACAATATCTTTTTCTCTGCTCTTTCTTTCCATCAATCAGACCATTCGTGCTATTCAGTTTCTCCATTTGTAGCTTACTTCCTTCTGCCATTGCTATACTCCCACTCAATCAGAAACCCCTGTGAGCAACCTGTAATCAACAAACACTACCAGATATGAAACCACCTGTTAGTAACCCAACTTGAAGCTCTGATACCACGTGTCAGTGGTATCAAGCTATGAGCCAACAACCAGGCTCTGATACCACGTGTCAGGGAAACCCCAGAACAACAAACATGCTCCTATCCCCCCTTAGTTAGGATCTTGCTCTACCAATTAGAACACATGTGATTACTTCTTGTATTAGCAACTAAACACGGAATTATACCAGAATCAATAAGTAACTAGAAATATGATACAACACAAGAATTAAGAGACAATACACAATTGTATTATATACATGGAAGAATATACAATAAGGAAGATGCCACTTCTTCCTCCACCTCAAAGGTTCGCCACACCTCAAGACCTTCTTCCCTCTCTCTCTCGGTCCCAACAAACAACTCCAATACAGAATTGATGTTCACCTCTCCAACCAGTCAGTAACACGCTGCCAGTTCACCAAGTACACACAACCGTACTCCAAGTAGATCTCCTGCTCTCTGCTGCTACCTGCAAATCACTAGACCTTACTCACCATGTAGACATCTCTACACCCCTAAAGAACCCTTGTCCTTGCCTCACCAAGTCCTTATGATTCTTCAACCAGTGCTCCAGTGGATCAGCTCCTTGACCTTGCAGACCTTACAACTCTCCCTGATCATACACACTCAGCACCCTTTGGAACTAGGAGGAGCTACACTAGCTCTCTCTAAAAGCTCTATGGCTTTCTAGCACACTTTTACAATACAATCATGAGTCCATATATAGATCTCATCCAAATAATAATTAGACAATAATACAATAATTAAATCCGCAGTTCTCAGTCTAAGAATAGCTCTAAACATGTAAACACTTGGTTCGTCAACCAACTGCCCATAACATACTCGCAGCTCGAACCACAGGTGACCGACGTCGGTCCCTGGCTGCATGGGGGTGCCGACGCCGGCCGATCAATGACCGACATCGGTTGCCTTCTTGTCTCCTTCCTGCCGTCGTCGGTTGTCCTAACCGACGCCGGTGTCTGTGACACTTTGCAACACTTCCTGCAACCTCCATAACTTCTCCTGTTTACATCCTGGTGAAGCTTTTAGCTCCACAACCTAACATGGGTAATATCTGACCTAGTACAAACCATGGCATACATCAAGCTACCAGTTATTGATGAGTAAGGTACCTTGGACATCTTAAGATTTTTAGCTTCCATATTGGGACACTACTTCTTTGATAATTAAAAGTGGCTTGCCAAAAGAGTACCAAAAGATTTAGCATATAATATGTTAAACCTTTCCAATACTTTCTTCACATACTCTGATTGGGATAAGATCAACTTCATCTCCTTCCTATCATGAGAAACCCTCATACCAAGGATTTGCTTTACAGCACCCAAATCCTTCATAAAAAAGGAGTCACTAAGTTGTTTATTGGGCATATGAATATGTTATATGTTATTTACTACAACTAACATGTCATCCACATACAAGCATAATATAATAAAAGAACCATCATCAAAATGTTTGATGTACACACAATGGTCAGAATGACACCTTTGATATTCTTGTTCTAACATAAAATAATCAAATTTCTTAAACCATTATTGTGGATCTTATTTCAGGCCATACAAGCTCTTCTTTCATATGCACACATAGCTCTCCTTCCCTTTGACCTCATAACCCTATGGCTACTTTATATACAACTCTTCATACAAATCACCATGAAGAAAATCAATTTTCACATCTAACTATTTTAAGTGAAAATCTTCAACTGTAACTAACCTAAGAATAGTCTTAATAGAAGTCATTTTTACAACAGGAGAGAAAATCTCATCAAAATCAATACCTAATTTTTGTGCAAACCCCTTGGCCACCATCCTAGCCTTATACCATTTTCTCCCTTCATCCTCTTCTTTGATCCTAAAGATCCACTTGTTTGACAATGCACTCTTGCCCTTGAGTAGCCTAACCAAATCCCATGTTTGGTTCTCCACGAGATATCTATGTTCTTCATCCATGGCTTGTTCCCATATCAAATTGGAATCTAACTTCATTGCTTCTTCATAACACTTTGGCTCTCCATTGTCAGTGAGTAATAAATAATTTAAAGAAGGAGAAAAACATTTAGGTGCTTTTCTTACCCTAGAAGACCTTCTTACCATAGGATTTTGTGGTCCTTGTGTAGAAAGTTATTGAACTGAATCCTTGGATACTTTTCCATCCACAATGTCATCCAATACTTTGTAATCTTTTTGTTCCTGATCTTATTCTCACAACTAATCCGTATGCATGAATTTTTCATTAAAGACTACATCTCTAGATAAAAATATTTTCCAATCTTTAATGCTCCATAAATGGAAACCAAAGTCATCCTCACCATAACCAACAAATGTGCATTTATCTGATTTAGCCTCTAGTTTGGTCTTATCCTCTTTCTTAATGAGAGAAAAAGTCTCAAATCCAAAGACTAAGAAAATAATAATACATTCTTAATAAACCAAGCTTGTTCTAGAATGCCTCCATCCAAAGGCATACAAGGTCCTCTATTAATCAGATATATTGTTGTGTTAACTACTTCTACCCGAAACTATAAAGGCAACCCTACATGTAACCTCAAGCTCCTAGAATAGTCCATTATTATTATTATGTTCATCCTTTTAGATAACCCATTCTGCTATGGAGTTATTAGAATTTCCCTTTGCCTATTGATTCCATTGTTAGAACAATAATCAAAGAAATCATTAATACAATACTCACCTCTATTATCTGATCTGAGACATTTAAACTTGAGACCTATTTCATTCTCAACCAAAGATTTCCACTTCTTAAAAGTGTTAAATACATCATATTTTATTTAATGCAATAAACCCAAACTTTTCTAGTTTGCATCATCTATAAAAGTAGCATAATAATTGGATCCACCAATAGAAGATACCTAAGCTAGTCCCCATACATCTGAGTGTACTAGATCTAACTTGTGATATTTCTCTGTGGGTCCAACCTTTAGGAACTTAACCTAATTTTGTTCCCATACACAATTTTCATATAAATCTAGATCTATGTCTTTTAATCCAAGCAACTTATCTTTTAAGATTTGTATGCCCTTATGGCTCATATGACCAAGCCTGTAGTGCCACATAGTTGCATCTCCATCTATAGAAACTAAATCAATATAATCAACACTACTAGTCAAATATAAAATACTAACTTTCTTATCTCTCAAAATCATAAGATCACCTTTATTAACTTTCTAAGAATCTATAGTAAACATAATTAAACATCCCTCACTACCTAATTACCCCACTAAAACCAAATTGCATCTCAACATAGGCATGTGTCTAACATCATTAAGGATCCATGTGTTCCCATTTTTCATCTTAACCTAAACACAACCTTTACCTACTATCTCACATGATTCATCATCACCAGGATATACATGTCCTATATTCTCTTGAACATGATCAGTAAAATAATGCCTATGTGGGGTGGCATGAAAAGAAGCCCCTAAATCTAATACCCAAGACTCAGAAAAACTATCCATAGAAATAATTAAGGCATCTTCACATGATTTACCTGATGTCACATTTACCTCATTCATTTCCTCCTTTTTGTCATTCTTATCCCGAAGTGACCAACAATCCTTCTTTAAGTGTCCACTCTTCTCACAATGCCAACATATCATCTTGGATCTAGATATGGACTTAGATCTACCTTTTGACTTTCCTTGATTGCCTTTAATCTTTTCCTTTTACCTCCCTCTACTATCAATGGATAAATTATTATCTAAATATGATTCACCAGTGCTTTTCTTTCACATCTCCTCATTAAGGATCACACCTACAGCATCCTCAAAATTCTAGCTTCCCTTGATAGGGACTACATTACTTACAAAAATAATTAAACTATCCCAGCTATTAGGTAAAGAATATAATATTATAAAAGATCTAACTTCATCATCAAAATTAATTCCAACTAAAGTGAGCATACTTACAACCATATTAAAATCATTATGATGAATAATAATTGAACTACTCTCATACATTTTCATGTTAAATAATCTTTTCATAAGAAATTTTTTATTAAAAGCTAAAGGTTTCTCATATAACTTTCCAAGTTTATCCATGAGATCCTTTTTAGTTATCTAATATACAATATTAAATGCAACAGAAGATGTAAGGCATAATTGTATGGCTGTTAATGTCTTCCTATCAAGTAATGACCAATCTTCACTCATACTTATAGGTTATCCTCCTTTCCCCTCTAAGGGGAATTGAAGTTCCCTCTGATATAGGTAATCTTCCATCTAATTTCCCACAAACCAAAATTATTACCATCAAAATTCTCAACCCTAAATCTGATCTCTTCTCCCATGGCTCCCACTCAAGCTAATAGCCTTGTGTTTTACCACTTTAGCAAAACACACAACCAATGGCTCTGATACCAATTGTTAGGAATAAAACACTTATAAATCTAGATTTTTTATTACCATAAAAAAGATCTAAAGCTATGCAATAAAATTCATCATGGAAACATTCCTTAATTCACCATTAATATGAAAGCATAAATGAGAGCAAGATAATAATAACACAAATAACATAGATCTAACATGGTTCACCCAATGTGGGATACAACCACCAATGAAAGTTCTCAAATAAATTAGTAATCTAAAATAAGATTACAATGAACTCTCATAGAGATTAAAAAAAAATCCCCTGTAGAAAGTGCTACACAAAAAACTACACTTTCACCTACACTTACATAATGTTGTATCTCACAAGTTTCTAAACCATACCTTGTGATAAACACCTACACTTTGTAAAATACCTACACTTTGACACTTATCCTCAAATCCACACCCTAAAAATTAACCATCAACCTCTAAAGGCCACACCACACCTTGTATATATAAGAAAATGAATAAAATCCACAAAAGGAGTAAATGTGCAATGCTTATCCAAGATAAGCATTATCTAATATGTGACAACCCTTTTCCACCTCATCAGTCCTATCTAAAATATCTCCCAAGGATAAATTCACCATATACATCTTCTCCACCTTCTAAGGTCACATTTTCCCAAAATCATGTGATCACAACCAGCTCCACTCAACAAGGAAGGAGTTTCCTTTTCCACAAAAACAACTAGCTTCCTCAAAACGAGGAAGTCAACATGGGAAAATGCATCTAACAACTAACTCCATGAAATATGGAATACATAGAAATTATGAATACAAGGAATATTCCACACACATGTGGAGAACATGAAAATTATTCCCCCCACATCCTTGGAGCTCTTTAGGCCCCCAAAATTTATTCTTATGGTCATGTGATATCCCCAAAGGGCTCCACACTCAATAGTTGTACCATTGATTTTTTTTTGTAATCTTGTTGGTTTTGTCTAGTAGAAGATGATCTTTTCTAGCATGTTATCCTTGATTTTTCACCAAGTGTACATAAGAGTAATTGTTATAGGTATTTGTTAGTGTTCTCTTTTATTTTATAAGTGTTTTATAAGTGATCTATGATTGTATTCTCTAAAATATCATTCATCATCCCTCACAAACATTAATATACCTCTTGAACCTAGCATATGAAACATTGATGTAACAATCTATCTTGAGTTGTAAGTTTTATGTGAAAGAAGCTTTTATTTTCTCTAAGTAGCATATTTTTAGTCAATAGGAGAAAATTCAATATTTGTGCATCACCTTTTACCTTTCTAAGTTTTTATTTTTAACCCTTTTCATATAAAGTTGATAAGTGAAAGAGTGTTTCAAAGAATGCATCAAGGGAACTAACCCTTCTAGAGGATCATATCACCAAATTTATTACCCATATAAATTTAGACATTTCTATTGTGCCACTTGGATGAGGAGAGCTGAGACATCTACTCAAGGGGTAAAAATCTAAGTGACAACAATACCTATCAATTGTTTCCAATAGTGGGATAAAACTATTATCTCATATAAAATTGATTACTTCATTGGCTTCCTTAATACCACATATGTCCATTTTTTCCAATTTATTAGTTAAATATTGAAGGTTTCTATGGAAGGTATACCAAATCTATTTTTATTATTAAATTAGAACTAAAGAAGATTATAGATAAGCCTCAAGAGCTTGTTGTAAGAGAGTATTATCCACCATAAAAGCACTAGTGTCTAATTCCATTTCTTCCCTGACTGACATGCTACCACTAAAGTTAGGTTTTATTGTGTTAGAGATTTGACTGATTTCCATACATTCTTTTAAAGATTACATCCAAGAAGGAAATAGATATGTTGCCTACTCAAAGTATGCTTATTTAATATAGGACCAATCACAATCTAAAATATTTATCTCACCCAAAGTTGGATGTGAAAGACTCTAGTTAGGATGTAAGATAAGTTTTGTATATCCTCCAATTCTTAATATGTACTCAGAAGTGACTTTCAAAAACCCAGTCTATAGGAAGCACTCCAACTACTTCTATGGAATATTTAATTATAAATAGATCTACATAGCCATAATTCTTACAATGAATTCAATTGTGAAGTCGGTAAGTACCCTAGCTCTACCTTGAAAAATCTCATGGTTCCTTTGATTCCATATAAAACACATAATATCAATTGAGAAAATTAACCAAAATTTGTGGAAAAAAGTATGATTTTTATTTTTATAAAAAACATATCCAAAGGTAATATTAAACCACTTAATTTCATAGTCAAAAATAGAGACCAACTATAAAGACAACATGTCCAAATCTTAGTGGTATATAGGAAAGAAAATAAAAGATGTTCAATTGACTCAACATCATTACACACAAGACAAATGGGAGTAAAGTCTCCACATTTAGCAAGAAATTTACCAAAAAATAACTTATCATACAATAAAAACCATCTAAAACAAGCTTTTTTGGTTCAATATAGGAAGACCAAACCACTTGAAATATAAAATCCCAACTATCGTAGGAGTAATAGACATTCCACACATGATTAAAAATTAAGTATAGGGGATGGATTAAGGAAATTTTAAGGTATAATATCTTCGTTGAAAACTCATTAAGGGGAGGAGCATTGATCCATTTGATATTTTCCTATAATTCATTATCATTATCAAGGTGATTCAGAGAGTTATAGTTCCTAAGTGATTTCCTTAACATGGAATACATCCTATGTTTTGAAGTAAGAATGTGATACATGTGTCTAATGATCTCCCAAGAGGACCAACCCTTAGGCCCAAATAATTTCTTGAAGTCCCCCAGACCTTTCTTGAAAACATCCACTGGTAAGGGCCAACAAATGGTTATTAAGGTGAAGGTTCCACCATACTGATCTATATCCTTAGAAGTAAGATACCATTCAAATAAGAAATTTTTTTGTAGTTACAATATGTTTCACTAGGTCCCAATCCTTCCAAATAGATGCAAAGATAATAGATCCAACTACTTTAAGAGAATACAGAGAAAGCAAAATGTCAGTAATGTGCAAACCTTTCCATCCAACTTTACCTTTGGGAAATCCTTGTAAAATTTTATTTATAACCAACACTTTTCATGATTCATCTCCCTTAAAGGCCTTGATTATCTAATTAACTTCAAGGGTAATACCTTGAATATGTAGGTCTTTCAGAGCAAGACCACCAAGACTTCTTGGTTTACAATAGAATTTCCATGAAACTGCATGCATTTTTATATTACCCTTTCCATATGACCATAATCAATATATAATAATTTTATGCAATAGATAAATTTGAGTTTTGTTGAAGTTCCAACATGAAGCATAATATAGATTGTATGAAGAGAGATTTTTTTGATAAACCTGGATTCTACTTGGGAAAGAAAGTAGGTATCCATGCCACTTTTCAATTTTCTTGTTAATATTGGTTTACACCCATTACCACATATATTTGAGGGAAGGATTAAGAGAAAATGGAATCCCTAGATATATGACCAACTAATTGGGGATCTTCTAGTCCCACCTAAATTCATCAAGCCAATCAGTTTGGTTCTTTTCCCAACCAATAATATAAGACTTGTGATATGAAATTTTGGATCTCAAAGATAGGCAATAGATATTCAATCTATCTCTAACTTGATTTAATTTGTCCTTGGAAATTTTGAAAAATAGAGTGGATTCATCAGCAAACAAGACATCAATCATTTATTTATTGATTAGGAAGTTGGATACCTTTCACAAGGGGGTAATATATTTCATTCTTGGTAGATAATATAACACCTCAGAAACCAAGATAAAGAGGACAAGAACAAGTGGATATCCTTGCCTAATTTATCTTTAAATGGGAAGGGATTCTAAAATTTCCTTTTTTACCTCCACAAATACAGAGGCATATTTGAAAAAAAACAAAAATCATTCTATAGAACCTATCTTGACATCCAAAATCCCTCAACATTATTTCAATAAGGATCATTCTATTCTATCATATGTTTTTTCAAAGTCAAGAAGAATCATTCCAATATATTTATAAGACTCTCTTGACCAATACATTCATTCTTATCTTGAAATGATATTATCAAGTATATATCTTCCTTCCACAAACTTGGTCTAACTTTCATAAATCACTTGGGGTAGCAATGGGGATAGTTTCTTTGCCAAAATCTTAGCCAATATTTTATAAGAAACATTGAGCAATGTAATTAGGTCCCATTTTTTCACAAGGGATGGATCTCCTTCTTTTAGAATGATTTTAATGACCTCTTTATTGATTTCTAGGCCCAGAGAGCCCACCCCAATTACTTCTTAATAAACTTCCAAGCAATCTGAAGAGATATAGTCTTTATTTGCCTTATATAATTCAGTTGGGAAGCCATCAATACCAAGGAACTTATCAGATTTAAAAGATTCAATCACATTCCTAACCTCATCTAATGATATTTAGCTATCCAGAAAGGCTTCTTGAATAGAGGAGATTTTCCTTGGAGTAACCTTCTCACACAACACCCTACTCTATTTTAACTACTCATACATCCCCTCAGTTAAAAAAAAAATAGAGTAAAAATCATAAAAGTATTTTTAGATAGAGTCTTGGTATTCTAAAATATTATCATTCTCTTTAATTCCTGTGATTTTTTGTTTTTGATGTTTGGACTTTAGAAATTGAAAGAAAATTTTGGAGCCCTTATCACCAAATTTGAGCCAGTTGAGCCTGGACTAAACTTGGGCACCCTTGGCATAGTAAATTTGATGTTACCTTAAATCATGCTTGTCAAAGGAGAGAATATTGAGTAAAGATACATTACCCATGTCCCTTTGAAGGTTAGTTTCTAACCTAATAAGCCACTCTTGGGAAATTCTAAAAGATTTCCTTTTCTTTTTTGCTTTAATTTTCCCATAAGACCTATCAAACTTTTTAGATAGGTCCATAGAATTATTCTAGGTATCAATTTTAGATTCAAACATAATCTATCAAGCCTTGATTAAAGTCTTCTAGTCCTATCTTGGTTGTTACACCAAGTATACCAAATTTCTTTACTTTGATATTTAACTTTATAAAATGGGTATGCCAATTTGTGAAATATTTTAAATTTGGACCAGAAAAAAAAACTCATTACCTTTCCATATATGTATATATCCTCTCTTTCTTTAATCATATTAAAGTCCCCTCTAAATATCCACAAAATGTCCTTCAAATTAGATGCAACCCAATTTCATATTTTTGTTCTTTGTCTATAGTCATTGGGAGTTTATATATTGAAAATAACACAACTCTTATTTTGCTTATTGATTACAACCTAGACCACCCTACTATAGGGAGAAACATCACATTCTATAATATTTTCCTTCCCAGAATAGTTAATAAAATTAGAGACACCCCCTTTACCTCTATTGTGGTTAGTTAATAAGATAATTACATTAGGCCAAATAAAATGAAGGTTGAATAAGAGGACACTAATTGTAGCTTTGACCTCCTAAAGAAGGAGAAAGTTAAGATTAGATCTAGAATGCCTAAATTGTCTAACAATTGGTTTTATATCTAGGGATTTAAGCCCACTTACATTCCAACTAATAATATGCATAAAAAAGTATGTTATTACTTGGTTTTATTAGGGGGAATTACATCACCATTTATTTTAATACAACCTAGAAAAACACTCGAGAATATTATTTTCTTTATTCATTTTTTAACTATTATTATCACTATCATACAATACCCCACTTCTTATCCCTTTTTCTTCTTTGACACTAGGGCCGTCTAGGGGAATATTTCTAGTAACAATGATTTTCAATATTTTTCTAGAGCCTTTGGGGGTCTATTTGTCCCCTTTATCATGATTGGGAGGAGTAACTTTATCAGTATCACCACTAGATGGAACCTTCAAAGCATATTTATTAGGAAAAATGTCCATCAATGGTTATATTTATTCAAAAATATTATCAGGTAGAAACACTATTTCATTATAATGTTATCCTCAAATTCATTCCCATAAACATTCAGAGTGCCCTTCATAGCCACCAAGGGTTATGTGATCACTTTGGATTTTACCCAACTTGAAGATGTGTAAAACAAACCCTAACTCTAGTTGATACAATTAGAAATTCTTAGAGTGTGGGTGACTCTATACTAAGAATAACCTCCAAAGAGGGTCAGTTCCCTTAATATTTATCAATTAAATCTGATTTACTGTGATTTTGGGATGAAAAGGGGAAGGGAAAACTGAAAGGAAAACATGTCTAATTAGGTGATGCACCTAAATTATTTATATACTTTAGAAGATGTTAAAACTAATGTACACATTGAATCAATAAAGTCTTATATTTCCCTTAAACATAAATATTTTAGATGAAGGATTAATAGAACTTTGGATTACAAAATTCCTTTTTTACCTCTTCAAATGACCTGCAGAAGGTGAGATAGAAAGCAATAGGTGAGGAATGGACCTACCAAAAGGAGATATAATTTCACTTATATGCTGATACATAATTAATTATACTCTATTATCTATCAAAACTCATATGAAAAATAAAAATCTCCTTTATTGATGTATTTTTTAGATTACAACTTCTACTTTTAACTCCAAGAATAATAAAAAAATAGCTTCAAAAGCCAAAATATATGTTTCCAAAACTAACTACATCCAATGTGGCATTGAAAAGGGAGAAGGGTTAGTCTTGGTTAACTAAATCAAGACTAAATATTTTTACAATATTAAAATTAGTCTTAAAAAAATTTCCAACTCCATAAAATTTGCATGATCTTTCAAAGTTGGCATAGGAATAAGATGGTGGGTCCAATTTTGACAAGTCAACTCTTCTCTATGCATGATGATATGCCAAAATACAAAATTAACTTTACTTAAAGTGTTTGGAAGCTGAGTTAGAACATGAGAATGTCTTCCTTTGCATGTAAATCAAGAGTGGATATGGCATTTGACAATTAGTCAATTGGAGCTTAAAACTAGTCAATCCCAATTAGCCTTCCCTTGCATGAAAATGTATGCAAAAAATTGGATGTAGAACTCTGCTTGAAGCTGAGTTAGAATTTCTTGAAAGATTTGGAGGACAAGTTAACCAAGAATAGGTGCATGACTTGTCAACTAGTCAACCAAAGTGTAAGACTAGTCAACTCCAACTCACTCCATCTTGCATTAAAAGGGACCTTTGAAGAATGAGATGAACATGAAATATCCATGAAATAGAAAAAATTGGTGTTAAAACTCAAAATAAACCTCCTTTAAGAGTCATCTAATTCCAAACTCAAACTTGACACTTGACCAATTAAGCCATTTAGACCAAATAGGCCTAAAGGCTAATCTGTGCTCCTAGACACCATTAAACATATAATAAGAAGCCATGAAACCTAAAGAAACTAGTAATTAGACCTAGAACAACCTTTTTCATCATCAAATATATGATTTTGATGAGAAAACCTTTGCCATTTAGTCAATAGGGTTGACTAGGCCTATTTTGCACCATTTTCCAAAAAATTGGCCATTTTGATTGATTTGGTAGGGATACCTATGAAATTATCTATGATAAACTAAAGATTTTAGGATGAATAAAAAGTATTAGGATTTGATAGCCATTGATTATATTTCATTTAATTATCAAGTACTTCATTTTATATTTTTTTCCACAAAAAAACATGATTTATTACCTCATATGTACATCTCCATACATAAAATTGGTATTTATGAAATCCTCTCTAATTTTACTTAATGTTTCAAAAGTTTTCAGGTTGATCCATGATGATTTGATGTAAATAAAATCCACTTTTCTCAAAACTAGTTTTTTAGGGGTTTAGGAAGGTTTTAAAGCTGAATCTTCAAACTGATGATTCATGAATTACATACATCAAAATCCCAAACCATTGACAATTTTACATATCACATTGAGCCCCTTAACATCTCTAAACATATTGGGTTCCCATGCAAAAGATATGAAAAGTTAACATGTAAATGAAATTTGCCTATGGGGATTTGATTGCATTTTGAGCTGCCTACACTCTTAGAAATTATTCATAAATCACATCCCCTAAACTAATATCAATTGTTTAAGAATTATAATTACATATTTTTCTTCAAAAAATACTAAGAGTGTTCATTCAAACTCCACACGTGGTGAACAAAATGAGCATATGAATAGGAGGCTAAGAAAGGTGTCTAAAACTATAAAAAGTGAAAAACTTCACCAAAATGAAAATATTTCATTAATATCTTCCCAAATCATTAAAATATAATTATGTTACATGTACCATGCTATCAAAATAATTTGAAATTATATTTAGATTAAAAACTCAAAAAACCCCTTTTTAGCCTATATGCCTATTTGCCTGCATAAGCCTGTATGAGCATGGTTTTCATAAAATTTGGAGTTTTTATACTCTATAATGGTCTTTGATTTAAAAACATAATCCCATGCTTATCAATATTTTACCTAGGCTTAGAATCCTCTGTAGCACTCTAAAATGAAGCATGCTCTAATGGTGACCTCAAACGGATAAGCTGAGGTCTGAGACAAAAAATTGAATATGTCCACTCATTCAATGGCTATTAAAAATTTTAATATGGTTTTAAAAATCATGATGACCTTGTGTATAAAATTTAAAGACTTAACTCCACTTGCAGTTCCTAGAATCCTCAATTTTCTTTCAATTTTGACCTATGTGCATAGACTGTCTACATTTTTTGATAGAGTTATAATTATTTGGGGATATTTTCATGTATTTTATAGGTTTTAAGGTCAAAATAATCTTCATTTATTTCAATACCTTCTTTATGAGTTTTTAAAATATCCTTTACCCCTATTTTCAAGCATACTTTGACCCTTCTAGCAAGGCATTTTTGATCTCATATAGTCAAATTTTGTACACCTAATATACTATCATATTTATTCATATTATTTAATATCCTTATGACCCTAAACCATGATTTTTATAATGTAACCTTCATTCACATCTTCCAAAAACATTCTATAACCTATCTTTGGCATATAATTTAGTCTTTAGCTCATTCATCTAATGGCCTAGGACTGTGCTTTAGGTGTTTGCTCATGGTAAATGAGTAATTATGATAAGCTCTCTTTAAACCCCTGAAATTCATTATTCCTTCTTTTTCCCATTATATTTCCAATCTCAATTGGTGATTAAAATAGTCTCCTAGCTTTCAAAAGCTCACTTTGCCTAATTAAAGACCTTCATTGACTGCAACTTAGACATGTAGCATGATTTTAGGGATTGTAGGTGATTTAGTGGCTTATTAGCCCTATTTTCATATAAATATCACATACTTGAAGTTCCCCATGGCATACTTCATAAGCCTCTTGGTTAGGTTTCTCCACTCGAAACCCTACTTGACTGTAGATATTGGATCTCTTAAGGTCTGAAGGATGCTTTAGGGCTGAGAGGTTCCATGTAGTGTTATTCAAACATCCTCAAAAGTTAAAAACCCTCTGAAACATCATTAATTGACTATTTACCTTATACCATGCATTTCAACCTTGATTTCATCCCTTAGAAGTGACTACATTTTTGCCCTTATAGATGGTTGTATGATGTTTTTGATGGCTTTATGTATGGGCAGTGCCTAGATTTAAACTATTGAGGAGCTTTGATAGTGGTGAAAACAAGTGTGAAGGCCCCTTTTTTAAAATAAAGGTTCCAAAACAACCTCAAATCCCCTTCTGAGTTGCTCTATATTCTTAATACCTTTACAAGAGTTAGCCATCTTGATTGCCTACACCTTAGCTCCTAAGATTATTTGTAGATGTTATAGGTATCTTCTAATAGTTATTCATTAGGTTTATATTCCCTCCAAATCCTTCTAGGGTTAAAGCTTAAATGTATTTCATAATGTTTCTTCTGATATCCTTGATATACTTTGATAAGTTACTTGAGTGACCAACACCCTCATCAACTGTCCTCAAACCTTAGCTGGTTATAGGTGCTTTTGTTAATGGCTATAGGTGGATATTTTCAAAATTATTAGCTCTTTTCATTTTACAACCTCTCAGACCACTATATGATCTTTATATTTCATAAAAGCTATAACAAGATCAAACCCTTCTCTCACTTCCTTGTCATGACCTACGGTTTCAAATTGACATCCCTACTACCATGGCTATAGGTGGCTTTTTAAATTGATTATAGCCTTCAAGACCCTATTTTTATTTATCCTAGAAACCCTATAGTCTCCTTTATGATATTTCGACCTCACTATGTCATTATATTATTCCATGAGTCCATTTACATTATATGATATCACCAAAACCTTCCTTGGAATAATCTCTCCTTTTATGCTTGATTGTAGGTAAAATTAGGTGTTTGTATAGATTGTCATGCCTTGACAAACTTGGTCATACATTATAACACCTCTAAAGCCACTACTAGGCTTAATTAATCTTTGTATATCTCTTATTAGGTTCAAAATAGCTCCTTTCAAAGACTCATGATAGGTTTATCTATTTAGTTTACCCTCCTGGCCAAGGGTTACATTCTTTAACCATATATGATCACTGTGTTTGTAATTATCTCCTCATGATGGTTGAAGGTACAATCCAAGGCTCACTAACCCTACCAAGACCTCTCATTATTTTACCTTATGTTACTAAATTCTAATCAATTCAAATACAAAACCCTCATTAGATCTCAAAGACCCTTGATGAGTCCTTCATTACAGTTATAAGTATCAAGCAAAAGTGACTGTAGGTTAGCTTTATGTTGGTTATAGGATGAAATGAGTTATAGGTGCCTTTAGGACTCTGTAGGTGCTAATGTATTCTAAGGACCTCTAACATCTAAAGAGCCTTTTCCTTCTAGAATATTTTCATGAAAGGATAATCTCCATGCCATTTGCCTTGATGTTAGAAAATATTCCTTTGGAGAAGTCCTTATATTGTCCAATAGGCCCTCACACAGCCATACACATGCCTATAGGGTACCTTTCATTGAATAATATGGACTAAGAACTAGGTCTAGACCTTAAGAACCATAAAAAACATCAAGACTTGATCTTTACCATGTTATTTCAATAAACTCAAAACCCCTTATTTGAGGTTTATGCCTTTTAGGCCCTTCCAAGGGCCTAACCCATCCTCTTGGTTGTAGCATACTTTAAGGGAGCTAGTTATAGGTATGCATTTTCAGGTCTAAGTATCTCATTAATTATTATGATTCCATTTGATAATTAACTATATGCTTTATTTACATTCTCTATACAATGTTTTTAATATAGGTTATGATTCTTTTGACATACATTTAAAAACAAGCTCTCATTTGTACAATGACAATACCTACAGGCCTATAAGAGGGTTCTAGGCACTATAGGTATTCAAAACTATACCCATCGAAAGTTAAATTTAGTCCACCAATTCAATATACCTACCTAAAAAACCATACTCCGCCTAAATCATACTCCTAATTCAATCATAGACCTTGAAATAGGCTTAACTATGCTTTTGCTTTCTTATTACCCTTTGTACAGACTGTGAACAATGTTGTACCATAAATCATGGCCTTACACCTAATTTGAATATTGTTCCTCTTCTTGATATGACTGATGAGGTGAGAGTAGTATAGTGACCATATGGAAGAAACCTCAATGCTACCCTTTAGATGGTCCTCACAACCTATGACTACATATACTATTGTAGGCTCTCTTTACTATATTTTGATGCTTTGATTGTCCATATACCCCTTAATCATGCTTTCGATGGCTTCTTCTCTTCAAACCTTAGTTTTTTAGTGATGGAATAAGTGATGGAGATGGGATGAAGGGTGATAGGGATAAATTATGGTGTAAAATTGAATGGATTTCATGTAAGGAGGATGTAGAGACACAAAACATAGTGAAAAAATCAATGATTTGATAGTGGTTTGGAGTGAAAGAGATGGAGGTTGGTAAGGAGATCCAATAAGCATGCCAAGACAACTTGAGGATCAATCCACAAACCTAAATATATAATAATCTTGTCATATGAATCTGGATGCCATTGGAGGAGTTTAAGGGGATGAATTTGAAACATGATTTTCTCTAAAGACCTTAAAATTTGCAAAAATTCCTTAATTTATGCTAAACTAGCACATTGAGACACATGGAAGCATAGAGATGGATTAATTACTGAATCTTCTTGAGGATTTCCTTGAGAAACTAATTGAAAACATGAAAAACATGATGAAAATCTTGAAAACATGAATGTCTTGAAAAATTGAAGTTGCCTCCTTCTCCCATGACTGTACAATTCCTTCTTGCAAACATATTACACTGTAGATTGACTGGCTAACTTTGTGGGCTTTGTTTGAACTTGAATTAGATGAAAAACACTTTTATAATGCTATGGAAAGGTATATTAAATCCTCAATATTTTTCAACAAGTTTAATTTCCTTGAAACTCTACCCATGTGAGGAGAAATTAGAGAAAAATAGTTGCCTTTCTTGTTGAAAGTCAACAAAATTTGACCTGACTTCAACTAGATGGTTCACAAGCCTAAGGAATCTAGCTGAAAAACCACTTAAACCATCAAGAATCCCTTTTTAGTATAATTTATTCACCTTAAAATTGAGATTTGTACCCTCCTCCAACAGATTGCACCATTAGAAAACCTATAGGCAGGTTTCTTTGTGCCAACAAGTAAAGTATCAAAAATAAGTTGGTTTAGGGCTTGTATGGCCATGAATTACCATGAAATTTCTGATATAACCTTTATATACTCTAAAATTGATCTTCCCCTACTTTTATTTTATGGAATCCGGATAGATTCTATACTTTGCTTGAAAATACTAGAAATAAGCTAATTTTTACCCCCTTTAAAAGCTATTCAATATTCCCACCTCTTTAAATAGAAAATTTTAGAAGAAATATGTGGTATAACATGAAAAAATTACAAATTTTTACCTTTTTCATGTTTAAAAATTGCCAATTTAACATGCGGGAAGGGTTTTGGGGCCTTTTCAAGTTATTTAACACATGAGATGACCTTTTTAATGTTTGAAACTTTAGACTCAAGCTATTTTAACCTTTTTTAACCTATTAAAGGCTATTTTTATATAATTCAATGACTTTTGAAACCATTTTTTATGCTTTTTACCCCATTTTTTGACATTTTTGACCAAAATTTGTGTTTTTTTTACCATAATTCAATAGTTTGACCAATTACAAAGGGCTAAGGACTAGATTTTTGAAAGTTTCAATTGATAGGGGTAGTAATTTGACCTTGACAAGTCAAATTACTAATAGAGTCCCATTTATAAATAGGATTAACATCTATCATTACCTCATCATGTAGGACTAAATCATTTAATGAGTCAAAGGTAATCTTGGCTTGTTCTACCAATTTAACCTGTTTACTGGCTTCCTCAATAACCATTACATATAAATTGATGGGTATAGTATTACAAGTTGGTATATGTTCCACACTATCAATCACATGGGAAGTGGAACCACTCTCACTGGGTTTTAATCCATTTTGAAAACCACTACCATTATCAAGGGTTGTTTTGCCTTCCTCAAATCTAGAGTTAAATATAGGATTTTTTATGTTTTCTAGGTCCTCCATTTGAGGCAAGAGGGGATTAAAAATAATATCTTTTCTATTGGGTTTAGGGCCCCATTTGGAGACAATGTCATTTTATATTAGTAGGAAGTAGAGAGAAGTTTTTCCTCATGTGACCATCCTTTTACCAAAAAAATAGGCATTTAAACCACCCAATCCTTGGATAGGGCATATGCAATAATTCATATTGAATTCAAAGATAAGGGATTCAAGAAATTTATCCCAATGGTATAAATATATTATAACCCTCATGTTCATATGGGCTAAATACTACCTAGTGTCTACAACCTTAAGCACTTCACCAAAGGATGAAGTGCTTGAGGGAATAAATTCCATAATTAAAGGGGGACATTTTCAATATCGACCCACCTAAGGGCCATTTTGATCACCAAGTCATGGCTTTCCAAATTATGGTTCCAAGAGACCACCTTGAACAACGATTGCCCAACATTCCAAAGGAATTTATTTATGACTCTTTTTTGCATATTAGAATTTTTAAACAAAACCAAGAAAACTCCTTTTTGAAACATTTTGCAAAAACTGACATAAATACCCATTTTCTTTCCCCAAAATTAATTTATCTAGTTATCAAAGAAAATTCTTGAGGAAAGATAGTTTCTATTTAGATAGACAAATAAAATCCCAACATTTTTAAGTTGAGACTCTTCTCTAACCAAATATTTTTTCATAGATAGATTGGGTTGAAGAAAAAGGGTTTTATCAGAGCTAAAGTACTTACATTTTTGTCCCTCGTAGCCATTTATAATTCCATCCCTAGGCATGCAGCTCAAGCCATAAATTAACTCTACACCTCCTCTTGTCATAGAACTTCACTAAAAATATTCATATTTTCACCAAATTTTATACTATTCTTCTCAATATGAGGCTCCAAGCCGCAAGATTCAAGGCATTTATGGGTATGTACATAGAGTTGGGGGATAATTATGTGGACATACCCAACAATGTGTATGCATTGTTATATAATGTGTACAAGTTATTTACATAACACATACACATTTTTTGTAAAAGGAACACATACACATTGCCTGAACATTAAAACAAAAAAAATCTAAATTAATCATTTCACTTTTGCTCCTTGGCATTCATGTTTTACTCTTTGGCATTTTCATTTTGCCTTCCAACTCATGTTTTGTCCTATAGGTCAATATTTTCCCTCTAGCTCTTGTGGAAATCATTTATTTTATCATGCATTCATGAGATTGATGATGCTGCCATGAAGAAGAGGTTATTTTCGTAGATTAGATCATTTTTTTTGAATTTTTTGTGAAGGTTTTGTATAGTTTGATTTGTAATTTTTCTCTAATAGGATGACATGATCCACCTAACCCTCTGCCTAACCCTTTTAACCCTCTACCTAACCCTCCTATAGTTCCACTAGATCCCCTAAGTAGTCAGGAGGATATAGTTGCTCACATAATGGAGAATAAAATTGAAATTAATTAGATAATTAGGAGAATGAGGGAGCCCACTTCCATGAACACACACCATGCCTATTTTGCCAATACCCTAGAGTTAGTATTACATCAATTTAAATTAATAATGAGTCAAATTGATATATGGATCTCATATAGGGAAAGTTGTAGGGCTTACTATGTTGACAAATTGTCAGCATATGAGGTGAAGAATAAAAAATAACAAAAGAACAAATTTATGCCTTATTTATTGACCTAATCACTAATGCACCATTTCTCGTAATGACCAAATGTTTCCTAATCCATTGATGCCACCATAGTTTGATTAAAGCTAATTTTTGGGAGTGATGGTGGATGGTGTTTGACTATCCACCTTGTAATAACCATGATATCCCTCTATACTTTTTTAGGAAACGGTATCATGAGTTTGTCCTCAATGAAATTCTAAACTATTTTGACTATGGTGAGTTTCAAGATCAAGGGAAAGGCTCTATGTAAGATCGACAAGGTGAATGTTGTGCACCTTATCAGCCTTCAAGAATCCCTACCCAAAAGCCACTTCATCTAGAAATTCCCTCTATAGTTAATGAGGTTGTGGAAATAGACACTTTACATGCACTTAGTGTGCTTACTGATATAGGCATTCATCATATGAGTAGGCTTTCAGACACAGATGGTAGATATACTCCACCTAGTGGTCATACCTGACCCCACCCATGTAAATTTTATGTTGCTATATACACTAGACCTTCATATGATGATAGTGGCACTTTAGGGGGCTTGGAGGATATGGTCTTGATACAAGAGTTGTTAGCACACATGTTTGGTTTGGATACAATGGGACTCTCTACACACATAGAGGTATCTTTTATATATATTTCATTTTAAATTTTAAATTTATATTTTCAAATTAAAAAGGTAAAAATTAATTTACACATTTAAATAGAATAATATATATGTATTATTTTGTGTTCCAAGAGGAGACCATTGCCTTTGACATCATAATTTAATTTACTGAGCTAGGTAGTGGTCCAATAACTACTACATCTATCCATGCTAGTAAAACACCATATACATTTATAGAGGTAAAATTTGAATTGAATCTTATATACTCTAGATGTACATTCATACACCTTAATTGCATCATTGGTAGATTTTGTGTAAAAAAATATAAAATATCTAATATAATTTTGTTGTAATTTTTATTGTTTGATGTATTAACATGGATTGGTATAGTGTTATAAACTCATCCTCCATCTCAGCTTTTTTTATTTTATTTTGACTTTAAAACTATGTTTTCAAAAACCAGAATAGTGAGTTGAACATTTGCTTGATATATCATTTATGTAGTTCTCATAGTAGGTCAATCCCAATCAATAGGATTGGATGTGTGTGTGTGTGTATGTGTGTGTCTGTGTCTGTGTGTAATTCATTTGATAAAATTTGTTTGGTATAATATATTTATATCAATCCCAATCAATCATAACATTTCTTCATCAATATGCACACCACTCCTTTCCTTTAAATATTGGCCTCATAGCTAGCCACTTGATTCCTTGTTATACTAATCATATATAGTGGTTCAATATCTATCATTGATATCCAAAATGGTCATAGTTATCAATTTAATTACCATCAATTCCAACCGAGCATAAAAATTTCATCTCTATTTATGGAGTTATAAATTTATATGGCATAGCCTCTTGATCCCATTATACCTAGTCAATTCCAATTTCCAACTAGACTCTAAATATTTGTTTATATAGAGAGGTGGGTCAATCCCACTTGAAGATGAACCTTTAATCTTGATGGGGAATAGTGGGTTAATCTATCCCCCTATCCATCTCACTCCCAAAATATTCATAATATTTATATTTAATTGGAATTCACATGATCCCACCTTTCCAATGTTATTGATTCATGTGTTTTATAGACTCTCAATAAATAATAGTAAGTTTATATTGATGGGAATTGAGTCCCAATTGGGGAGAGTCATTTATTCCCATTTGATAAGAGCTAGTATGCCCCTCTCTATTAGTAGAGATATATAGAGTAGGCAATTAGATCCCATTGGTTTTTTGGGAGAGTGTCAACTATAAACTATAGCCCATATGTATATGAAAGAGTGCTCACGACCATATACAAATAGGGGACTTTAACCCCATATAGATAGATGGGGTCGAGTAGTTTGTTACCACCACCTAATTAGGGGGCCCAAAGACCTACCATATATAGTTTGGGGAGAGGGAATATCTATATCCATGCACTTTAATCACTCAAGTGACATGTCGACTCTATAAGATTATAACACCTTTCATCAATAAAGTCCACCTAAAATGAATATTGAGTGTTGAAAAGACTATAACACCCTTTGTTTACCTTAACCTACTTGCACTATATACATATAGACCTTCCCTTATAAAAATTGAGGGAAATCTAAGGATAGATAGTCAACCTAATGTCACCTGTAGGGAAACAAAAATCACACACTTGTAAAGAAGATTATCCACTCACTTTTATCTCTACAATATTCAATTTTATTTTTTATATGTTTATTTACATTTTGATGAGACCTATTTTATAAGGTTCTAGACACTCTTAAAAGGCTTGTATATATGTCCCTCATAAAATCAACCTATCACTCTAGGTTTCTTAACCTAATTAAAACTCAGTGTACAAACTTCTCAACAAACACCTATATAGGTTACTTGTCTTATCACAATGACAGTTTATAAGGGATTTTTTATCACACCAATACTCAGTTGGACTAAAAAGTAATGAATTTATATAAGCAAAATATTCAAGGTGTTAACATAATCAAAATTTCAAAACAAATAAACTTAGACACCATAGCTCATAGGATTATCCTCAACTATACCAAGTCATTCCTTAAGACAATTAGGCCTAATGACCTTAAGCAGGTCAAAATCCAAAATACACCTTAGCAAAGCTATACAAGAATTGAAACATATGTATATAGGTGTATCAAGGATGTTTCAACATATAACTTACTTTCAATGACTCAATTTCACAAAATTCACTCACAAATCCTCCCTCGTTGTCTTGTCATTCTCCCTCATGAAACTAGCATTTCTTGCCTTCAGTATGGTGTTGCAAGTCACACGTTTCACATATCTACTTATCACATTCATGCTTACCATAACCTCATTATATTTTTTCATATCTTATGAAAGATTAAATTTGCTATAAACATGTTTAATCAATGAACTACCCAATTTATTAATTATTTGGTTATTTATTTAGCTAATGACTAGGGTGGACACACTTCCATCATTGTGAATTGAGATAGACTTGGACATTGCTACTAAAATATCATTTTCATAGGTAATCACCGAGGTATATATATTCACTTGTAATTTTTAATTATAATTTAGTTATTTTTTAAAAATAATTTTACTATATACTTGGGAAAATATAACTTATATGCACAAATTTATTGTGTATGCAAGGCTATCATATGACATTTGATAGTTTGATTCAAATGACTACTATGGTATCTCCTCATATTTATTCATCATTTGACATACCTATTCATGTAGTTAAACTTGGCATTGACCCAGTCAAGCGTCAATGGCAAATTAAGAAGGACCATGAGATTATGGTAAGTGCATGTTTAAATGATTTTTTTATTATAGTTTAAAATGAGTTTCTTAACTTGGTTTCATGTATAAAAGTGTTATTTTTATAATATTTTTTGTATTTGAATAGGTTTGGATAAAAGTGAGCTATGAGTATAGTACCTATTGTAGAAACTTAGATAAATCCAAGGTATTCAGGATATCTCCATCTACAATTAGGGCATCCTAAGGAGAGTCTTCTTCAAAGAAGGTAAAGAGAGGGAGACTATTTGATGATTAGGATGTTGTAGATGATGTACTTTTTTATATGCCTATATGGAAATTTATGCATTTTTGGCATTGTACATGCATATATGATGTATTCACCCAACATTAGATATTATGTTGTTAGACATGATGTAATTATTTGTATGCCTATATTTCAATGCATGTATTATTGACATTGTATGCCTATATATGTAATTCATACATGGCATTCTTATTTTATACATTTATATTTAAGAAAACCAATGAAGTAAATCTTGTTTGAATCAATTGGGTTCAGATTATTATGAATTATTGGTTTTGAAGTATTATTTGATGATTACAAATGTTATGATATTGAGAATAACTTTTTAGGATAATGTTGCAAATCAAATAGGTATGATAGAGCCTACAGTTAGAAAGATTGACATTTCTTGTTCTTAAGAAGCTTTATTTCTATAAGAATGAAAATGAAATAAGAATTAATGGGTGTTGATCCTATAGTTCCATTAATTAAATCTTATATTTGTGATTGAATCAATCTTAGATCAGTATTTTTTAGACACCTACACACTTATCTCAATTTTGAGTCTTGTTCATGGAGTGGGATTAAAAGAAATAGACCCTTATAAGAAATAAAGAATATCAGTGATTGAATTTGAATTATGTTTTTATGTTAATGTATAGGTATGGAGGATAAGTCTTAAAAAACATCATTAACTGGTTCTAAACCCAACTGATCACATTCCCTTGCTATGGTTTGATTTGAATCTTCTTTCACAAGCTAACTCCTCTTTTGACTCTTTGGGATTAATAGATTATTACACTTAGTAATTATTCCTTGTATTCTTATTATCACCTCCTTGATGTCATTGACCTATATCCATACATTCACAACTCATCCTTTACCTCATTCCATTCATCTCATTCACAAAATTCCTCTCAATCTCTTTCTAGTTTCTTACTGGGCACCTTCTTTGGGTCCCAACGACCAAATATTGGTATATGTTTCAAGAGCTTAACCAATTGTCACATATGGTATTATATTATCATATCATACCTGGTATAACCCCCTTCAATTAATCAAACAATATTTGACTCTCATTCCACACCTTGTGGACCTGATACTCTTTCAAGGCTTGCAGCTTTTTTTACTATATTTTGCCTTGTATGTAAAAGTTATGATTTATAAAGAGATTATAATGGAATTCATAGGTACCCTCTATCCTTTTCCATGTATTTTTCAAATTTCATATCCCAAAACCACCTGTAACTATCACTTCCTTCATTAGCCTACCCTCATTTAGGCTTAATTAGCCCTATTCCAAACCCTCAGTCCTGGAATCCATACACATCCATACAATATCAGGTTAAAAAAAATAATTCACCTTTTACATGTATAGGGTATCAATATTACAATTTTTCATTAAATTCCCATAGTTAAATCTCTCATAAATGCCCAAACCCTAATCTAGGGTTTCCCATGCCCTGTACAGACTTAAGAGCCTAAAGAATTCCATATATTGAGACCCACAACGTTAAAAAATACCAAATTTCTTTCAATAGGTCATTTTTTAACTTACCTAATTCATCCAATCATTGTAAATTTGTTATCAACCCTTTGTTAAAGTGGTCTAGCTTGATTTATGTTAAACTGTGCATTCCTTTATCCACTATGCAAGGTATATTTGAATTATGTCACTTCAAGGGAATTATAAAATTCATTAAGTGAATCATAAAAAAATTATAAAATTTCTAATAATACTAAAAATCAATATCATCATAGTCTCTTATTCTTTTTGGCTTTAAAAATCCTTACAACTAACCAATTGACTCCAAACAAGGGTCTTGATTAGACAAACCTATGTCTTTTTTCATGAAATGATTCTTGTCAAATATTTTCACTAACTTCTAAGGGTTATTTTCCAAATTTTAACCCTCTTATTCCCTACCAATGATTATTCAATCAAACCTTATCTCACTCCTCCACACTTTGTTTATCTTCCTTAGCACCCTATAAATAGGGTTGGACTGCATATACATGGTTTCATTGTTCAAGGAACTGTGTAATACAATTTTCAATATCTATCTTATATCTAATTGTATTAATTTTTTCCCAATCACTAATCACACTTCTTACATAACAATTCAAACAACATAATGCTCCACAGATACAAAGACTTCAAACCAAAGACCTTATTCAAATAAGCTTCCTTAGCATAAGATAATATAAAGGGTACCAACTTGTGAAACAAGGTAAAAATTGAGTTTTCTTTCTTTGAGTTTCCTATATAATCAAAAGAGATATATGTAAATTCTAACCACCTAATAAATCAATTTCATTATTTATTTATAAAGATATTTAAACTCAAGTTTCTAAATTCTATTTTTAGACTTCTGCACCTAATTGACTCTCAATAGGTCAAAATAAAAATTTGACTCTTCCATAAGCTAAGAAATACTTTATCAATGTCTTTAAAACATAATAAAGTTGATCCAATCCTTTTACCAATATATAACATTCAAAAGTAATGAAAACTCACATTTGACCTTTTGAAGCATTCTCTAAAAATGAGCATCTACAGGTAGGTGAAAAAATATTGTTAAGTTATTGGACACCTTTAAGATTATATGAGGTTAAAAAACCATGTTTACATGTTGTTTACCTAATTCAACTTGTATTATTCCCTTCAAATGATAAAAAATCCAACTTTTGTCTTTATGCCTTTGAGGCTGCCTTGGGGTTTCAAGCTTGCCTATGGGGTTTTCATGGATTTAGGACTGTGAACACTCTTAAAATGTGTTTTATATACAAAAACATCCTCTTATTCTTTTCAAACACTTCCATGAGATTAAAACCCATTTTTATACATTAAACCTCCAAGAAACATGCATGTACCAATGATGACTATCATGAGACATGAAGGAGAATGTGTATAAACATCAAGCACTTACACTTGTCAAATTAACTTAAAAATATTTTTTTTAGGTATAGTAGGTTATAGTGAGTCTCTCTACAAAATTGCATGATTAGATCATGCATATTTTGGCCGGTAGGCCCATTTTTCCAAAAGCTAGTGACAAGTTGCTTGCTTGGTCAAGTTTTAAATTTGAGCTTCCTTCTCTTTTGCCTTGGTTTGAGATATAAAAAGGTGAATGCACTTTTAATATTTCATTAACCTCCTTGAAATGATTCCACCATTCATTGGTTTGCCTTTATCTTGATGCAACTGTATAGTATGTCTTCCCATTTGGATTCTTAAATTATTCTTCTGTGTCCTTAAGATCTGCATGGATCTTAATCATTCAATCACATCATACCATTTATCTTCAATTTAATCTTTTAATATATCTCACACTATCTTTGAATAGGCTTCAATGACCAAATCTCTTCATGCTTGAACCAGGTCTCTTGCAAGCATTCTTCATTTAGGATAACATTTATTAGGCTTCTCACACTTATTCCATGCCAATTCACACTTTCCAAAAATCTCAAATACCAACCTCACTTCTCAACCTCACCATTTAGTATAACAACTAGTAGCCTTTGTAAATTATCCTTAAACCACAACAATTCCATGTCAATTTGGTTCTTGATTATTTTTCAATAGAATTCACACATAGTCTATCTATGTGTCACATTTAACACTATTTCCTAAAACAACTATTTATCAATCATTCATTATAAATATCCAAATTATCCTTGTTAGTTCTAGTCTTGCCAAAGATATGATTTAATGTTATGTTTTGCCTTAAAGGTTCCATCTCAAATCCTATCCTTCTCTAGGTTGTTTGGATTAATAGCCTCCTTCACTATATATTTGTTCCTTATATCTTAGAATAACTTTTTGATAGCATTTACCTCTCTCATGACACTTAGATTCATTTCCAAAATCACACCATTCATTTCATTCCCAAACTTCCTATCTTACTTTCATTAGCTTCTTGTTCAACTATTCTCTTAGGTCTCAAATAACAAATCTTGGTATAGGTCTAAATGACTCAATATTTTGTATTGGTTGGTCTTAGTTAACCCTATCGCATTTGTCTTAACCTCTTCCAACTACTCAAACACACTTCAACCTTAAATTCCATGTATAAGGCTCATAAGGACAATCCTAAGCTTCTAGCCTTTTTTTGTGTATTTCCTCTTTGTTTGTTCAAACTAGGCACTATTTTCAAGATGTAATGACATTTATAGCGATCCTCTATCTACTTCCAAGTGTGTGTCAAGTTTCATGCCTTCACTAGTTCCACACATCCCTTCACTAGACAATATATAAATGAAAAAAGGGGTTTTAATGCACCTATAGGATCTAAATAGTTTGAGAAAAATTACCAACCATTATAAGATTTCAAAGGCTCTTCTCTTGATCTATCAAACTTTCCCCATGCTCATATTCTACCAAATCAATGACCAACCATGTGGTCTCAAATTAAACTTTTCATTACCTATACACATGCAGTTTAGCCTAATAGGGTCCTTAAATGATTAGTATCCTCCTAAAGGATTTTTGATGCTTTGAAAAATTTGACAAGCTTTAAACAAACCTTTAAAAGGTCTTGAAACCCAATTCCAATGACACTAGCTTCTAGCCATGTGTATATGGTTCACTTGGATTATTATGCCTATTAAAACTTTTTGGCTTCTTAATGGCTTCAAAATAGTAAATTGGCACTACCAACACATATTAAGGGGTGGATAATGTCTAGGACTAGGTTTTTGGCCTCCCATCTAGCCTTGATAAACTCACCACACATTTTGGGCTCAAGATCACCCTTCTTAATACAAGAAAGATGATGATTTTTAGCCTAACTTCAGGCATGAATAAAACCAAATATGTAAGTCATATAGATGAACCATAAGATCCTTCATATGCATGGGAAATCCATTTAACTTCACCTTGAATCTAGTTTGAATCATGTCTAAGAGAAATCCATGGTATAAGTTGTAATAATGGGTCCTGAAATGCAACTTTTTGACAGTGAAGAGATAACTTGTTGACCTCCAACTAGCATTTTTACCTTTAAGACCCATAGCTACAAGTCCACAAATTTAAGAACATCTATATAGGCAAATTACACATCATCTACTTACTATGACATCCAATTCCACCTGTAAGTGTATTTTCACTACTATTCAAGAGCATGGAAACACTAACAACAAATGTTGTCAAAGTTAAAGCTATGGTCCAAAAAATTCTTTTCAGGTGCTTGTTGGTTAAAACCTAGCACTACCAATACATTCGAAAGGGCAGAAAATGTCCAATACTAGGTTTTTGGCCTCCCATCTAGCCCAGTCGATAAACCCACCACCTATTCTAGGCTCAAGAACACCCTTCCCAATATAAGAAAGATGTTGATTTTTAGCCTAACTTCAGGCATGAATAAAACCAAAACTATAAGTTGTATGGATGAATCATATAATACCTCCTATGCATGGGAAAACACTCCAATTACACCTTGAATCTAGTCTAAATTACCTATAAGAGAAATCTATGGTAGAAGTTACAATAATGGGTCCTAAAATACAACTTTTTGGCAGTGAAGAGACAACTAGTTGACCTCCAACTAGCATTTTTACCTCTGGGACCTATAAGTGAAAATCCACCACTTCTAGCATGTCGATATAGGTAAATTACATGTGTTCCAATGATTTTGACATCCAATTACACCCACAAGTGCATTTTCACTACTGTTCAAGAATGCCATACCAATGAAAATATGTAAATCAATGAAAAGTGTGTTTATTTTGTATGTAACATTGGTATGTAATACCGTTTCAGGTAATTTCAATGCACTTGGTTTATCTAGAAGCCATGTAGATCATTATAAACAAGGGTTTTTATGTGTTTGGAAGGCTACAATGAGAAACAAACTTGTCATGAACAATTATTTAGGAGCACAGAAACACCAAGTATTTTTAGTAAGCTTCTCTTAGCTTCAAGAATATGAAATTCTTTACTAACAGTGCCAAACACGTGAAGGTGGAAGCTTATTTGGCACCACTAATCTACAAAAAAATGTAATTGATTAAATATGAAATTTATGCATGTACTACCTACAAAATCAAAAATATTTGGTAAAATTGATTACATCTACATTTTACAAGTCAACATACCTATGCATTTCAATCCAATGAACGACTTGGATCTACGCTAATATTGATAGTATCAAGAATAGCTTCATGTTTTGACTCATTAACTTTCCATAGATTCCTATTTTTTATCCTCCCAAGATATTTTTGCAATTGAATATTCATTACAAGAACCAAATTTGAATAATGTAGTATCTTTTTGTGTGTTTCAAAGTCTTCAAACAACCATACATTTGAATTTTTTATAAGATGCCATCAAATCCAAGTTACACTGACTAACATAGACCCAATGGGATAATCAATGTTTTCTCCATCTATGACTGGGGAATTCAATTTTTGATTTGCATCTACACACCAACATAAGTATTAATTTGTTCCATCTTCATTGTCCTCATCTACAATAACTATAAAAACATGTACTACATCATAAAAAGTAATTATTAATGACATTATGAAGATAGATAATGAGAATAAATAGTACATAAAGATTAATCTTCTACCTGGCTACACTAGATTAGATATATGGTCAAATTCATGTGACGATGTCATATCTATAAGTTACAATGCTAGTAGAACCTGATATGTGTTGATTGGAATTAGAGGTTTGCAACTCTAGTCATCCACCCACTCTTGTGACACACTCATTCCAAATAGAGTCCATGCATGTAGAATAAAAACATGCCAAGTGTCATGTATAAATAGTCCAAAAACTTGCATTTGAGCTATGCAAAGAGTGGATCTCACTTGAACATATTAGAATCATACAATCCTCATAGTTTACCAAGTCTTTTTCCTTCATTAACCAAAAATGTCTATGAACAGTAGAATTCACTTGAGTACCATGATATATGTTCTCATTACACCATTCAACCATAGTTTTTACATCAATCAAATTAGCAACATGGTCAAATTTTAACTCCTCCCTTGAAACGACTTTTTTTACACATGCCCTAGCACTGTCATGCTTCCCTTTTCTATGGCCATCCTCAGTGAAACTCCAAATATATTTTACACCAGTGGTAACATGCATCCTACTCAACCAATAAAATATCTATGCTTTATTGAATTGCAATGTGCAATTGTCTAACCAAATGTAATGCTGATTGATAGTAATGTTCTTTTGAGTCAACTATCCATAAAAATTATGAAAACAACTCTTTCACATACTCTATACAATGTGATCGGTCATCATTGATATAGAAATGGTACTCCCTTATTATTTTTCGATCTTCCTCTGTACTATCAAGTGCATGCATGAATGTTATATACATGAATATGGAAACTTGTGTTTAGTTGTAATACTATAGTTTAACTTCCATTTATAGTTTGAATGTGTAATTTTAAGCAAAGTTGACTATTCAAATAATATAATCAAGTGGGAATGTGTCCTTAGCTTGAAATGTTCATCTAACCATTTATCCCTATGTGTGTGCCTTACATACTCATAAATAATTTTATCCATGAATTCGATCATAAATTCTAAAAAAAGTATCTCTTTCATAATAAGCTCACACCTTTTATATTATTTGCCATCTTTTACTTGATAAGTCATAGATTTGTATTTTCTCAAACCAACTAATTCTTATCTAATTGCACTTGTACATTCCTCATGGATATATATTTTTTAATTTTGACAATCCACCATAAATAATATAATTTCCATCCAAACATGCTTTATTATATAATAACTAGGCATCTAGTCTTTCATTAAAAATATTTGGAATAAATTCCCTGACTAATTCTGGTAGAACTTCTATACCACACTCCTAAAAAATATTGTTAGTATGCAAAGTATAATGAATATGGTAAAAAACATCATCGTACATTACAAATTTAACCTGTTTCCTACAACAACAAGTAGTGCGTGTGGGATTTATTTTTATATAAAAAGGTTTGACCATCTCAAAAAATCTTTGACTAATAGTAATTTGTAGATGTTTTTTCAAAAACTTAGAGTACAATTATGTTTGAGTCATATCAAAGAAATGTTTCAAATGTGGTTCACGATTATGAGAACCAAATATTATTTTCACTTCATCTCTTGCATTGGGCAAAACTCTTGTATCAAGTTTCTAAAATTTTGCAAGTAATTCTTTCAAAGCATCAGTTATAGCCTTGTCCTTTCATGGAAGTCTACTAGAGAATGCCTAGAGCTCTTTCCTATTGGGTTAATTAAGTCTTTCATGTCTTGCAATTGTTTTCATTAATGTTTTTCTATTTAATCAAGTGTTTGACTTATTTTTGAAATCAATCATTTTCCCCTTGTTTTAACACTTACTACACAAGTTATCATTGTATGCCGAGCAACATTACAATCTTTATTGCATGATCTTGGGCCTATAATATGATATGCATCATGTATATTTTCAACAATTTTATCATTTTCATCATCCATGCTAGGTGTACTCAATCCTAATGTGTACATTGTATATCTCATATTAACCAATTTCATCAACAAAATAAATAATTGACATCTTTGACTATCATAATCTAATCTATGAAAGAAACTATCCCAAATTTCTTACCCAGTCTTCTTAAATGGCAGTCAGACTTTTTGTTATGCATTGGTTTCAAAATATTTTCATCAACTTCAATTAAGTACTTGTATTTTATATGTATAATTCTTGGAGGTGTTGTTAATGGTGGAATCCGTTCAGAGGGTGCTTCAAAATTATTATATGTTTCCATGAAATTTTAATCATTATTTGTTTCTTTATTATATGTTTCCATGAAATTTTATTCATTGTTAATTTCATCATTATTTGTGTCCATTAAATTTTCTTCATTTTTGGTGGGTAAAGTATCATGCATAGGCTCTTCATCAACAAAATCAAAGACTTTAAACTTTGAATGTGAATTTCCAACATTATCTAATTTATTATTGTCAATTTCATCATAATTCAAGTAATAAGACTCAATAAGACTATAATATGATTCATAAATCCCTAATATGATGTAATAAGACTATTAAATGTTACAATAAGGCTATCATATGATGCAATAAGGCTCAATATGATGTAATAATGCTCAATATAATGTAATAATACTATAATATGATGCAATAAATTTCCAATATGATGCAATAAGGCTATCATATGATGTAATACGACTCAATATGATGCAATAAGGCTCAATATGATGCATAAATTCTTAATATGATGCGTAAATATCTAATACATGATGCAATAAGACTCTTGATAATACTGTGAAGTAATAAGACTATCATTTGACGCAATAAGGCTTAATATGTAAGATGAAATGAGCTAATTTTGCCCCAAATCCCATCCTAGGTCCTTACAAAACTAGCTGAATTATAGGTTCATAAATTGGCACTAATCACATTCATGAATTTATGCATTTGTGATGAAATTACATAACTTAGGGGTTTTGTTTTTTTATAAAATTAGGATTTAGGGTTAGGGTTTTAGTGTAACAGATTTGTACGTGTGTATATATCATTGATTTAAATGTTTTGGGAATATTGGAGTTTTATTCCTAATTTAGCTAAAGGTCTAAAATAGTAAATTAGTAAATAATATCAAAATAGTTTAGCTATTTATTTGTATAATTTAAATGTATTTTTAACCTTTCTATAAATAGAAATAAATATGAATAAAATAAAACTTAGCTGAAAATCAGATGAAATGACTAAGATAGGGTCTAGAATTTACTATGTAGGACTGGGACAGTGTCACAAATCAAGATCTAGCTTTCATTTTATGAAAGGATAGGAGTGCCAGAATAGGACACCCTGGGGTCTAGTGCTATAGTCCTCTTCTATCAATATTTTCCTAGAGACCTAAGTTTTTTGGGTTTTATTTGTTGTCCCTATGTGAACCTACCGATAAAATTTAAACTATTGAAAGTCTATGAAACTCCTTGTAGAGCTGATTTAGTATTCAAACCCTAGACTTAATTATGCTTTGATCAATCTTGAGGGGTTAGAGTGTGTAAGATTCACTTAACGTGTATCCACACCCATTGTGTGGTCATGTTACCTACATACCAATACTCAAAAGAGGAATCAAGCCATATGTAGTTCTCCCACTTGATGTGCTTTGTGAAATAGTGTTATGAAGATGAAAAAATTCTAAGTTGGGTGTGCTTGAGGTGGCTAGGGACTGGTGTGAGGATTTGGATGTTTTTGTAGATGTATTGGATGGCTATATGTAGAGATAAATAAGTTTACCTCAATGGTCTTGTTTTTATTCTTGCTTTCCTTTGTAATATTTTCCAACCTCTTCTAAATGAAATTTGAATGGGCTTTTATAGAGATATATTGGTCATGGGTCGAATGTATTCATGTTAGAATAACAAGAAGAAGGATAGGAACCAAAAGGAAGTGACCATTGGGGCTAAAAATGTAATTAGATAGGATCATAAAAAATAAATACCCTAGAGTTTGATGCTATAGTCTAAGTTGGGATCTATTGTCCTATAGGTATAGGACCTAGGGGGATGGATATTCATATAAAATATAGCCTGGTTGAGATGGAATCAAGTCTCAAAATTCTATGGATGACTGGTAATAAGAAAAAAAATGACTAGAAGAGTCATGAGAGCATGCAAGAGGGACCTATAGGTTGGGTGTCACAATCCAAACTCAAGCTACTAATTTTGACTTTTTATATGACTACATTCCCCCCCTGTGAAATACTAAGATAAAGGAAAAGTAAAAAGTGTACATGAACTTACCTCTAGGGGTAAAGCTCATGAATCTATGTGATGTTGGGTGTGCATAGAGAGAGCATGTCATGAAGTGTAAATCTACAAAAGAAAATTAGGAGTAGATCAATTCTTACTGGACATGCTATATATAAAGTATAAACATATAAAAGCTAGGTAAAAGAGATAGGAAGAGAAAGGAATGAATACACCTCATCAGGTACATGAACTAATACAAAACCTATTATGATGCTAACTGATGATAGATGATGATGATGATTAATACTGGGTATGTGTTGTACTAAGAGTAATATCACAAATAGAGTTGAGTGCTCAATTCCCTGATAGTGGCTCAAGAATATAGAGGATAGCCCTTTGGCTCCGTCATCACCCACTAAGTGAAGCTATGTGATCATGAATGTGTTAATCAATGTTTAGACCATGTGTCTAATCCCTCTAAGTAGGTGGCTTAAGAATACAAAATTTAGCTAGTCATTTGGCTCCATCATTTCCCCATGAAGTGAAGCTATGAACTAATAATAATATGAATGTGTGTCATATGAGATGGCTCTTAAATCCCATGAATGTTTTGTAATCTTCCAAAGTGACATGGATAGCCAAATGTGTGCTAAAAACTAGGCCACTCTTGACTACTTAAAAAAGGTGGTGATTAGGCTTATATGAAATCCACTTTGAAATTGGGCAATAGGCTTATGTCGAAGCCACTTGAAAATGATGCCAACTACCTAAAGATGGAATAAGACACATAATTTTTGAGAATACCTCGTTAATGTACTGAACTCAAAAAGAAAAGAAGTCAAATGTGTTGTGTACATTACCCCCAATCATGGATTCTAATGTGGAAGTTATACTAACCACTTAATCTAAAACTGGAAGTGAGATCCATCATGCTATAACTTATTCCCCCTATATCTAAATTCTCTAAAAAAATATATTAAAACTATTGATTTTGAGCTAAATTGTTGCTAACAAAACTATAACTATACTTACTTTTCTATTTATTTCTATAAAATCTAGATTTTTTACTATTTGGATAGGAGTGCCAAAATTGGACACCCTACCATCTGGTGATAGAGTCCAATCTTGGTACTCTTGTCTTATGCTAATTTTGAATATTTTTCTATAATTATCACTATCTACCTAGTCTGGTCTACCTAGTTTGAAGTTTGGCTATTGTTTTGGGTGTTTTGAAAGTTGATTGTTTGATTGGTAGGAGCTCTGATCTCTATGATAAAACCCTTGTTTTTTTGTCCCTTATTTTGAGGATAGGAATGAAGACCCTGCAATGACTACCCTCAAAATTAAGAGCCCTACAAGTGTGTTATGTTTTGAAATACATGATATAGAAATGGTAATTAAAAAGATATCTCAAGATATAACATAGTTTGTATTGAATAGTTTAAGATCAACAAGGGTATGCCTAGATAGATATAAAAAATTAATAGCATGTGTAATGTATTGAACTAAATCTATATATTTTAGTTTTTAGTTGTTAGTTGTCAAGGAGGGATGGATCATGATGTCTATCATGGCATCCAAGAAAAAATAATAATGCATGATGTGGATCATCGCATTACAAACAATTAAAAATCAAGCAAGAAACAATCATACAAGAGTGGCCAAGGGGAAAAAAAAACAAGGGACATGGGCTCATGTCACTCAAACTAGAAATAAATCATACAAGGCATGTTCAAATGCCATATAAACCTACAATTGAAACAATCAAGGTTGACACAAGGGCCATAGGCATATAAAAGAGTACAAGTAAAGGACATTGGAATATGTCCTAAGGCACACACAAGAATAGAATAAAAGGACATTGGCAAATGTCCTAAGGCACATACAAGAGAAAAATAGGAATTTAAAAATACAATCACATCTAGCTATGCTAAAAAGAAAGGAAATCATGTAAATATTGGAAATACAATCACATCTAACTAATCAAAGCAAGAAGTGAAAGTATGCAAGATATGTAGTACAAGAATATGTATATGCTAAGAAATACATAAGTGTTATACACTAGTGAGTGTCGATAGAGTAATCGATGCAAAATAGTAAATAATGTACATCAACATGATAACTAGAGTGTGTGGTGTAGGAATGACATAACCTGAATGGTGTAGTCATGTAGAAGATGCCCCCATGGGGTAGATATATCAATGTATGTCTCAAACATAGAAGTAAGATGCCCCCTCAATGGGTAGAGTAAAGCAATCAAGTATTTGGATGTCACTGTACACACTCAAAGAAGATCAAGTGAAGCATGGTAATGTAGATAAATTGACAAAAAATAACATAGAACAATAAATGTAAGTCTAGCATAGTAGGAGAAATGTAAATCGTGGATAATGCATACAATTGAAATGTTTTTGTGTTTTTGAATTATTTGACTGTTTTTGTATTTTTGATATATTTAAATGTTTTTATATTTTGGAATTTTGTATGTTTTTGGTATTTTTGATATAATTTGTGTATAATTAATACTAAGAATAAATGATACTAACCAATGAGTCTCATGTGAGACTCCCTATCATGGTGTCCTATATTGAGTAAAGGGATTGTGTGTGATCATGAAACATGATGGAGAGGCTGAGACTGTAACTCTAAAAGATATGTATGCTATAAATTTTCTAAAATATTTAAATTAGAAACCAACTATGGGGTCCCCTTGTAACTCTAAGAAGTGGATGCAACTATGGGGTTCTTGGGGACCCATCTAGTGGTAGGAGAAGCTCTCTGAACATGTAATCTATGTGTAGAGGCATGAGATTTTAATGATATTGCTCTGGGTTTGAACACTATGGATGGAAGCTATCTAGAATACTAAAATTGTGGTTGATCTAAAAATGGCATTTTTGGAAGTGTATTAAATCTTTATGCTAGAAATGGATGCATCAACTATGTCTAAGTCTGAATTAGAGGAAGAACTAAAACTAGTGAAAAAACTAAATTAGGTGGCAGAACTAAAAATGGCAACTACAAACTAGAAGATGGATCTAAAATGGGGAATGGTAACTCATATGGAACTCCACCAATTATAACAACCTAATTAGCATGAATGAATTTCATGCATATATGAATTGTAGAAGGTACTACTCAAAGTTTTTGAATCCATGGTCAACCAAGTAACATTTCAAAAACTCTTACACTAAGAACTATAATAAATGGTGTGGCCATATGTGTTGGACCAACATGTAGAGGAAGTATAATCTCACCCACTAAATCTACTAATAATTGTGTCCATCGGGGTAATATCCTACTCTAAATATCCCAAATATTATAATAATGTCATAGTGCACATGTTCACATTGGATCCATTATCTATGAGAACACTATGAATATGATGATTATGAATGTAATCTATAATAAATAGTGCATGGTGATTTGAATCATCCTCAATTATCTCCTACTATGAGAAGGAGATCAAAGATCTAGCTAGAACTCTAGAATTATACACACCAATCATGTTACTCAAAGGATATGACTCAACTAAAAACACCTTATATGTATCTGGTGTTAGATGTGCATGATATGCATGGTGAACACCTGATGTGCCCCCTATCTCCTATTTAAAATGTTGTGGAAAAGGATCTCATAAAAATTTTAGAGCCTTGTCTTGTGTTTACTTTGCTTGTAGAGGCTCAAATAGAGTGTCAAAATCAATAAGATTGTCATCTACCAAGTCATGTATCTTATGTTTCAAACTAATGCATTTATTTGTTATGTGGCATATTTCCCTTATAAAAGTTGAAAAATGCATTATGATCATATCCCTGTGGAAGAGGCTTTGTTGGATCAATTTCTCGAATAAGAGGGAGAGATATGATATTATATTCTAAAAGTTGTAAAAATCTGGTTAGAGAAACTGGTAGATTGGAAAAAGTTTACTGAGGAGAAGTAGATAAAACCACTCACTGAGGGGGATCTAAAGCCACATTAAGTGTTGGTTGATTTTGACTCTTGCTATCATTGAACTTTACTTTGTATGGGACTTTGTTGTTACTCTTGTTTGTTGTTATTTCTATACTTGTGTACTTGAGTTTGCCCATTGAAATTAATTTGACTTCTCTTTCCTTTAGTGTATGACATAAATTAGTGAAGGAAGAGAACATTTTGAACACTATTAATTCATGCAAAGCTGGTAGAAGACTCTATTTGAATAGATCTTGTAACTCTTGATTGACCATGGGGCTAGTCATATTAGCCAAGATAGTCTTATATCAAAGAACATAATCTATGAGGTATTCATTTAACCTTTATTTTTGTTGTGCAACTTAGGCATATGAAACATTATTACCAATTTTAATTCTGAAATGAGCTAGGAACATATCAGCTAAAGGATTGAATGCATTAATAGACTGATTTGGTAGACTATAAAACCATTGTAAAGAATAATCTTTTAGATTTATGGAAATAACCTGGTTAGTAGCCAATTATATCCAAACATGCTACATGAAAAGATCTTAAGTGTGTCTCTAGATCACCCTTGCCATCATATAGAGTGAGCTTGGGTTGAACGAAACCTAGTGGCAAGGGTGTCAAAGCAATATGATGTACCAATGGTGTATGTAGTAGAGCAAAAGAATCCAAGGCCTGCATTGGTCTAGAAGCTCCTTGCTCAAGATGTAGCACATTGGATTGAATAGAATTTATTTCTTACATAAGGGTAACCACATCAGGAGATAAAGATGTACTAGCCATAATTGGTAGTGTCTCATAGGAAGTTTGGACTGCTATAAGGAGTTGTTGAGACATAGTTGCCCCTGTAGTGTCATGTGTAGTTGGTTTCTCTATAGTTTGAGAATATTTACCATCATTCACTTTTTGTTGTTCTTCTTGTAGTATTTTAAGCATGTCATCTTGCATATCAGGATGTTTAGCTAAAAGGTCTTCAATTTCTCTCTTATCAGTTTCATCAAAATTGGTATATTGGGCCATTTTTAACGTAGGAAAACAAATTGAAAATGGATTGAATTTTTTGAAATAAATTTTAATAGGTAAAGTGTTATGGAAGGAAAGTACTAAATATAGGAAATGTAAAGTCATAAAAATAACAAACTGGAAAATGCATAAAAAGGATACAAAGATCACAAACATGTAAGGTGATACCTCAAAAGCAATGAGACCTATTATATGCAACTAAGGTTTTGAAAAATTATTATTTTAAAAATTACTATAGAATTTAAAAAATTGAATTTTTTATTTAAATATGCAAGTAAAAAATCAAAAAGATATTGAAAAATTCTTGATTTAAAGGGACCTAGTATATGCAACTAGGGTTTGGAAGAAAATGAATTTTTTAACTTACTATGAAATTTTAAAAATTAATTTAAATTTATGATTTAAATATTCAGGTAAAAAATCATAAAAATATTGAAAAAAATTTGATCTAAAGGGACCTAGTATATGCAACTAGGGTTTGAAAAAAATAGTTTTTTTTATAAAATTACTATGGAATTTTAAAAATTAATGTGAATTTTTATTTAAATATGCAGGTAAAGAATCAAAAAAATATTGTAAAAATCAGTAAGGAATTTACCCTAGGGTTTCTAGGGTTTTTATGCACAAACAAAGTAAATTAGGTTCACCAAATGATTTAACTGTCTTGTGAATATTTGAGTTTTATTCCTAATTTAGTTAAAGGTTTGGAATAGTAAATCAGTAAATAATATTATAATAATTTAACTACTAATTTGTATAATTTAACTATATTTTTAACCTTTCTATAAATAACAATAAATATGAATAAAATAAGGCTTAGCTAAAAATTGGATGAAATGGTTGAAGCAAGGTCTAAAATTTACTGTTTAGGACTAAGATAGTGTCATAAATCAAGATCTAGCTTTTGTTTTGTGAAAGGATAAGAACACTAAAATAGGACACCCTAGGGTCTGGTGATATAGTCCTCTTCTACTGTTATTTTCCTAGAGATGTGAGTTTTTTGGGTTTTGTTCACTATCCTTATGTGAGCATGTCTATGAAATTTTGACTACTGAAGGTCTACATAACTCCTTGTAGAGCTGATTTAGTCTTCAAACCCTAGACTTCATTATGTTTTGATTAATCTTGAGAAAGAAGGGGGGTTTAGTGTGTGTAATATGTACTAAACATGTATCCCCACCCTTTATGTGGGCACACTACCTACATACCAATACTCCAAAGAGGGATCAAGCCATATGTAGTTCTCTCACTTGATGTGATTTGTGCAATAGTGTTATGAAGATGCCAAAATGTTAAATTGGGTGTACTTGAGGTGGCTTGGGACTGGTGTGAGGATTTGGATGTGCTTGTAGCTATATTGGATGGTTGTATGCATAGAATAGCTAATTTTACCTCAATAGTCTTGCTTATATTCTTGCTTTCTTTTGTAATATTTTCCAACCTCTTCTAAATGAACTTTGAATGGGATTTTATAAAGCTCTGCTAGTCATAGGTATAATGTATTCATGTTAGGCTAAAAATAAGAAGGATAGGAACCATAAGGAAGTGATCATTGGAGATAAAAATGAAATTGGACAAGAGATCCAAAAATAAATACCCTAGGGTCCAGTGTTATAGTCCAAGTTGGGTGCTAATATCCTATAGGTATAGGACCTAAGGGGATGGAATTATCACAAAAAATGTAGCCTGGTTGAGTTGGAATCAGGTCTTGGAAGTCTACTGATGACTGGGAATAAGCAAAAAGGTGTTTAGAAGGGTCATGAGAGCATGAAAGAGGGACCTATGGGTTGGGTGTCATAAGTCACACTCAAGCTACCAATTTTGATATTTTATATGACTACAGTCATGAAATTAGGGTTTAATGGAATTGTACATGTTCAAGTGATAAAATTAGGGTTTTTGATCGACATGTCATGAAATATGAGCTAATTTAGCCCCTTTAATCACATTTTAGACTCTAATTTAGGTTAAATGGGTCCAAATTTGCCACATTTACATTCATATTTACATTTTTGATTAAATTAGGGTTAGTTAAGCCATACATGTTGCATAGATTATACAATCAATTGGCCATAAATTTGGTTTAAGGGCTCAATTTTTCCCAAATCACATCCCTAATTACACCAAGTGACTAATTCATGCAATTCATGATCTAGAATTCTACTTAATTTAGTCCCAAATCATATATCATTATTTTATAGTTATGTTAATAAGGCATTCAAATTGGCCTCCCATGCCTCCTCGATTGAATAAATCAAATCTTTGGTTCATTATATATATAATTGATGAAATTCTAGGGTTAATTTCACTCCAAATCACATCATGTATAAAATTTAAAATAGGTTCATACATGGCTTATTTTGACCCTAATTGCCCCTATAATTGAACCTTGTTATGTCATATGTATACCTCATATACTCAAAAGTGTTAAAGCTATCAGAGATACATCAAGTCCTAGAAGTTTCAGAGTTGACAATGCCTCGAGAGGCCAAATCTAATTACATATCACCATGTGTACCTCATACATGCTTAGAAGTGTTAGGTCTTAGAAGTGTTAAATATCTATCAGAGACCTATGATACCCAATCTAATTAGATGTCACCATGTGTATCTTGTACACACATATAAGTGTTAGAGTTCTAACTATCATGTCTTAGAAGCATCAAATTTGTCAGAGCCTCAGGACACCCAATCTAATCAAATATTTACACATGTAGGTCTAGTACACTTGGAGAAGTGTTAGAGTTGTCAGATATGTACATACATTCTAGATCCTAAAAGCATCAACTATGTTAGCACCTCAGGAGTCTTGATCCAATCAGAGATGGCCACATGTACTTTTGTACACCAAGTCACCAATTCAAACAGATAAGACTAATAGGATGGGCCTAATCTCACTGTGTCAAGTCATTAAAAGTAATAAATGATACCATCATCAATAAGAAACACTTGGAAAAATATGAATAGATCTCAAATTCCATGAGGGCCAAACCTAGGCATGTGGATGATATGCAATCTCTACATTTATTAGCTCACATGAGTGGAACTTATGATCTTTGATACCTAGATAGGTCACATCATCTCCAATAAATCTAACTAAGGTATATTCGTAAATATCATACATACACATAAGACAAAAATGTTTAAATATTGACATCAATTCCATTAACTCATGTCTAGTAAATAATTTACATGATGTAAGCCTACGATAGGCTGGGCCTAGCCCCACTATGTCAAGTCATAAAAAGTACTCAATGATCCCATCAATAATAAGAAACACTTGGAAAATTTTGAACACATATCAAATGCCATGAAGGTTAAATCTAAGCATGCACACTACACTCTCTACATTTATTATCTCACATGAGTGGAACTCATGATCTTTGATACCTAGACAGGTCCCATCACCTCCAACTAATCCAACCAAGGCCTATTCAAAAATTTATCATACATACATATAAGCCAAAAATGTTTAAATATTGACATTGAACCCATCAACTTATAGACCTAGTAAATAATTCACATGATGTGAGCCTTTGACTTGCCATTACTTTATGAAAATTATCATATATATCCCTTTAAGGTGCCATCTGAATTGAACAAGCACTGAACATTATCATTTTTCTATGTATGTATTCAAATTATTTAGATCCCTCTACCTTGAATTACCTCTAGATCCCAAAGTACATTCATATCAATTTTTACATACAAGAGAGACCACAATTCAACAATGGACTCCTCAACCTCAAATCCCAAGATAAAGCAAGAATTCTGAGATACTACTTTCTTGCAATCCACATCATAAGGTTTAAGATCATTACAATGAAATATGAATAAGACGATTGAGATATGTAAAAAATATATAATCTTGAAACCTTTGGTGAGGGGTTACACATTGATATTTAATTATGATCAACCATCTATATGAGGTAACCAACATCATCCACATGAAAAATTATTGGGTCCCTCTGCTCAGCATCATCCTTGAGGGGAAGCAAGTCTCAGATTTAGGGGACATTGTCACCTTTAAAATATCTTGAATAAGCTCAATAGAGTTTTAGCTAAGGTAACTTATACATATGTCCTACTTGGTCAATTCCAAGTCTATGACACCTTATATTTCTAAAGTATAGTCATCCCTTAATGGTTTATAACAAGGTCCCTAGTGCATTTAGATATTTTCTAAGCTATACATTCATCACTATAGGCACAACATATTAAAACCACATCATCACTAATGGATACATGTGACCATTTTAATTTTATTGATCTCAAAACAACATCTTATAAAAAATAAAACACATACCCAACTTGAACAAAATATCAAAATATTTAATAAAATGCATACCTTATACCCATTATCTTACTTTCATATCTTACTATCCCAATTCCATAGTAAGGTATATAAATTTATAGTATTGATAAGTGCCAAGTGTTGTCTACCTTTTTTTTGAGCTTGTAATTATTGCATCCATGTTGCAGCTAGGACTAGTCCCATTTCAAAGACACACTCTTGAAATGAGGTGGGAATGGATGGAGTGGTTGATGGTTGTTCCATGTGTGATGGAGGGGTAGATGAAGGAGTTGCATGGAATTGAGGATTAACCATGTTTTCAAAAGAGACATTAATTTTAGAAAAAAATTGAATAATGTATTTGAATACATTAGGGGAATCTTGAATAATTACATAATAATTGAATACTCTTGTTAGACTTTCAATTGGGACCTCAAAATGCACCTATTGAATTAGATGCATTGAGTGACCTTGGAGGAAACTTAAGGGGCTTTAGTCATCACATTTTAGGAATGTTTTTGGGGCAATCCAATTAATGATTCATAGGTATTGGGATCCATTAGATATAATTCTTGAAATAGATATCGAAGAGATGCACTGTTACACCAAGGTCTCAATTCTTATCTCTACTTACACAAGATTATCTATACTAAATTGTCAATTTCAATGGGTTTTCCACTTAAACAAATTACTTCAAAATTTATAAATAAAGGGGTCTAGTCAAAGATATCAAAGAAATAACAAAAGGGTAAGATAGGCTTTTAGGTAAGTAGAATAATATCAGTAATAAACATGAAACTTAAGAGCAAGTAGGATTTTAGGCAAGTAAGGTAGTAAGGTACATCCTTTCCCTACTAATAGAAACATGAAATTTGTTTAATTGGTATTATTTGAAAACAATGTGTACGTATTATATAATGTATATGTGTTATATAATGCATACGTGTTATTAAATACATGCACATTATCTAATGCATACATTTTATTTGAATTTGAATTCAAATCCAAGCCTATAGGCTCAAAATTGGCTTGGATTTTTGAGCCAAAGGCTTGTGACTATGCATCTACAGTCAAGACCGAAAGTTTTGACAAAACCAATAAATTTCAACTTTAATAGCCAAATACGCTATGGATTTCAACATCAAAATTAAAAAAACTATTACCATCATGATGATCACATTGTCCTCTTTCCAGATATATGATTTTTATAATTTTTATGCTATTTAAGGGTTCAAACTATATTTATTTCTAACTACACCTTTTTTAGGCCACTACATGCCACACATATACATCCTTATTCATGTTTGTGTAATTTATTTTTTATTAATTCAAATTCAAAATAAATTACATGGTAAAAAATTAGGCCTAATTCTACACACATTAAAAAAAATCAATTTTCATTTTTTTTTAGGTAGTTATGGGGGGCCGCATGATCGTCTATCCATGTTTTTGTCATTTTTCAGGATCTACTTAATTGCAAAATTAATAAAAAAAAAATTCATTAAAAAAATATTTAAAAAAATCATAACACACTAGAATATCTTATCTAAATATTGACCAAAGGGTTTCAAATAATATGTAACAATGTTCAAAAAATTGTGGGATGCACGACCATCTATCTACTATGTTTTTTTGAAAAAAACAGGAGGTCCTCTTCAAATTTTAGATGTTTGACCTTTTTATACTTAACTTTTTTTTAAGAATTTTTTTGTTTTGAAAACTAGACTCAAAATTCTACAATTCATGTTTTTATACCATCTTCAAATTTTGAGTGTATCCATCTCAAATTATCTACAAAAGTTCAAAAAAATCATGTCTATGGGTAGGCCCCTTGTTGTCCCCAAAATGTGTGTACTTACCCTCATTACCTATTGATTTTTCATTTCTATTTCCATTAATACAAACTTATTCAAGACACTCTACATGATTTGACACTCTTCAATCATCACCTTCTATAGGCAATTATCATTAAATGTACTTACCATCAACTAGATAGCACGTATCAACATATCAAGGGAAGGGTAAGGGAATGTAGGTGACACACATGATAAGACCAAGAGGACACATAATCAAAACCCATACAGGGAATTAAAAATATAGTCAAACACAATAACAATTAAACTTAATTTAAAAATATACATGAAACAAAACAATGTTAACATAGACCCTTTACATTCACATAACAAGGAACCATATTCATACCAAGGAAGCAAAGGGGACCAAGGAGGAAGGAAGCAAGCATGAAGCACTAAAAATGGAGGGTGACTATTTGTCTCCCCATTGCAGATCTCCACCTTGCTTTTCATTATTCTCATCTACTTTGTTTTTAAAAAAATAAGAGTTTCTCTTCAAATTTTAGATGTTTGACCTATATATACTTGACCATTTTTTAAAAAAAATAGTGTTTTAGAAACTAGACTCAAAATGCTATAATTCATATTCTTATACCATCTTCAAATTTTGAGTGTAGCCATCTCAAATAATCTACATAAATTGATAATTTTTTTATTTTTAGAAGAAAAAAGGTCCATGGGTATGCTTCTTTTTGTCCCCTAACTTTGTGCACTTACCTTGTTTTGTCATCATAACAAAATGGAAGATGAGATTCATCTCTCATGGGACAAGAATGTGCTAAAGCCTTTGGCAAAGGATGACAGGGTTGCTATATCACCTAGGTCTAGGGTGTGAGTACCATTCTCACACATTTTTCTTACCTAGGATGTATAATGCAAGAACATCTAGGTCCACAAGCAATCTTACATAAACTAAACATATGAGTAGGTTATTAGAAATAAAAGTCTATAAAGTCCTTCAATGTTTTAAATGTTTGTTGTGTTTTTCAAGAATCAAGACTCTTGGTGAAGTTTTTTCTCACCGCATTTCACTATGATTGCATGATATAATTTATATTGAGCATGTGAATTTAGTTTATAGTAGTTCTTAAGTAGACTTAATTCTAAACTTTGGCTCTAAATGTTCTCTCACAGTTCTTAGAATTTGATGGTATTCATTCAAACATCTTGCAATGATAAGTGGTAATATGCTTTTTTTAGGTAAGGTTTGAAGTACATTGAGAATAGGTGAAATGGGTATGTGATGTGTTATGATGCATCGATTATGTGATGTGTTATCTTGTAATGTATTACCATTAGGATTGTGCATTTAATCAATTTTGGTGGGTTTTTTATGTAATTAAAGTAAATAGATGGATTTTTTGTTTATATAAACACATCCCTTGCTTTTGAAAAGGCATTGTATTCTATATTGAAGATAGTCCAAGGTCCAGTTTCAAGTAGTAATGCAAATATATTTGTGTGCAGATTTCAAAAGAACAAGTGGGGTTGAGTCATTTGGAACCACACTATAGTGTTGAGCTAACACTTATAAGCTTATGAGTTATGTTCTAGTTTATTTATTTGAGTATTTTAAGGTTGTATCATTGGAGATTGTTTCATGTGTGTTTGTGTTGTAAGCCAAATTTGGTTGTATCAAATCTCATTTTTAATTAATAAAGAGTTTTTTTTGTTATTCCATTGTGTTAATTATTTTAATGGTTTGCATAGTCTAAGATATCTTTTAATTGGGACTTTTAACCATGATTGTATCACTATTTCATGTTCCACCTTTAACTAATTGGGCCCATTTTTCCTTCCCTTCTTTCCCATTTCTATCTTTTGGAAGTCAACATACATATCAATATCTCATTATTTGAATTCAAAGTCACCTATAAATAGATGAGCATTGTGATCCCTTTAGACATTGTACATTATTGATTAGAATCTAGTATGGAGCATATTATTATTATATGAGAGGGATATTCTATGATTATAAGGTTTTTACCTATTTTATTATTATATTATCATAGGGTTTGACTTCTATAGAGCTAGTCGGTGGATACTAGCTACTCAAACTTTAATGTAGGATTCCAATCTATTTTCTTTAACAATCTAGATTAGAAATTGTACTATTATAGATATGGAAATCATAATGTAAACACTGAAATCTAGAAAATAAAAAGTCAAACTAAGTTATATATATATATATATATATATATATATATATATATATATATGTATGTATGTATGTATGTATGTATGTATGTATGTATGTATGTATGTATGCATGCATGCATGCATGCATGCATATATATATACATATATATATATATATATATATATATATATATATATATATACATATACATATACATACATATATATATATATATATGTATGTATGTATGTATGTATGTATGTATGTATGTATGCATGCATGCATGCATGCATGCATACATACATACATACATACATATAAAAGAAAGAAAGAATGACACTTTTTAAAAATTAAGAGTTTACGTTCCAAAACTCTATTTGGAATAAAGTGTATGGTCCATGAATCCTCATCTAATTAAATTCAAGTTTTTAAGTAATAATCTTCTTGATTCTAGTTATAAATTTTGAAGTTTGGATTATACTATAATTTTTTAAAAATCTTATACAAAAAAATAATTTCTTCATATCTTTTTTTAACTTTATTTCCAATTCATTTATTAATTAGATAATATTATTGTATTGTACATGTATTGTGGACAATTAATTAAATATAATTTATTTATTTGAATGGAATTACATTAAAAAAAAACCCTATCAATAAAATTAATAATAATTGTGCATAAATTGGATGATGGAAGTTATTTAATTTTATTATGTTAAATCAGAAGTCAATTCTAATTTGAAAGAGTATTTTTTCTACATTGTTGGCAGTTTCTTTTTTATTATAGTTGTTAGTTTGTCACAATTATAATGAAAGTACTTCCAAACTATATATAATATAATATATATATTTTAATTATAAAAAAATTTAAATAAAAATTTAATAAAATAATTTTTTTAAATTTAACTTTATATACCATCCCCATATATATATATATATATATATATATATATATATATATATATATATATATATATAACTTACAAATATATTCAAATAATTTTTTTTTTTAAATAATTAAACTTAGTAAATAATTTAAGAATAAAAGTTATTCCATTTCTCATATTTACTATGGTAGTTATGCTTTAATCAGAAGTTATTTTCAATTGTCGGCAATGTATTGAAAACCATATACACACCACACACTAGAGTCAAGGCGCAATATTCATGATTATTATTTATTTATTTATTTTTGGGCATCCATGAACTCCACATGGATTCTCGTGAACAATTATGAATGGTTCATAGGCTTTTCAAATAAGCTTTTTAAACTCATATATAATAAAATAAAAGGAGTGATTAAGAAGTTAGGGATTATTATTAAAATAAGAACAATGACACCATTATTTGATCATGCATACGACCGACCTTCGTCTTCGAATCAAAGTATTTGTTTAATAAACATAACCAATTTTAAAGGAGAAAGAAACTGTTTTATGATAAATTAGAAAAACCAGTTTGGATGAGAATGAACCCCATTTTATGCCTTTAAATATCAAAGGATGAGGCATATATAGTACTACTCTATTTTATTTTATTTTCCAAACAGAAATAAAAGACACAGATGTAAGACAAGAATTTGGCAAATAATTGCAACAGTTTATATTAATCTAAACAAAATATGGAGCACCTCTTTCCATAATCACAAAAAACATACCAGTGAACTCATCATTCAGATAAGTGGGGCTTGCCCACCCTTTTTCAGTGGGAGTTGGCCTGCTATGGTCAACTGATTTGACGCCCCTTCTTTCTTTTCTCTTTCTAATTTGAAGTTATTTGATGTTTGACAGAACATTTGATGAGTACTGCAAGTAAGCAGATTGCATGTGCTTTGGCAGAGTGAATGAAATATCACTGATACATCTGTTAAAAGATGTGGACGTCTCTTTCAAAAAATCTGAGCTGAATCCCATCCATGGAGAGGAGAGAATACCTGTTCATGTAATTATTTTGATAATATTTATTCAAGAACTCGACTGATTTCGATAGAATGGAACTTTTTAGGTTAGACAATTTAATCGATTTAATTCCAATGATTTTGATTGAATAGTGCTTCTTAATATTGACAGTTTAATCTGAAGAAATCTTAATTTAAATGAATGTTGATTTATATTATTATAATCTTAAAAATATTTATTTAGATTGTTGTAATCATTTATATCTAATATTTAAAAGATGAATATAAATATGAACATTTTTTTATTTTAAATAATAAATAATTATAACAATCTAAATATTATTAAGATTGTAATAGCTTGAATCTGCATTCACCTAAATTAAGATTTCTTCCGACTAAACTGTCAAAATGATTAAGAGGCTCCATTCTATATATACCATTTAATGCATGTCATGTCACAGTCTATGTTTAGGAAGATAAAACTGTTTGCAAGGTTTGGTCTATTATTATTAAACTACCAAATTTTAATAATTGAAGAAGTTACAATAATATGCAAATTAATATTTTTTAGGTTTTTTTTAAACATAAAATTATGTGTTTCAATGAATATTTGATTTCCTTTAAAACACTTATAAGTATTTAATGTTTTTTCTAAAATATATTGAATGTACTTCATAAAAAGAATGTTTACTTTTATAAATAATTTAAAATGTATGTGTATTTATAGATAATTTGAATTTAAATCAATATTTTATTATTGTATAAATAAACATCAAACCTTAATGATTAGAGAAGCTTTAGTAACATGAAAACTAGTGTTTTATAATGTATGTTTAATCATAAAATTATGTGTTTCAGTGAATGTTTGATTTCCTCCAAAATACTTATAAGTGCTCAATACTTTCTTTTTAGAATGCTCTATGTACTTCATAAAAAGAATAGTTATTTTTATAAATTACTTAAGATACATGTGTATTTATAAATAATTTAAATTTAAACTGGGATCTATTATTGTATGAGTCAACATCAAACAAATACATTAATAAAAATATTGGACAAATAAAGTAAGTGTGCTCTAGCCTCAAAAGCCACATAAAATTCTTAAGACTATCTCAATATTTTGAAAAATCCCTAAGACCATATGGATGCTCTAGACCATGAACTTAAAAAACATAAAATCATAGGAGAGAGAATTGATAGTTGGATGGGGCTATAAGAAGGGTCATAGACCATTAAAAGTAGAAAAACATGTCAATGATATTTAATTTGGATAAATAATAAAAAATATCAAAAATATTTTGAAATCATATAATTTAATGACTAAAAAATTCATACAAACTATTTTCAAGTGTGTATATTTTATCGACTTTGATGTGTTCTTGTGCATACATATTAAATTAAAGAAAGACACAAATATAAATTTTTGTGTGGTGTATACTTATGATTAGTGCTCTAGAACTAAATTCTATATATCAAAATATCTATAAAACTATTTTTCAATTTTCTACACATAAACCAATTAAAAATAATAATATTTTGTTGAAATATAAAATATTAAAAATGATATAACATATTATAGTGGAAAATATAATAAATTAAGAATCCTGTCAAATTTAGGCATCTACACCTATCTAAAGTCCTAAATAAAATTCTAAGCAAAAATCTTAACTTGCTAAAAATAATTAAAAAACTAAATGACATCTTGAGTACATCCCCTTGTCAAAAGAGTTAAAGTAATTGAAATACATCCTTTTATAGGATTAACTAAAAATAATTTGAGTTACCAAAATAATGTAATGATGTGCATGCCCCATGTATTTGAATATAATAAATAGGATATATCTCTCTTATAAGATTTTGGATAAATTATTTAAGTACTTATTTCAAAAGAAAGAATATGAAATATACCATGTGTAAAATATAATTTGAAATCATTGAGGTGTGTGTACTCTTTTATATATATATATATATATATATATATATATATATATATATAAAAGTAATATAAGATCAACAATAATATATCTATCGAAAATCAAGATATAATAAATGTAAGATTTTAAAAAATATTTTTTATTTGATTTAAGATATAATTTATATATAACATCATCATTTTAAGATATGGCAATATAAAGTATAAGTGATATATTTTTCCATCACAGATGTATGATATGAATCATGACTATATAATAAATTAGTAAAGACATTTTGTATGATATAGATTATGGAACCATAAAACACATGAAACACTTGAACAAGAAAGTTATAATAAGATAAATATCACATATATGACAAGTTTAGACACTTGAGTCATGATAAATACATAGAAGGCACATAAAATAGTCAAGTCACATCTAGCATATTTCAAACATATAAGACAATGAAATCTCATCAAGTGCATAGAAAATGAATCAAACATACTAAATATCCATTAATCATGGTAGAAGACATTTCACATATGTGGTGAAAAAAACTGGCCACCTGAATTAGGCACACAACTTGAACTATGAAGGCAAATGAGATATATGAAGAATATAAATAAAAAACATAGAGGAAAATATCAGGTAATATAAATTATGTGAAACATATAAAACACATTAAGCAACTGAAGACACACTAAACACATGAAAATATACTAGACACTTGAAAATATATCAAGAAACTAAGTTATATTAAAATGACATAGAACATATATTAAATATGTAAACTATTATATATTAAATTAAATAATGATATTATAAGAATAATAAATAAAATAATATAACTTGAAATGGAGTGAGGAGATGCCCTATTTTTCCCAAGAAAACATGGAATGTACTTCCAAGCTAAATTAAATTTTTATAATAACAAATATGTAACCTGCTAAAAAAAGACTTGCACCTATGTCAATAATCTCATCACAATCTCACTCACACACACACACACACACACACACACACACACACACACACACACACACACACACCCACACCCACACACACATGTAATGCCCTTATCTATTAACATATAATAAAAGTGTGGATCCTAACATAGACGCAATGTATAATTATTCTGTAATCACCATTTAACATGATAAAATAAAAATAATATGAAAAAACATACATTAATTACTATATCTTATAAAAAAATTGTAAGTATTATTTGCAATCAATCAAATAAAAAGAGATTAAATTTAATCATACACATAGAAGAAACAAGTGACATAGAGGGACCCCTACTCATCTACAATTTTTATCAAAATTATTTAGATTATTAATTTTTTTATAATAAATACTCCATCACCATTTGAACTTTATTTTCGATTATTAATATGAAACAAAGTAAATAAAAATAAAAATAAAAATAATATATAATCATTATAAAATGAAATATGTAAAGAAAAGAATAAAAATTATAATTGAAATGAAAAAAAGAGAAGATATCTGAAAGATAAAGTTTGAGAAAAAAGTGACATTTTAATTTAAAAATACTATAAAACAATATGAATATAAACCATTGAAATAAAACCCAATTATAAAATTAATTAGAAAACTTGCATAAAAATTTGCAACCATTTTTTAGATATAGCAAAATTAAAAAAATTAGGGTTTCCCCCACAAGATTGCCTAAATCGCAGCTCTGATACCACTTGTAATGAAATTACCTCAACAATAAAGTAGAATAGCATAAATAGATCCAAATATGACTAAAATATACTAGAATATATGATAATAGACAAGCCGCTTCTAGGGGGAAACCTCTACAAGTTTCAATAAGAGCAAAATTCACAATATGATGATAAACAATTACCCACTACCTCCTATATATAGTCTATCTAGGCCATGGTTACTCCATAGGCTGACCTAATAACCAAATGAATGCATAGAGAAATGTGATATAGCATCAAAGAGGGATAAGTAAGCCATAAGTTGGCTATTCCTATCCTAATACATGCAATAGGCTAGGGGCATATCATGAATAGTGTTTTTTCACGACATCATTCTCCTCTAGTTGATATCAACGTAGCTCCTACAAGTTTTCTTGATTGTATCCTTACCATTTATTATAAAAATAATAATAAAGCACACAACTCTATTTTTGGATGATCCAAGATTGTTCAAACCTTTAGATGCCCCTGCATCAGAGAACCAAGGTAGATAATGTGATATATTAATCACATAGATGGGTAAGTGGTAGAACCACTCTTTTGGTCATGAGAGGTAATTACCACCATGTCTCCTTCCAACACACCATGTGCATCTAGATAATATCATTTTTCCTTCTCCACTTCTAACATCTACATATTGGCCTTGAAACCATCCTTATGGGATCACACCTCCCATCTGAAATCATCCTCTTCTACCAAAATTAATCTATATCTTAATGGATTCACATGTGGGTTGAATCCCACCATTAGAAACTGACCTCCTCCTCCAAGATGCTCTATCATGCATTTCACAATTCCACATGTGCTCTAGTCCACCACATACCATCCACCTCACATAAATCCCACCTAGATTTCTTCAAAACTCATCTAACCACTTTTTATATCCTCTACCATAATATCAAAACCTACATCATCACTCATTACTTGAGGCTTCTCTCTCATGAATACATTAACATTCATCTTTTCCTCCACATATGCACTCTCTTGCATAAAAATCTCCTCTAATGCTTTTACAAAATAAACTTTCAACTCCACTTGGTTGCACTCTCCATCTACTTACAACACCTTGATGGTTAAAATATCTCTTTATTTACACACTATCTTCATGTGCATTTACTTGCACATACACCAAGATCTCTATGTGTGCACTAACTTGCACCACATCCTCTTCATCCAAAGCTTCCTCCAAAGAATATTGTAACTCTATATGTCTACAATTTTTATCTACATCCACATCATCCTCATACATCTCCTCTTCGATGCCTTATTATTTCTCCTCTATATAAAACCCCACATGCCTAGAATAATCATTCTCTTGTAACTATTAAAGGCTACAATTTTCTTCACTCTTTGGCCACTTATATGGCCTCAACTTTCTTCCATATTCAACTCAAAATCAAAATTAGGCTCTATGCATATAAGACTCTCCTCCTTGTTTTCTTCAAAGACAACTTTCTCTTTGGTACACATATGCACCTCTAAGATACTTCTCAAAGTAGTCTTTGGCTGCTCACATAACAACTCCTTTCTCTCATTTCCTTCTATGGAAGTTTTCTTCTTCATCTTCTCTTTTCTCTTATTAAACTCTTCATGGTTAAAGTCTTTCTCCTTCCACATGGATATATATTTCTTCAATGTAACCACCTTTGAATTTAGGAAGTCTACCATCTCCCACACCAAAACTTACTCTTCTTAATTCTCACAATCTTCAAATCTCTCTAGTCACAAATACAACCTATCATATGTCTTTAGCTTCTTCTCCCAATCTCTCTCTAGTGGCATTATTCCATTCATATTATACATTTATTAAAAACCTAAAAAATACAAAATATATATGCATTCTTCAACAAAATCATTTTCTCCCAAAAATATTTGAACTTGCTCTGATACTAGATGATGTGGTCATTAATCAGCTCTGATACCAATTGATGTAGCCTCGAACCACATAAAATATTCAAAAATATATGTAATCTCTCATAAAAAATTCATAATAACATATTATAAAATAAATACATTCTCATTCATTTATCTCACAATTACAAAATCTTTCAACAAAGCATTACACTCAACATGCCATGCCATCAATGCATGCC
>JARHVA010002879.1:415000-605000 GCA_037957365.1 Torreya grandis | reverse complement strand
TACTCGCTCTGCAGACTGTGTTTGTATACACAACTAAAGCAATGATCAAGACATATTAGTGGAACAAAGGTATAATGGTGGAAAAATAGCATTTTAAAAAGACGATTAAAGTTTAAAAAACAATTAAAAATAATTAATGTTTCTTGAAATATTTTTAAGTAATCATAGTTTCAATATTTCTCTGCACGATTTCCCCACAAACTATTTAAACCTTGCTCTAAGGTTTCAAACAAAAATTTAGTTTCTAGGAGATTCCCCTAGTGGAAATTAATGGAATTTGGTGAAATTTTTTTAATTAATTTAAGATAATATATTTTATATTTTTCAAGTTGGTACGGTACAGATATTCACATAATAGATATATTGTGTGTTAGATAAGGTAATGGAAGACCTAATAGGCCTAAACATAGCCTAAAAGGTGCATTAAAAAATGGTATAGGTTAAGAGTAAGGGAATAAAATTGTTTGGAAGGTATATAAAGGATAGAGTGTGATTTAAAAATTATTTAGTTTCCCAATATTCCACTTTACCTATTCGTACCAAGATAAAATGTGTAAAAAAAGTCTAATAGGTAAGCTTGTCATAGTGAGAGAAGTGGTGTATGATGATGAAACTATTTTGAGAAGTTTAATGGGATGAATAGGAGTTAAATTAGGATTATATTGATCATCATAATTATTTAAAGGTTCTTCATAAGATAAAATAAATCTAAGTTTAGTATAAAGCCAAGATGTAAATGTGCTTAAGGCAAGAAGAGAACAAGTTCAAGAAAGTTTAATAAGAAAAGGAATGAAAGAGTTTGGTAAGGAGTTGAGGTTTGAGACTAGTATAGATAGGTATAGACTATAAAATAGGTCTATGTGATAGAGTGGAATCAAATTACAAAGTATGAATGGTACAAATATAGGACATATTGATTAAAGACAAAGGTTAAGAGAGAATCATCTTATAGGATATGTTACAGATTAGAGCTAGGATACATTAGCAAAGATAAATGTGTTTTGTTTATATTTCCATGCACTAAGGGAGAGATATTAATTATTAATGTTTTATATACATATTATATAGGATTATTGAAGTGACCTTTGCATCATTTGGTATCAGATCAAGAAGTTCATTGAGAAGAAAATGGAGAAGTTTTGCATAGAGAAAGGTACACATTTGATTTTTTTGTCACTTTATGTATTTAATTAGTTCATGAAAGACTAATGAATATTTTTTAAAAGGATGATAAATAAAGTTTTAATTATAAGAGAGAAATGTAGAAATCAAGTTTATGTGGCTAAATCCCTTAAGCCAAGAGGCTTGAAGAGAGATTAGAGAGCTAGTGAGAGCTCCAAAAAAGAATCTCAAGAAGAGATTAAGATAGAGAAAAGTCCTAGGTGAGGACAAGGAATAAAGATAATAGACTATAATAGAGATATATTCAATTAATAAATACCCAAGTGAGTTAAAATAAGTAAAGTAGGTAGGATTGTCAAGGAGAAGGAGAGTAAGGTCAAGGTGAGACCTAGAGAGAGTGTGTGAAGAGTGAAGAGTAAAAGAATGATGAAGGGATTGAAGAGAGAGGAATTACATAAGATTATGGAAGTGAGGCAAAGATAATTATAGAGAGAAAAGGAGATTATTGAGATGAAGTTGGTCTTAACAAGGTTAGATCAAGTCTTGGAATTAAATGAGACCAAGATTCTATGTATGCATCAAGAAGAAAGTGTGATGGACTCTCAAGAAAATGATAGAGAATATAAGAATACAAATGGATAAATTGATAGCAAGGTAGCCTATAATAAGAAACAAATAAGCACAAGAAACTAGTGGAAATAATGAGAATAATAATGTGACAGTTGAGCACAAGAGACAATGTATAAAAAGTTTTCAAAGCAATAGGAGACGAAGGTAAAACAATTAATAAGCACTCAGAGGTTTTAAATGTAATAAAAAAATAATTTTTATAGTCAGAACAATAGGAAGAGTTATTCTCAAATAACCATGTGTAAAGGACATTTACATACTTATCCCATAAGTTGTCCTTAATCAAGAGTGTAGAGTATTTATAAGACTTTGCTAATAAAATTAGTATATTAAGAGAATTGGTTGTGGGAAGTAAATAAATTAATCAGACAAAGAATGGATAGAAGCAAGAGAGCAATGATGAATTTGAAGAGGTTGATAGTATGGTAGGAGAGTAGATAGAACTAGAAGTAATAGACCAATAAGAAGCAGATCTAAGCATAACAAAGACAAGCATGTAAGTGCAAGAGTGTGTTTTAAAATAAGACAAGTAGGAATTTTTTTTATTTAATTGTGTGTTTTATGTGTATGTTTTCTGTAGGAGAACACTAAGAATCTGAAGATGATCAGGTTGAAGATCAATATTCATAGAGGTAACCACAGAGGAGGAAGAAATGTGGTATTGGTCAAAGAACAAAGAGGCATATATGTCACTCATAAGCCTTGGGATCTAGAAGTAAATGAAGCTAAATATATGAATTTTGTAAATAAAATGAAATCTAGATTAGTTATAACATTCAAAGGATAGTTTCTTTTGCTCCTCAGTAGTATAATGTAGGAGCATCCTCAAAAGAATGAATTGCCATGATTATTTGTACAAATTTTGTCTTGATTAAGTGTTTAAGAGTCATATAGCATGTTTTGGGTTTTTTACGTGGTTTTTTAGTCTTAGGAAACACTTTATAACCTTTTCCAAGTGACTAGGTGTGTTTAGAAAGCTTAGGAATTCAAATTGGCATTTTCCCACCAAAACTAGTTAGTTTGAATTTTTGAATGATTTTGTCTCATTTTAGGTGTTGTAGGAGTAATTTGAAGAAAAAATCAAGTTTATATGGGTTTATATTACATATTTAATATATAATATGTCTATACATGGGACTCATTCATAATTTTATGTAAATTAACCTTAAATGTTTGTTCAAATGTCTAAGACCACTTGTTAGTGACCATTGGAAAAACAAAAGTTGGTTAAGGTAGTTATAGGTGATATAAAAACTTGTAATTTTTGGATGTTGAGTAATTTATGGGTTTAATTTTTGGAATAGGCCCATTATCCAATAAAATAAAGAATTGAAGGCCTCATGTTTGATATTTGAAAAGGTGGACTATATCTCCTATTTTACAATGGAGAATGACTTAATTTTGGAAGATCAATGGAAAAAATCTTCAATGAAAATATGTTTCAAAGACTAAATATGTTTTGGTGAGTCTAATAATTTTTTTTAATGTTAATTTTTATTTATATTTTTTGTGTTGTTCTTAATTACTAGCAATGACATTACAGTCATGTAGAATCTTAAAGTATGTATATACAGTCTCCTAAAGAACAGTGCAAGGTGAGTCACAAAGGTGTAAGGAAGAGTATATGATGGTCTAAGAGGTGAGGAAGATTAAAACACACCTCAAATAATTGATACATCACCTATAACTTAGTTATTCTCTTTAAAATTAAATCTTCTTCCTCACTAGCTCTATATACTTTATCTATATACATAGCTAGAGTAATGATCAAGACACATTATTGGAACATAGGTATAATGGTAGAAAACCAAAATTTGAAAAATATGTATGAAATTTGAATAGACCCTAAAAAATCATTAAGGGTGTTTGAAATTGGTTTAATTAATAGTATTTTTAATATTTCTCTTCTCGGGTTCCCCATAGATTGTTTAAACCCTATTTTAGGGTTTCAAAAACAATTTTGGTCTCTGAGAGATTCCATTAGTGGAAAATCAAAAAATTTGGGGAAAATATTGAAGTTAATTTAATATAATATATTTTAAATTTTTCAAGTCGGTACCATACATATATGCATGGAATACATAGACTGTGAATTAGATAGGGTAGTGGAAGACCTATTAGGCCTAAACAGAGCCTAAAAGGTGACTTAAAAAGTGGTCTAGGTCAAGAGTAAGGTAATTAAACTTTGTGGAAGGTAAATAGAGGATAGAGGGTGATTTCAAAAGTATTTATTTTTCCAATATTCCAATGTACGTATCTATGCCAAGAGAAAATGTGTAAAAAAAGGCTACTAGGTAAGCTTGTCACAGTGAGAGAATGGTGTATGATGAGGAAATTATTTTGAGAAGTTTGATGGGATGAATAAGCATTTTATGAGGATTATATTCAGAATTATAATGATGTAAATGGACTTCATAAGATAAATTAAACATGAGTTTAGTGTAAATCCAAGATGCAAATGTGATTAAGGCAAGAAAAGAACAAGTTCAAGAAAGTTTACGAAGAAAAGGAATGAAAGAGTTTGGTAAGGATTTGAGGTTTGAGACTGGTAGAGATGTCTATAGACTAGAAAGGAGGTATAGATGATAGAGTGGAATCAACTTACAAAGTATGAATAATAAAAATAGAGGACAAAGTGATTAAAGATAGAGATTAAGAGAGAATCATCTTATAAGATATCTTGTAGATCTAGCCAGGATACATTACTAGAGTTAAAGGGGTTTTGTTTATATTTTCATGAACTAAGGGAGAGATATTAATAATTAATGTTTTCTATCCATATTATATAGGATTATTGAAGTGACCTCTACATTAGCTTGTGTGTACATAAGGATGCAATGTATGATAAGTAAATACATGTGTTGACCTGGTTTATAACTTGGTAAATATGACTCATGGGATTCTCTTTGAATTCTTTAGACTATGTAAATATTGATCCTATTATTGATATATTAATAAGTATGAATAAGATAGGGTTTCTCATTTGATTGCTTGATTGAGTGAATCTCGGTATATTACCTTGTGAGTTGTATGTGATTTCTAAGTGTGCAATTAATGAGGGTTGATATTTATTTACACTAATCCCTTATTAAAATATCTCCAACTAAATAAATTAGGTTGAAATTTAGGATACATTTATTTTTAAAATTTGGATGTCTTTTGGGAACTTGAATTTTTTTAGGAAAAGTGGGCATTTGCATTAACATAGGTGTCTGTCTACGACACTAGTGTCTAAGGAATTATAAAATAGGCACTGTTGTCACTTGAAAATACACCCTATGAGAATATGGGACTAACTTATCATCATTTAAATTAGAACCATGGAAACACTCTGTTAGGTTGTGGAGCTAAAAGCTTCACTGATACAAATAGAGGAGGAGGTTGCTAGAGGTTGCTGAGTGTCACAGACACCGGCGTCAGTCAGGCCAACTGACGTCGGCAAGGAGCAGACAGAAGATCAACTAACATCGATCAGAAGTCAGCCAGTGTCGGTCACCTCCAGGCAGATAGGGACCGACATCTGTCACCTGTGTAGTTTAGAACTGCAAGTTTTATGGGTAGTTAGTTAATGAACCAAGTGTTTTCATGTCAAGAGCCAAATTTAGACTTGAAGCTACGGATCTAATTATTATAATTAGGTGTCTAATTATTGTTTGCATGAGATCTATTTAAGAGACTCATAGGCTGTATTGTAAAGTGTTCTAGTTTGAGTTGAGCAAAGTTAGCTCCTTCTGTGTGTGAGGTGAGCAAGGGTGTTCCTCCTAGTTCCACAGCAGTGCCAAGTGTGGGTGTTGGTTTTGGAGAATCATAAGGGTTCTTCACTTGTGCAGGATCTTGGTCAGTAGGTGTGCATGGCTACATTAGGAGATCTACATGGGTAAGTAAGATCATTGATCTATAGGTATATGTGTGTGCATGATCCAGGTTTGTAGGTGTGCAGAACCAGATTGATTTGCAGGTGTGCAAGATCAGGGAGGACAGCAACACAACAAGGAGCAGGGTTAGGGAGGATCTACTTGGAGTATAGTGTGTACTCAGAAAGAGAGCAAAGAGGAAGGCAAGGTAGTTCCTTCCATAAGTAATATCATTTGGGTTGTAGGTTGTTGTAGTTCAGGGGAGATCTACTTGAAGTACGTTTGTGTACTTGGAGTGCGTGGAGCACTAGAGTACTAGCAGTAGTGGATACTGACTGGTTGGAGGTGAACACCAACTCTGTGTTTGAGTTGTGTGTTGGGACTGTAAGAGAGAGAGCTTTGAGGGAAGATTTACTGTTTATGCCCTAGAGGTGTGGGAGCCCTAGAGGTGTGTAAGGAAGAAGAACTGTGGCAATCTTCTTTGTTGTATTTCCTTCTGGAAGAGTTTTAATACAAGTTGTGTATTGTCTCTCATATTCTATGTTGTTTTTGGTTTCTAGTTACTTGTTACTTCTGGTTAATTCTGCATCTTAAGTTGCTTGTATATGGTAATCAATTATGCTTCCATATTTCCCAACAAAGTGGTATCAGAGCTAAGGTTGTAGGGAGCAGGTTTTGTGTTTGATTATAGGCACTCTCAGGGGTTTTTGATTGAGTGGGAGTAGAGCAATGGCATAAGAAAGTACACTAAGAATGGAGGAATTGAAAAGCATAGATGGTCAATTATGGTCCTATGGAAAGAAAGAGCAGGGAAAAGAATATTGTTGGTTGGTAGAAGATCAGCATGAAGGAACTGAAGAAGTAGATGTTGCAGGGGTTGTTACACAGGATGCTCTGGGAGGTTTCTTGGGTAAAGTAGAATCTTGTTTTATAGATTTTGTTGCCTCTTTCCATGCAGTTCGAAATAGAGTACCTTTTCATGGTAAGGTCTTTGGAGACTTTGGAAAGATTTATTTAGGGGTTGGTGTGCCTTGCCAAAGAATTGGCAAAGGGGAAGTGAAGCTGAAATTGCAGGTGGCCAACACATGGGTGTTGAAGGAGATCATGCAGGTCCCAGTCTTGAAGATGTGGCTAATTGCTTCAAGAAAGTTGGGTGATGAGAGATGCACAAGAAATCTCACAGTGGATGCACTTGAATTAGCTGGTGGTAAGAAAGCAGGTACTCTTTATCTACTTGCTTATATTACTGATTCTTCTTCTGTTGTGGAGACATGGCTTTGTAGGCTTAGTCACATGAGCAAGAAGGAGATGAATGTTCTTAAGAGGAAGTCAGATGTGTTTGACAGGCTTAAGAACTGGAAAGCCTTGGTGTTTATGGAGGAGATGGCAAACAGAGATCAGTGGAGAAGGCTAGATACCTTTGAGCAGAGAAGTTTGGATAGGGATTTGATTCAAAGAAAGCTCACAAGTAAAAATTCATCACTCAGGAAAACATAGGTACCAGCGTCGGTCAGGGGGAACCGACATCGAACAGACAGGTGCCGATGTCGATCATGTGCAGACCAGAGCTGGTGATGTCGAGCAGGGTAAGGCCAACGTCGGTCAGGAGGACCAACATCGGTAATAGGTAAGACCAACGTCAGTCAAGAGGACTGACGTCAACAACAGGGACACAAATGTCGGTAGGGTCGGTAGTTAGGATAGGCGCGTGGAATCGACATCAATTGGATGCAGACTGTGTGGTGATCGAGGTCGGTCACTGTAACAGATTTTGGGTGGACAACAAGCTGTCAAGGAGTCTCAAATGCCTATATGGAGGACTGAAAGTGTAAGTAAGCCTCAAATTCATTGTTCCTCTTCTTTATACTAATTGTTGACTGTAGAGTAGGAAGGATCTAGGAAACAGTGGGAGCATGGCAGGAATATGATGCAGAACCAAATGGGAGATTTGGTAGGGTTGTCAGCCGGTATGAAAGCATTGAGATGAATGGATACCTTAGTTAAAGAATAGAGAGAATGGACACATGAGACGGAAGGCCAGGTCATATGGTCTTGTGGAAGCTGCAAGACAGTGGTACAAGTTTGACAGGTGGATGACAAAGCATGGCTTTAGTCAATGTCAGGGTAACTAATGTGGTTTGTCTTACCAGGTGGATGATAATTGCAACATTATCTTGTTACTGTATGTGGATGGTATACTAGCTAACAGGTTTGTACATACAAGGTTTTGCTAAGCTAAGGGTAAGGTTAGTTTAGTGGCATGTCATGAGGAATTTGGAGCAGCAAAATTCTTTGGCATGAGAGACATGGAAGATCACAGGTTGATTTTGTCTCTAGTGGGAGCTGATGTGAATCAGGTGTTATTGAGGTTCAATATGCAGGATGCATAACCAGATCACACTAAGGGATGGACAGTTTAGTGTCCAAAATCACATGAGGTCTAGTATAGACCTGATTTTCCCAAGCAGTGGGAGTTGTCAGAGAGTTAGGAGTCAATTCGGGGAAGTGGGTTCTCAGGTATTTGAGAGGGACCAGCAGCAGGGATTCATGCTATGTATGGTTAGGACTTCACTACATGGGTTTGTAGGTTCGGATGTGGCAGGTTACTCGGATGGCAGGAGGTGCACCATAGGTTGTGTGGTGGGTGGTCTTCAAGATTGATCTTGAAGAGGGATACAAGCTAGGAAATAGATTAGATGGGGTATAGGTATAGGTACAATGCAGCTATTTATCTCCAAGTGGGAGATTGTTAGGTTGTGGAGCTAAAAGCTTCACTGATGCAAATAGAGGAGGAGGTTGTTAGAGGTTGCTGAGTGTCATAGACACTAGCATCGGTAAGGAGCAGACAGAAGATCAACCAATGTCGGTCAGAAGTTGATTGGTGTCGGTCACCTCCAGGTAGACAGGGACCGACGTCGGTCACCTGTGTGATTTAGAACTGCAAGTTTTATAGGCAGTTAGTTAATGAACCAAGTTTTTGCATGTCAAGAGCCAAATTTAGACTTGAAGCTGCAGATCTAATTATTGTAATTAGGTGTCTAATTATTGTTTGCATGAGATCTATTTAAGAGACTCATAGGTTGTATTGTAAAGTGTTCTAGTTTGAGTTGAAAAAAGTTAGCTCCTTCTATGTGTGAGGTGGGCAAGGGTGTTCCTCCTAGTTCCACAGTAGTGCCAAGTGTGGGTGTTGGTTTTGGAGAATCAGAAGGGTTCTTCAGTTGTGTAGGATCTTGGTCAGTAGGTGTGCATGGCTACATTAGGAGATCTACATGGGTAAGTAAGATCATTGATTTGCAGGTATATGTGTGTGCATGATCTAGGTTTGCAGGTGTGTAGAACCAGATTAATTTGTAGGTGTGCAAGATTAGGGAGGATAGCAAAACAATAGGGAGCAGGGTCAGGGAGGATCTACTTGGAGTATAGTGTTTACTCAGAAAGAGAGCAAAGAGGAAGGCAAGGTAGTTCCTTCCATAAGTAATATCATTTGGGTTGCATGTTATTGCAGTTCAGGGGAGATCTACTTGAAGTACATTTGTGTGCTTGGAGTGTGTGGAGCACTTGTGGAGTGCATGGAGCACTGGAGTACTGGCAGTAGTGGATACTGACTGGTTGGAGGTGAACACCAACTTTGTGTTTGAGTTGTGTGTTGGGATTGTAAGAGAGAGAGCTTTGAGGGAAGATTTATTGTTTATGCCCTAGAGGTGTGGGAGCCCTAGAGGTGTGTAAGGAAGAAGAATTGTGGCAATCTTCTTTGTTGTATTTCATTCTGGAAGAGTTTAATACAAGTTGTGTATTGTCTCTCATATTATGTGTTGTTTTTGGTTTCTAGTTACTTGTTACTTCTGGTTAATTCCGCATCTTAAGTTGCTTGTATATGGTAATCAATTATGCTTCCATATTTCCCAACACACTCCAGGGCTATGGGTATCCCTATCATGGAGTGAATCTCTAGATTAGGGTCTAGCTCCCCTTGATGTACCATTTGAGCTCATGTTCTTACTTCTAATAACTCTTGGGAAGGGAAATGGGTAAGAATGGACTGAACTAAACCTAAAATATAGAGGTGATACACCAAATTAGTTTTATTTATTCCAAAAAACTTGTATTCAACACTCAAAACCAATGAAAACAACTAGACATACACTTTCCCAAATCTATATCTTCTTGCATCAATACTACATTGTGGGGTCCTAGATAATATATATAAGGTTAGGAGAACTATAAAAAAGGTATTATGTGACACTAATGAAAATATTACTCAATTAAACCATAAACATCTCTTGAATACTTCACATGACCTACAAGAAGAAACTAAAAATAGGTGCAAGAATGAAGGACAAAGCTAAGGAATCCATAGTTTTCACTAAGAAAAATCCACATGCAAGTATAACACACTATGAACCAATATGAGAGAGGTAAAAACTTAGTCATTTTATTTATCTAAATTTTTAAAATTGAGCAGGGATTTTCCATACTCTAGTGGAGCATACATACAATGCCAAAATGGCCAACTCTTAGAGAGAGAGAGAGAGAGAGAGAGAGGTCCAAGGGTCACTTGGACATGTGTCCATATATAAAATGGATTTAAATTTTCATGTGAAATAGGTATGAGGAGAAACAAGCCAATTCAATAGGTACAATTTTCAATTCAGATCACAAGGAAGGTGAAAAGTGGCACAAAACTACCAATTTTACACAAAAAACTGCCTACTTGAGTAGCCTTCCAAAACTTATATTTTCTTTGAAAAACCTAAAGTATGATGATTTATAAGGATAATAGGGGTTATAAAAAACATCATCCATAAATTTTTTTGGTCTTTGATCATTCCTACTATTATGGACATGCATAATCATCACTGGCAGTTTCAAAAGGCCCTTTTCCATGCACCCTTACCACTTGGCACTCCAAACCTTCCAAATATACAAACCAATTCTTAAAAAATGGTGAATGACACCATTAAATATTATATATGACTCTATACTCTTCAAATCTTCTTTAAAATGACATCTAATGGAGGTTTTCACACTTTTCACCATTTTGTGTATGATGCCAGCTTTGACTGGCTGAAAGTGAGGCCTTTGTTTGAACACTTATAAGTTTCTCTATAGGATAAAATTATCATAATGAGTTATTATAAGTATATATATATATATATATATATATATATATATATTTCATCTTCCAACTCTTTCTATAATTCTCACACCATCAAAAATGGTGAAAACAATCCATTTTCTCCCTTGTTATGTACAAATATGTAAAATTAATTTATATGTCTAAAATCTTGATAATGTCTTATAAAAATTTAATTTTATATTCCTGGTCCATTTATCCCATTTTATTGCATTTCTGGACTGATTTCCATCATTGAGTCTACCAAAGGGTTTTAGGAGGGTTTGAGAGGCTTTTTGGTCTTAGCCTTTGTTCATAGCCATTTCAAATTGAACCTCCCTCCAAATTTCATGTAAGGATCCTAAATTACCTTTCCTAACTTTCATAAATGGATCAAGGTCCCATACATTATTTCATGAAAATTATGAGTGATGGAAGCTGACCTTCAAGCTTCATTCTTGCATTTTGTGAAGGTTTGGGAGCCTCAAAGTCAAGAATTAGTCTTCTAATGAATATAATTGAAAAAAATGGCTCAAAATACTTTATATTAACCCCAAAAACATGTTCCCACCATTATATTATCTCCTTAAAATACAAAAATGAAAACTTACCCTTGTTTGGCACTAGGCTTAGACCTTGCCAATAGGCCTGCTTGTCATTTGAGACCCAACCTAACACTTCAATGGATTTATTTGACTCCTGATGGATTAAAAACATCTTATATACCAATTAAAACATTTTATAACCAGCTTGAAGTCATATAAAAGGCCAAAAATGAGAATGACCCCAAATTTGGCTTTTAGGCTGAAGGATTCCCATTAGGCATGCATGCAAGCCTCCTAGGTTGGAACAATCTGTATGATTCCAGACCTTATAGTAAATTTTTATAGGATAATTTATGTCCCATACATATTATATAATCAATAAATTTCCCTTCCTAACCTTAGGCTCCAATATCTCACCATTTTTCTCAAAACTAGCACCTTCATGCACACCAAAATTGCCCCTGGTTTGAGGAAAAAAAATGAGTGTTTTCCTTATTAATTTTGGAAAAATAATTTTTTTTAATTATCTTAGGGTACTAATTTTACTCTGTACCAAATTTTAGCTCCTAAGTCCTCTATTTGACCCTTCAACACTCCGAATTTATAAGGTAGACTTTTTGAGGGTGTAGGACTGTGAGGGTAGGTAGGGTTAGATTGTACTTGGAGGTTCAATGAATGGTTTTCATATTAGTTAGTAATATTATGGGTAATTTTTGATGTTAAAAACATATTTAAACCATTCATATCTCATTTTTTTCTTCAAACACCTTGTTCGATGCTTGACATGGATTCATTTCATGTATTTCTTTACCAAGACTGAGACACTTTTACTTATAAGACAAGGACCTTGGGTGGTTTTAGGATGTATTAAGCATGTTATATCATTAATTTTATCATGATTAATCCACCTAACATTTTTTAAAACCATCATTTGATTACTAAGGCATCAAACTCTTACATGCTCTTTCCTTGCTTATAACCTTATTTCATTGTGACAATCATATTCTACGCTTATTCTGAGGTATGTTGGCCATTTTAGGCTTTCTTCATGATGTGACCAAGTATCTATTGATATTATATATATATCACTATTCATTTTTTTTAAACCACATCTCCACTTTAGAACCCCAAATCATGTTTAAACTTTTAACTTCCTCCTCACTGTCAATACTTTATTTTGGCTAAGTTCTTTTCTAGGCCTGTAGATGATTGGGTGTGTGTTTGAGTAGTTAATAGGAATTTGAAACAAGATCATACCTTGTAGTTAATTTTTGATAAACCCAATTTAATTTTATATCACCTTGAAAAATTATGAACTTGTACAAGTGGCCCCAAGCTCCTTATTCTTAATTTATGGCTTGTATATGGTCTTGGTTGTAGGTGACTATTTCAATCAAGCCTATAGGGGTTTTATGGTGCCTTGGAGCATATAGGAAAGATTTATGTCCTTATATTTCTTCCTTTATTTCATAATAATTCCACTATCCTTGAATCTCCCTTGGATCCATTTCAATCAATTTAAAACCCAATAATTTGCTACCTCTACCTTCATTATGCCCTCTCTCCCCTATTGTAGGAACAAGGTATGACCTTCAAAGGTCATTTCAACTGCCACCCCTTTTGTCACTAAACCAAGTTCTCAGAACTGATTGGTATGAAATTTTAGATTGTTTCCTAAAATTTGATATGTCTTGTCACTTTCATAAGTGGTACAAGAACCAAGTTTGTTTGCAAACTTGAAGATGTCACTACCATAATTCAATGGTTTTTGGTCACTTTTGAACTTATCAAATCCTATCTTCCACTTCTTCTTTTGCACTCAAAATTGGCAGGGTGATCTATTTTGGATAGAAATGAAATATTAAATTAAGATTATTACCCAAAATAATCATGGTTACACTTCATATAAATATTAAAAACCTCTTGGATCTCTATTTAAAACGTCTGGGGACTATGATACCAAAATTGGAAATGACCTCTCTTGGAGTGAAATTTGATTGTGTTTCATCTTAGAGCTTCATGACATGCACACTATGGCTCTTTGGGGTGATAAAACTTAAAATTGAATTCACCATGTTTTTTACCTCTCTCTCACCTCTATACAACCTCTGAATGTCCTGTAAATGCTGACTTTAAATGCAAGGCAACAAACAAGACAAACAATGAGCAATTTGTCTTTGGAAAGATGATAATTAGACCTTAAAAAATATTATCTCATGAATTATCCTCTTATTCATGAAATTTTTACAAAATATGACCACCATTAAGCTTCTTGGATGTTGAAAACTTAGGCCCTACACTCAATTTTGCAAATTATCATGAAACATGCATTATAAGAGAAATCCTTCACAAGCAATGAAAATTTGAAGTTTTAGATATGAAAAAATAATGGAGAGAGATTTATTTAAACATAAAAACACCTCATAAAGATAACATAGCTCCAAGGACCTCTAAAAACTCAGAAATAGATTGATAAGTATACCCCTCTTCAATGCAATTCCTCAAAAAACTTCCTAGAGTGTTAACGATTGTTCATAAAGAAAAATGCATCAATATAAGACTTATTTGAATTAAATTTAAGTATACTTAGAGTGATATCTACCCCAAATACCATTCCTCTTTATTCCACTTGTATGGTCCATTGTGAGCATTTAAATTTGAGCCTTCTTTGCATGCCAAGGGGAGAGAATGAGAAAATGAGTTACAGAAGCTAATTTTTATGTAATTTCTTCATTATAAATGTGGATATGACCTATGAGAAGGTGAAGAGTCACACCACCACATTTTTCAAGTGGTACACTTCCCAAGGAACCATACAAGTGTCTTATTTTCATTTTTAGTCAAGAAAACTACCCTTTTATAAACAACCTACCATTTATTTAGTTATTTCAGCTTAATAATAAATTATAAGGACACATTGGGGATGAAATAAGCATTTTTAACTTGCATAAATACCAATAAATTCATATAAAGCATTAAATGCACCTAAATTGACCTCTAAATGACCCAAAAATGATAAATAGACTTAGGGGACTAATAACCAAAGGTATTATAACATGAAATGGAATTAATTAACCTTTTATACACATTATAACATCTATTTAAATCCCCCTATAGACCCAAAAAGTCAAGTTTTTACCCATAGGTGCCCCAATTTGACTAGAAAGTCAAACTTGGTCAATAGGTACAATATTAAAACTGATAGTGAAGGATAATAATCAATTTTAGATATTTTTACACACTATAAAAGGATTTCTCATCACATTAAAAAAATTTATACTAAATGATAAGTAATTTAAGCACAAATAAATAGTGAACATGAGCCTTTTGATAATGGGCATGTATATAACTTAAATGTATATCCATGATAGGTATTTTCCAATTGTATAATATTGAGGAAATATATAAATTAGGTTTTAGTATATTAATTTTCCCTCCATTTAATATAGTAATGAAATTTATAATTTAAAGGAAAAAATGCATACTTGGGTGTATATAACAAAACTTATCTTTAGATGAACCCAACTTGAGTGCTTTTCTAATGACTGAACTACAACTAAGAGCATATTACAATATATAATAAATATATAAAATATTAAATTTAAATCATTTTAAATGATTAAAATTAAGAATAGAAAAGTTATGAGTACACCAATGTGTTGATATAACCATCTTGCCTTTTGAAAATTTGATTTAAAAGGCTGCCTCATTGATTATGAGATTATGACAATTCTAAATTGTCAAGTACATATATAGAGAGATATTTGAGGACACATTCTCCTAAACTTATTGTAAAGGTTATGTTGTAACATAACCATTGATTTTGTTTCATCTCAATCATGCAACCCAAATATGTCCATAACCTGGTGAGTGTGATTGATTTAGTCAACTCACACTATATATCTGGTGAGCATGGATGATTTAATAAAATCCAACCTATAAGTCTAGTAAATTTATAATATTTAATAAAATCAAACTTATAATTTTGGTAATATTTAGTGATTTAATTAACTCAACTTTCCAAAGATGAAGCAACTAGTGTAGTAAATTGGCTTGATAATAGTCCATCCTAGGTATCATAATAGTCCATAATAGTATTTTAAATCTATAAATTGATTTAATTTTACAATTTTATGTGTCATTTTCATGGTATATGCACCTCATATATGTCTGAAGCTTCAATCTAGGTATAATAACAATACCAATGTAGATAACTTTGGCACAAATATATATCTAAATCATATAAATGTGAAATCTAGTGAATTCGAAATTGGTGCAAGTGTAGAGGACATGTTTATATGACATTCCCCATTGAATGTGGAGAATATGAGAAATAGTGTAAATGTCAATAACATATTTCCATAGCATGCCCCCACTATAATCTAGGGATGTTAAATATTGAATAATTATGGAGGTCATACATTTTCAACTTGCTGCCATTATAATAGGAAACTATGAAAATGTGGAATCATGCCTCTCTGACATGCTTTCAATAAGACCCACCCCATTTGAGGTAAGTGGAAGTATCATTAGGTAATTACCTTACCTTATAAGGATAAAATAATTGTATAATTTGTGTATGTATCATGTAACATATAGGAGTAACATGTTAGGAAGATATAGCATTGAAAAATGAAATATGTGATCATTTCAAGACATAATATGAATGATGTATATCATGGAAAAATATAGAGAGTAATAGTAAAATCTCAACAAGAAATCAAGAATACACACAAGATTACTCAAAAATGAAGAAAAAAGTAAAATGGTCCAAGGAGACCTCACACAAGGTGCATGTTCAATTGTCACGCAATCAAAGGGATATGACTTAATAAAATGTCCATAAATCATATAATTACATATACAAATTTCCATACAAAAAGCAATGACATATTCATATTTCCAAATAATCAAGAAAATGCATGGAGACCACAATCAATGGAGTATATTCAAGTGCTCAAAAATGCAATACAATGCAAGATAATAGAAATCAAGGAACACATTCAAGGAAGTGCATAATTGAAATCAATTTAACATAGGAAACCAACATGAACATATAATGATAATGCTGAAACATATATGTTTGGAAAATGTTAAGTACATAGCATATCAAGTACACTATAAAAGGTATAAGCATGGATATATGCATGTGTAAATGTATAAGCTCAAACATGATAATAGAAAGTGATCATATAATAATTTGACTTGGTTGTATCATGATTAAATAAGTATATGCCCCCAACATACTTATCACATGAGTGGGTGGAAGGCCAACATATGTATGTGCATATATCATGTGTCTGGGTATGCCTACATCACACTCAAATGAAGTGTGAAACATATGTGTATATAGGAAAGGAATGATATGATATCTAATAACATGTAGAAAATAACATATGTATAAGGAATAATACAGTTAAGAATATGTTGTTTTTTTTTTAATATTTTTGTATTTTCTTGAATAGTTGATTTTTTTGAATTTTTTGGAATATTTGGTGTTTTTAACTTTAGGTTGGATGATTTTCAATTTTTGGATCATGGTTAGATATGTGAAAATAGTGTATGGGATGTTCAACCTTACGATTTACATGTGAAGTATAAGAACGAATACCATCATGTGGTATATGGATCAATTTTACATCATGGGAAAAGGCAATACCTTATTCATTTTGGTCAATTTTTGCTTCCATCTGGTATAACCAAAGATTTCCCATTTTAAATGAATGTTGATATTTTTATGGCATAACACAAACCCTTTTTTGAATAACTTTAGGCCCATAATAAATTATTTTTGTGATTTTTCACAGGGATTCTTTCCAACCTCCTTTATTTTGTAAGTAATCATAAGGATTTTGATAAGGATTCTTTCCAACCTGAATATTTTGGAAGATCATCAAAGGTAATCTTTGGTCATTAAAAATATCTTGTATTTTATTCCTCAATGTGTAACATTTATTCTTAGAATGCCTAGGGCCTTGATGATAGTCATAATATGCATTATTATCATATCCTTAATATAGGTTGAGTCATATCAACCTGTATAGGGGAGGGAGAGATATGAGATGACACTCCATAAATTTTTTAAGTAAATAAATTAGAGCCTCAGGGAATCATGTAAAATGTATTTTAGGTGTATTGGATAAGATGAATTGATTAGGTTTTAGTGATATTTTATTCATCAGTGTTCTAGATTCAGTTACAACCTTTGCATCAATTTTTAAATGAAAATGTATGCGAATAGATATAGGTTGCTTCTTTCACTAGTATGTGGGTATGGTAAACCATTATTTTCAATGGAAGTATTATATTTGGTCCATTTTATAGAGTTCAACATAGAGGCCATTTATGATGGCTTTACATTACTTGGCAAGGATGTCATGTGTAAAGTTCTCAAGAGGATACCCTTGTATAAGGCTGACTTGTGTAACAAGGCAAAAATATAAATTTTATCAATAACATCCTTAGAGTGTTTTTCAATATTATATGTCATTGTGATCTATTTCATATGATCCTTTTGGTTTCATTTATTGTGAAGATTAATTTGCATTGATAAAGGCAAGTCTTGATAAATGATATCCTTTGAGGGTAAATATTTGAAATCAAAGGTAAGAATAGATACATTGTGGATTAGATATTTCATAATATCCATAAAATAATCCAATGTTATGTCACTTGGAACTTATTTTTTACACAATGCCTCATAAAATATATCTTTATAATTAATTAATTATTTCACAAGGTCAAACATTAAGATCCTAGTATGTGTATTGCTTGAGTGGACACCATTATTGGGCACAATAGGAGCTTGTTTCATAGATTCCATATCATTACAAAAAGAATTGTAAAAATGAGTTTTATGTTTTCCCATTTTTTAAAATTCTCTTGAGTATATTCTTATCAGTTTGTCAATGTATGTGGCACAACAAATAATAGTTACTATGAAATACTAAAAAAGTAAATAAATGATGTATGCATCCATGATTAATTCATTTGAAAAAATATAATTTTTATTTTAAAATATTTGTAGTATAAAAATCATAAATAAAGTAAAAAGCAAGAAACCCTAAGTTTGATAGGGTTTAGAGACCAAAGGTCGAGTTCATTAAATTTTTAACCCTAAATTAAGATAAATGGGGTTATCTAGGGTTAAGGGGATTATATTAAATTTAAAAAAATATGGTGAACTAACCTAATAAGGAATCCAATTAATAGAACATTCAAATAAAATAGTACTTGAATTTACACAATTGAGATTTCTAAACATAGTAAGTACATCTATTGATAGATATTACAATAAATTGGAAATAAATGAAACTTAGATAGTTCATTATGCACTACAAGTTTGATCTATAACATGATAGAAGTGGACTAGAAGATGATCTTATAACAATCATTAGATTCAAGGAATAATTTTGATGGCTTGATATGGATAGTTACATCAACAAAGGTCTTTAAATTTGATGTAGGTGTCTTGCTCAGAATACTGACTAGATCTAGATGTTACCAAATATATCCCTTTACATTTTATATTAGCTTTATTTTGATGTTTTCAGATCATGCACATAGGTTGTTGATTTTTTTCAAATGATCAAGCCCTATATATTCACCCTTTGAGTGATTGTGGGAAAATTAAGTAGTTGCCTCATGGTGTTGAGCTACCCCACATACCCCTCTATCAATGAGCATTGCCTACATAGAAAATATTCTGAAGAGGACCTCATAATTATTTATGTATCCCATATGTGTTTATTTATTTATACCCAAGGATGTAATGCATGATAAAAAAAAATACATGTATTTACATAGCTTGTAACTTAGTAAATATGTCTCATGGGTTGTTCTTTGAATTCTTAAGACCTATGTAAATATTGATCCTATGATTGATACAAAAATAGGGATGAATAGGGAAGGTTTAGACACTTGAATGTTCTATTGAGTGATTCTTGGTATATTTCTTTATGAGTTATATGTGACTTCTAGGTGTTTCTAAGTGATTTATAGGTTTTGAATGAATTAGGGTTCATCTTATATTTATACCAATCCATTTTGTAAATATTTCACACTAAATCACTTAGGTTGACCTTTAAGATACATCTATTTTTCAAATTTGGATGAATTTTGGGCGTTAGACACTTTTTGAGAAAAGTGGACACTTGCATCAATACAAGTGTATATCTGGGATGCAAGTGTCTAAGGAACTAGAAAATAGGTACAAGTCTAGAACTAGAAGTGAAGGATAATAATTAGGTTTAGATATTTTTTCATAATATAGAAGACCTAGTCATCATAATAATAATGGTTAGACTAAGAGATAATAAATTAAGGCATAAATAGATAGTTAACATGATATTTTTAGTAGTAGATAGGTATATATCTAAAAGGTACAACTATGATATGTATTTTCTAAGTGTACAAGACTAAGGTACTATATAAATTAGGTTTTAGTATATGTAGTTTGAAGCCCACCCTTTAATCATCTTATTGAGTAGATATTTATTTTCCTCTATACCAATGGTTTATGGATCTACCACTTTGCTCTTATCAAATCCCTTTAATATTTTTCTTGTTCTAGTGAACGATTGACACTTCCTTCTTTATTTTGACCATTTATTTGGAAACATTAATGTTATAAATACTATTTTCCACCCTATCTTACTAAATTAAACATTTTTTTCAATGTCCTTCTTGATCTTAAGGTTAATTTTTTATAGATTAATATATTTATCTTCCAACTTCCTCATAGAACTGAAAACCTCCTCCTTATCACAAAATTTAAAATTTTTAATAGGGTTATTACTATTCTACATCTTCAAATTTCTTATGGTTTCCTTCATAGACTTGTTATCCTTCATCATCCACCTAAGAATCCCCCTATGAAGTTACACATCACTCAATAAATAAATCAAACTTATCACCATTGACATTAACTACATTATCATCCTCAAAGGATTCCCCCACTCTCTTATTACATTTTGAATTTAAATTAGCTATATTTTTGGAAACATCTTTTCCATCAATCTTCTTCATAGTTGAACTTTGGCCCCACAATAACCACATATTACCAACAATCTTCTCCATTATAGCATTAGAGGAATTAAAAGAATCCTCACAACTGCATAATAAAAATCCTTAAAAATTTTGGCTCTTTCTTTCACTTCATATGCAATAATAATTTTGATTATAACCATTTTTTACTTATTTTCCTTCTCACCACCCTTATCACACCTATTCTTGGCTATAAAAATCTTGTTATCTAAATCCACTAGTCTAATCTTGAGAGAAAGACTAGTATTTGAATACTTTGCATGATGATAAACTAGTAAATGAAAATTTAATGAAGGCTAATATCCATTTTACCCAACTGAACATCATTTGAAATATTATCTAAGGACATAAAAAGATAAATAGGCAAACTTATAGCCATATGATGCCTGAAATGATTTAGGAAAATAAATTAGTAAGAAAACACAGCCTTGCAATGCCCTTCAAGGGTTATATACTTTTCTTTAACCCTAAATTTAGATACACATGGTTATCTATGGTTAAAGGGAATTATATTAGATTCTACACAATGACGGTGAACTAGATTAATGACTAAGACAATTAATATAAAACTCAAACAAACAATATTCTAAATTTATACAACTGAGATTGCTAAAAATAGTAAATTAAAGATATTGATAGATATTTAAATGAATTGAAAACAAAATATATGTATATGGTTTGATTTACACATGTAGGTTTGATTTAGAACATGTTGGAAGCGAACTGTAAGATGATCCTAGAATAATCATCAAATTCTAAGAATATTCTTCTTTAGCCTTAGATGCTTGTGCTGGATCTGGATAATTACATCGATGTATGTATCTTAATTTTATGTAAATGTATTGTAAAAAATACTTATTGGATCTATATGCAACAAACTAGAGCCTTTTTGGTTTTATGGCACCTTTCTTCTATTTTTCTTAAATTGTGCATAGGTTATCACTCTTTTTTAAATGAGCAAATGTTATCTCTTCACCCTTGGAATGACTGAGAAAAATGGGTTAGTGGAATCATGGTTTCAAGTTTCCCCAAGGACCCCTTTATCAATGGGCACCACCTACATAGCCAATATTATGAACAAGGACACAAACTTATGTAGTTATCCCCTACATGTTGGCTTGTGTGTGTATAAGGATGCACCATGTAATAAGTAAAGACATGAAATGACCTATCTTTTAACTTGGAAAATATAAATCATTAAATAATATTTAAATTATTAAAATATGTATAAATACTAATCCTATGATAGATATATAAATATGGATGAATAGGTTAGTTTTGCTCACTTGCATACTTGATTGAGTATTTCTTGGTGTTTAACCTTAAATTGAGATGGGTCAATATAGCATAAAGTTAAGAATATAGTCTAAATTAATTATAACAAGGGTTATAAATAGATCTATATTAGGCCAATTAATTACAATCTTGGATAATCAATATTCTAAATTTAAATACTAAGATATTTAAAAAATAATAAATACATATAGTGATTTATATAGCAATGAAATGAAAATAAGAGTACGTAGTTGGTCAATTATTTGAATTAAAATTATACATGGAACAAGTTATAAATACAATAGATTAGTGTCCTATACTAATCATTAGATTCTATAAATTTTCAACATGTAGCCTTAGACAATTGCATTAACCTTTAATGGTTACATTGATGTTTTTATCTAGATTAGATGTAGGTATCCAATACATAATACCTTCTAGATTTAGATGTAACCATCTAGGATATTTTGGGTTTTGTATCACTTTTTTTCTAGTTTTCTAATATATTAATTATGGGATATCACTCCTTGTAAAATATAAAAACCCTAGTTCTTTATATTCATAGTGACTATGGGAAAAATGTGTTAGTGGGCTCACAATGTCAAGCTAACTATTGACTATTTTGACCACAAGTAAAAATAAGTCAACCCATATAATAAAAAAATATATATGGGTATATTATGGTGTAATAATGTGTTTCATGGTATTTTTTTATGTCATTTAATGAGCTATTAACCTTGGTCATAACCAAATCTAGTCCTAAGTCACTAGATGTCACATAGGGTCACTTTTAGAGTCATTAATGAAGGTTATATAGTTTATTATAGTTTAAAAGTGTTCCAAAGTATATATAAAATTTCCAATATGTCATAACCCATAGTAATTTTATTACTAACTAAAAAACTTGAAGGTTCCTAGCTGAAATCAAAAAAATAGTTGAAAAGGAAGAGGTTTTGGTAGTTGTACTACTTACAGAGTGTGGCATATGTGTAAATATTATAAATTGGATATTAAAATTAAAAAAATTAATTTAAATTTTTTATTTTTTTTAAATACTCAAATGATTTAAAACTATTCTACTCCTCCATCACTCCACTAGACATGCAAAACTGGTCAACATGTTTCTTCAAGGTACGACCAATAGGAGAATTTTAGGTCAAATGATCTTAAGGGGTGTTATTACACTTTTTATTATTAACATTAATGGTATTATTTAAAATAATTACTTCCCATGCTTTATTAACTAGTTTTTAGAAGCTTACTATCTTTTTACACATACTAATCCCCATACCCTCCAAGTTTTCTTCTTGTTTGAGCTGATTTATACAAACTACTAGTTGGAATTATTTTCATAGTATTTATAATTATTTATTTCATGGTTTACATCTTTTTTTAATTATTTTAATTTATTTTATGAGACAAACATCTCAATTTTTAGGTTGAGTGCATTAATGGAATTATAAGCAGGTTTCATCAACTACAAATGGTTTTTTCCCTATAAAGGTTTCAAATGAATATGATATGTTATATTTAATTTTTTGAGATAACATGTAAATTAAATTTTATTTTAAAAATCATATCAAATTTTCACATGGAGGTCATAATCAAGGAACTTGTTAATACAGTCAACTCTTCTTACATTCACTTACAGTCATGGTGAATCAGGTATGTGAGACCCTAAGCACGTTCATGAAGATGCAATTAAAAGTCATAATATGTGTTTAAAATACTCTTTATGATTTTTAAAACAATATAAGATACTCAAATGACATATGATATCATGTGAGTACTATTTCTCTTGCACACACAGTCTTGCACCATTGATGTGCACGTACAGGTGTCATACATGAGGCTAGACATGTTAAAATAAGTCATGTAACTTGTTTGAAGTACTTAAAGTTTTTAAAAGGTAAATTTGATAATTGTTATAGGGTTTGGGAATAATTTTATACCCACACACTATGAATAGTTTCTATATCTCTATTCACTACCCTGTGTATTAAAAAGCCCATCTACATGTGACACCAATAGAGGCCTAAGAGTGTTTCATAATGTTGTTTGATCGTGTTAGAGATCATCGTAGGGATTGAATATTTAAAAATTTCAACAGAATCATGTTTGAATCCATAGAGTGGTAGGTAGGTTTGAAGAGTCATGTTCAAGTTGGAAAAACTAAGTTTAGAGACAAGTTTCCTTAAAAGCTCCAAAATAGAGCCTTGTCTACGTTTGATGATATCATGTAATGAATTGACATGGAGTCTAGATGAGTTTTAATTCCTCCATATTTTATTCATCATATATGATTAAGATGTTACAAAATAAAGTGAGGGTTTTACCGAAGGATCATGATGTTATGAGGCCTCCAATTCATGCATTTTCTTATTTTAGAATGTCAATGTTCTCTACAATATCTTGAATTCAAATGGACTTATAGTTCATGGTGGTCTAGAAAGAGCATAAATTCATGTAAATTGATCTTATTATGGTAAGAAGACACTAATTTATTTTAAAAAAATCAATAATATTTGAAGTACAAAGTATAGACGTATATCATCATCTATAGGTATCCCTTGCTTCCAAAAAAGGTTACCTATGATTGACTGTAGGTAATTAAAAGTTCATGGTGTGAACCTCAATGATGATAACCTAAAAACATAAGTATTTTATATTTTGATTTGGTTCCAAGACCTTAATAATATCCTATGGTATTAAGTACATGTTTTAGGAGTTGAAATCTAACATAAAAGATCCCCTTTTGGTCTGAGAGTGGTCATCTACAACTAATTGTAGAGTGACAATGTAACTTGAACCCAATAGTTTGTGTGTTGGTCTGTCACAAGTATTTAAGTACAAAACAATTAAAAATTAAGTTTAAATCAACCTTGAGGTTTTAAATAAGTTATTAAATAATGATATGCCAAGCTTAGCTAAGCAATATTCACTTACATGCATCTCTATTCTGAGTTGAAACACAAAATAGAGTTGATTGTACCTTAGCCTATCGAGGTGAAAGGTATTCATTTAAGAGTATATCAAAGATTGGGATGATATTAATGTCTAAAAATAACCTAAAAATAGTGACATACCATCTCATGATAAGGAAATAGACCATGGAGGGTCCTAACATGTAACCTACAATCAGTATACAAAATCCTACACACAGTCAGTGCTCAAGAAGTTTATATTAGGTTTTGAGATGTTTGGAAGACCTATGGATGTGGCCAAGCTCTAAAATTTTATATATATGGTCCATATTACCTAATTAATCCTCTCATACATTCCTTTTTCCTAATGTAATAGGGGAATTTCCATTTATTTTTCCATAGATAAAGGGCACTCCCAGAGAGCTAAACCCTACAGGTTTAGTACGTTAATGATGAAAAGATAATTTTATAGGTATATAGACCTTTAAAAAGGATTTATGGAACTATTTTAGACATGGACCAACATGTAAAACAATTTGAAGGTGCAAGAACATAACAAGGTGGCCCAAACCCACGTAGGTGCAAATAGACCTAGTAGGCCTTGACTAGGATTAGAAGCCTAAGGGGGTCAAATATCACTTCTAAGGTCAGATGAGAATTTTAAAACATTCATGGGGAGTTATATGATTTTTTAGAACCTTTGGTTTGAAGAGTAATCCATAGAGAGATCATTTCTTGACTTGAGAACATGAAAGTGTGTGCAAAAAGTAAAAAAGAGCTCGATAAGGCAACTTTAGAAGCTCATATGTGTACAGATACCGAGCATGGGGGATAAAGGATCTATAATATTTTGGAGAGGGTCCTAAAAAAATTTTTGTGGGATTTTTTCATGATTTCAATGTCACAATTTTATGAACAATCTTTAAAAGTGAAAACTACTTAAAACCCTCTAAAACCCTTGATAAGGACCCATTGGGAAAGATAAATAAGGAAAGGAATCTATAATGGATATTTTGGGATAGAAAACAACTTGAACTTGTAGAATGCTCCCTAAGGCTCCTTCCCATCAATTTGGTTTCTACCCTATTTGTATGGACAGGGAACAAAATGGATTTTCTTGATAGATTTTGATGTTTTGTAGGTATAGAATGGTTTCAAAAGGTGAGGATAAATTTGGTAGATAAAATGAGACCTAATATAACTCATAATGTTCATATCCTACTTCATTAAATAACATAATTACCTATGCAAACACCTTCACTTTAGCATGTCCAAATTGGCAAAATGAATGATATAGATGATCACTAAGTCAGAAGGTGATAACTTCAATTGGTAAGAATTTTAATGTTTTCTTGATTAATATAATGGTAGGAGGAATATTTAAAATTTTCACATTATCCTCTATATGGATTGGTTTGAGAAACTGAAGCACAACTTAGTAACAAGTGTGAAGGATGAGTGAAATAAGGGTGATTATGACTGCAGGCAGTGAGAACACTTAGCTAGAAGAATATTGATGATTAGGGACACATCCATTTCATTTTGGATATTTTTTATAACCCCTCACTCATATTTAAATGATTTCATCTATTTTTTTATGGAGCATTCAAGGAAGGCCAAATGATGGAGGCAGTTTCTAAGCAAGTAATTGAAGATTCCTACACCAGATCTGAAGGAGTTTCACACTTAGAGATAAAATTTTACATAGATACCTTTCATGGCCTATTAAATAATCCATTATTTTTTATTCATAACCTCTTCTATCATCTTGATAAGTTTTTTTGTGACTCTTGAAACTCATTCTTCTCTCTCATTCCTCATATTCTATTAGTACTAGCCATTTTAGCTCTTATCTCATAATTCCACACCATGTATGGCAAATCCCTACTAGTTTTATGTTGTACTTTACCTTTGAATAATATAATCAATCTATTTTTGAGTTCACAAACATCTTGTCTAAGTTTGTAAGGTGATGACTATTGAGGTCTAGCTATTTTATCCTTGCTTCTCTTTATCCTTTAATGTTTAGTACAAAGAGTTATCATTCTAATAGCTCATATAGAGTATATCTAGTGTGTTTGGCTCCATTAAAATGTATAAGTTTCATTGGATTTATAAATATTGTCTCTGATCTACTTACCTTGAGTTTTCTCATGCATATAATCTCTATATTGAAATACTTATGTTAGAACATCTTAGTACTTTGAAGCCAGTTCATATGTTTTATTTCTCAATTAAATAAGTATGATAGCATTGTGGAAATAATTATGGTATATCAACTCCTTATAATATATTTATTTTATGCATATTTTTCCCCTTTTCCCATAAGAAATTAGTTAGAGTAGGTGATAAGCATTTCAAGATCAATTTAGGGAGCTAACCCTTAAACCTAAAGGTCTACTTCTACTATAGGTAAGCCTACATACCTATAAGTATTTAAAAAAAATTAGATTAGGCCTAAACAACCTCTTCTATGGTACAAGATTTGGTGACAATAGTTATGGCATGCCCAGTGGGACCCATTATTCTAAAGACAACTTGTTAAGGTGAATGTTTGTCTTGACAACATCAACTACATATTAGTGCACTACTCAGGGTTTGGTGACTCCATTAAAGGTAAAATATAGTTTTAGACAATTGTTTTGTCTTATATTTACTCTCATACTTCATGGTCCTCACTAGGTCATCTTCTAGTGGATTATTCAATCCCATCAATCTACCTCTTTAACCTGAACTTCCTCTTGAAGTTCAACACCCTTAGCCTATTCTTACCTTTGAAGAGCAAGAGGAATTTTATAGATAAGAAGATCAAGAGAGTGAGGAATAAATTGAAGAAAATATGGCTAGGCAACATGCCTTTCTATCCTTTAATACTAAAAACCCAATCCATCTTGATGCTTATGATGACAACCCCCCTAATTCTATAAAGAGTGTTCCTACATTCAATGGTGAAGGCCATGTCACACCTAGTGAAAACATAAGGGATATATCCAATTTTTGTAGTTTTCTTAATATCACTAAGGTCAATAGTACCATTATACTCCTTTCCATGTCCCTTGGTGGGAAATCACTTGATTGGTATAGGACCTTGCCCGATGGTTACATCATAACATGGATGACTTTGGAGTGTTTCTAAATTAAATATTTGAGGATGAGAGTGATCACACTTCACTTATACATCAGCTTAATGTGATCCAAAGAGTCCCCAAAAAAATAATGCATGACTTCAATGAGAGGTTCCAAAAGACTTGACATAGGTTTTCCCCTCCCATGATACCACCTACTAGCTTTGTATTTCTTACATACTTAAGGTCCATTGGTATTGATATTGCAATCATGCTATAATCCATGGGTGGTTTCACTCTTCTTGAAGCATATAAACTTGCATTAGAGCTAAGAATTGCCTCATTAAATTAGGAAATTTGACTACAAAAGTGTCTATGCCTATATTTCCTAATGTTCCTACTATTTCTCCAAACATTTCTCAAGTTTCAATTATAAATACCAAGCCTAGGACAACTCTTAAGAAGGTAGAAGATGCTATTGATTGGCAGTCAAGGTCTAATTTATTTGAGATAAGATACCAAGCCTTAGAGGCTCAAAATAGGAAATCCAATATGCAACAAGGTTCTCATCAAAAAACTTATCCCTATCAACAACAATATGGTCAATAATATGGGAGAGGAATAGGTTAAGAGTGACCTAATTTCAATAGGCCTAGTAATGCATACAATCCTAATTCTACTTGCAACACAAGAGAAATGGTGTTGGAGTATAGAAAATTGGTAAAATGAGAAGAGTGTAAAAAAGGTAAATTCATTAATTCCAATGAAGGTGGAGAGAAAGATATAGTTTCTCAAGGAGGATTCACTCCTCTACTATCAATAGAAGATGAAGTGTTAATACAAACAAGTGAAGATTAACATCCTCAAGGAGAGAGCTTCACTAACTTCTTAGTGGAAGACACTTATGTGATTAACAAATGAAATTATATTTTATAAAATAAACTATCCAATAATAAGGCTCTATAATATGTAAATAATGTTATTTCAAGTTCATCTAATCCTCCTCCAAAGCAACAAGGCATGGCTACAAGCATGACGATTCTTAACATTCCTACACCTTCTCCAAATCAGAATATGGTAAGGTCTACTCAAGGTGACTTAATCCCTTCAGTTCCAAAAACTCATTTTCCTCCAAGGAAATAATAAAAATTAATTAATTATATCTTAAACATATTATATTTATTTAAGAATGTAAAGGTGTCAATTTTACTTTGTTATGTCCTTCATATGCCTGGACAAAAAGAGCTCTTACAAAAATAGTTGTCTACTATCCATATTAGTCCTTAAAATTCAATAAATGGTCATGGTCATGTATATATTACTAATTACCTTAATAAAATTATGGAACCATCTTCAAAACCAAGAATCCTCCACCTTTCTACCTCACTCTCATAGTGAGAGACAAATTAGTCCACAATTGCATAGTTGATAGTGAAGCCTCTACGTCAGTCATGCCCAAAGTTATAGATAATAAATTGGACCTAAGGTATGAACCACATAGTAAAGGAGTGATTCAGTTAGATGTTACACATTTAAATACAATATGATTTATTAAAGGTCTAAAGGTTTTTTTGCATTATTATCATAGTTTTCCTATCCTTCAAGACATTGTTATTGTTAACTTGCCTACTCACTTTGAAATATACCTTTCAAGAGATTTCATAGCTAATATATTGTTGAAGTGTCATAAATTATTAATATAAGGTATCTAATAATGTACATGAGGTGATAAATAGTGTTCATGAGGTGTCAATGTTGCTAGGTAGTTAATGACAAAGTGTGCTTTAATATTCATGCATGGATCTTTAGTGTTTGGTTGGGCAAGCAGGTTGATAGATGTGTTTGATAATGTGATCATGTTGTATAGGCCATATGGAGTTATTTGAGTGAGTATGGAAGTGATAGGTTTATATTTGGATCATCATTATGGTCATTATTTTCATCTAGGCCTAGTTGATCTTTTGTAAAATCAAGTTGAGTGAGTAGATTGGTGATGTTAGCCTTATCACATGTGGAAGTGTTAGAAGGAGTTGGTCACATGAATCTGATTAGTTTTGTGCCAAGATCATATGATGAAAGTTTTATGTCATTAATATTTATTTATAAAAAGATATAATGTTTCAAATTTGGCTTTCCAAATATATTTCTCTATTTCCCATAGCCAAATTTACATTAAAAGTGACCGTTGGAGTTCAAATATTTGAATTTACAAAGGAAAACTAGTCCTCACTATTTTTGATATAACTTTTGATGTTGGAAAATTTTTATGGTTGTATAAAAATAAAATTGGTATATAATTTCAAGGTCAATCTAGGAAAAATAATTTAGTGGTTTGACTTGTCGTACACCTGCATTTAGTGTAGTCCAAATTTGATTAAGGGTTTGACCATATTCTACAAATAACCCAAGAATGATATTTGATATTTTATTGATATTTTTTATATTTTTCAAGAATAATTATAAATTGAATCATGTTTTAGACTTCCTAAGGATCTTTTTTATATACTTTTGAGGTTTGACCAATCCATATTCTATATGAACAAATTATCACAAGTTGACTATTTGTTCATTCATGATGTTTTCATGAGGTAGGCAAATAATTAATGGGTTTTACATTTACAGAGGTTAGTAGGGATGAATATAATAAATTTATCATGTATTAGGTGTCATGTGGTGAGGATATATGTGCTTTTATGTGGTCTTATTTTCCTAGTTTTTCTTGGTAAACTAATAAAGGGGTGAATAGGTCTCCATGAGACCTATAAGGGCTAATAAGGCCTAATTGAAAGGTGTAGATACTGAAGGGTTATCCATGGATGCTATTCTCAACCTATGAAGGTGTTATTTATCTATCTCTAAGTGTGATAGAATCATTAATAGTTAATTAAAGTCATATGGCTGACCAAGAAGATGATAGACAAGTATACTCTATAAAGATCTAAATCAAATGTGATGATTTCTAGAGCAGTGATGCAAAGGATAGTGAAGTGTGAGTGTGATTAGTGTACAAATTGAAGTACATATTAGGTTTAGGAATGTGTGCATGCCCTATAGTTCATATTTCTAATGCTATAATATTGTTATTTTAGGGTTGAAGATTGAAGATGAACAAATAAGTATATAGTGATCCAAAAGTGTGTTTTGGATGCATTACTTATGTGTAAAGGCTTGAGAGAGTGAGAAGGGTTGAAGAGAGGTGTTATAAATTATTTCTCCATTATATTTAAAGGAAATCAGAGTTTTAGAGATATTGATATCAGAGGTTTTGTGTGGATGATCAACATCTAAGATAAGATGGTGCTTGTTCATACTTAGGGGTGGGTGATCCTTATGAAGTGGGTGTTTCACTAAAACATCTCATGTTTATGATCATATTATAGGACAAGTAGTCCATGTGTTATTAGGCTTGAGAGTGGGTTTTATTACCCATGAGGGTTTCCCATATAACTCATGTGTTGTGTGCTTGATCATACATTATCTTTCTTGTTCATTAGTATGAATGACTTATATGATTTATGAATTCTTGAGATGATTGATTAAGGGTTTAAAAGGATTGGAATTTAAGTTTGGATTATATTGCATCATTGATTCCACCACCTCTTAGTGGTTTTACCTCTAATAATTAGTATCAAATCCATACCTTCATTGTAATTTTAACCACTTGAAGGTGATATAAGGTACAATATGGAAAGTAAACATATGTAGGGTTTCTATAAAAATCAAGAACCACTATTCAATGGGTCTAATTATTATTTTTATAGTGCAAGGATGAGGACATACATCATGCCTCTAGGGTTCGATATTTAGCAATCTATTATGGATGGTTATACTACACCAACTAATCCTCCAACTAATGTAGCTGACAAGAATTTGAGTGGGAACAATTCGAAAGATATGAATGTTATCATTTGTGGCCTATTAGAGGTTGAGTTCACCAAGGTGTTCCATTGCAAGTCTATAGAGAAAATTTGGGTCAAATTAAAAACTATCCATGAGGGGGATTCAAAGGTTGAGTTGGCTAAATTACAGACTTATTAAAGGTAATTTGAGGGTCTCAAAATGAAATAATAAGATAATTTAGAATCCTATATTCTAAGTTTTGATGATGTAGTAAACATGATCAAAGGTATTGGAGAGGATTTTGAGGAAGCTACTATAGTAAAACAGGTATTAAAGTCTCTCAACCTCAAATTTTATTCAAAAATATCTATTGTAGAAGAAATTTATGATTTCATTTAGATAAAGATGGATGGATTTCATGGAATCCTCACTACTTATGAGATGAGAGTGAATGAGGACATACCTCCTAAGAAGGAAGCAACCTTCAAGGTGATCAAGGAGACAAAAGCCAAGAAAATCAAGTTAAGTATTGAAGACTTTGATCTTAATGAAGATCAACATGAAACCATGATTACAAAGAAATTGAATTTAGTATCAAGTAAGTATGAAGAGAAGTTTATGTTTAAATTTTTTTCATGTGGTAAAGTTGGTCATTTTGTAGCTAAGTGTCTAGATAGAGGCAAGTCTAAACACAAGGAACCTCATAAGGAATCTCATGAGGATGAGCACAAGAAATTTGAGGGTCTTAACAAGTAAAAAAGTTATTCAATAGAATAAATGGTAAGAAGGATCCATAAAAAGGTAGTAAGAGTCTTTACCATGAAGAAGATAGTAACTCATGTACCGAAGAAGGAAACACATTAGATAGTAATGAGTCATCTCATGATGAAGAAAAGGAGAAATTGTTCATGGCTATTAGGGATGATGAAGGTGAATTTTATTTAGGTATATATCTCTTTGGTGGAGATAGATAAGAGGAATAAGATGATCAAGTCATTCCTGAAGACAAATATTTGAATACCATGGAATAATTGAAGCTTCTACAAGGCAAGAGTAGAAAACAAACATCCTTGATTAAGACCTATGAAGATCAAATTGGGTTCTTTGAAGAAAGGTTGAGAACTGAATTCAAGGAGCATGATGATATCACTAAACATCTTGAAACTTAGGTATGTACCCAAGCTAAAGTGGTAAAGAGTAAGGATGAATAATTTGTCAAATATAAATTAGAGATAGACTCTTTGTAACAGAAACTAGATCAAGCTAGGAGTAAGCTTGATACATATAAAAAAATTGAGAAAAGTACAGTTGATCTTGATGACTTATTGAGCATTCAAAAGGCCTTAAATAATCATTCAAGCTTGGTTTTCCATGAAGATGCTCATAAGGATAAGAATATTGAGAAGATAGTGATGTTGGATCAAAATACTAATCATGCTAAGGAGAATACTAGTAAAGACAAAGAAAGTAATAATATAAATAAGAAGAATCAGAACTTAAAGGTTAATGATCAATCAATAAAATATGGTTCTAGCAGATTAAAAACTAATCCTATTAGATAACCAAATACTATGAGGTATGCCAATTTTATCAATCATAGTTACTCTTGCAATCAGTTTGGTCATAGGTTAAGAGAGTGTAGAAGACCCTTAAGGAATGAATTTTCTTGGAATAATGATTTGAATATTCAATCAAGTAGTGTATATGTATTTGAGTGCTAAAACTATTATGACATAGGGGACATTACAAAATTATGTCCTAATAAGGTAAGAAACAATGAGTTTTTCTTAAGGAGTATGTTTTGCTACAAGTGTCAATAGATAGGTTACATAGCAAGCTTATTTAGGAATGGTCAGTATTTTACTTCAAATAAAACTAATCCTAACATGAATAAAAGGAATTATAATGAATGGAGATATAAGGAGGTGAATGAAAAATAGGCTCAAAATGGATTGTTTGTCATGATAGAATAAGGAACAAGTTAAAGTGTTAAATAAAAAGCCTTATCTACCCAAATAGACAAGAAGATTAAGTAGGATTTTGAGTCAAAAGGAAAGAATAAATCTAATAACTTAGTCAAAACTAAATTGATAATGACGTAGGACTACAATTCAAGTGAGAGCATGGAGATGTGGGAGTATCCTAAGTTTTGGGACATTTAGTTCCTCAATGACAGATGGGTGTCTCTACGTATACTTATTAAGAGACATCTTTCATTTTTAGAAGAAATTTTGTATGATCTAAATTATGTACAAGATGCCAATAGGAATATAGGTATGTATAATTATTGATTAGTCTTTAAGACCAATGCCTTTTAAATGGAAAATTGATGATATTCTTTTTTAAAAACTTGTGTTGATCACATAAGGTCATTGGCTAAGGGGGAGAAACAATTTCATGAGATTTATCTTGAGGTTTTTAATGGAAATATTCAAAAGACTCATTTATGGACATTGGTTCTAAAAGCAATTTCCAGTCAAATTTTGATGCTTGGTTTGGAAGGCCTAATCATGAAGTATGAAAGTAAGGTTGTTTTGGAGTATGTAGAGGATGTGTTCAAGTGTATTCAGTGGGTTTCCATGCATTGGATTGATCACAAGTATAATTAATGGCCATTTATTCCATTTGACCATTTTGGTCAGTGTTCATTACCTAGTGAGTGCTAATCTTGCAAATTTTATGCTTTTGAGGTCTAGAAAGCTATCCAAGAGGGGATGACAATTGCATTTAATGTATCTAGGTGAAATATGAGCTATGGATATGTCATAAGGCTACTATTATCACTTGGATTTTCACCCTCTTAGTAGATGTCAAATCTCTCCTCATCCAAGTGGCACAATAAAAAATCCTCTAGGCTTGTGGGTAGCCTAAGGAATGAGCTGAATATCTAGATAGGGCTAGTTCCCTTGATGCACTCTTTGAAGTACTTTCTTAGCTATTAAATTTGGATGAAAATGGTATAGAAAAACAACTAAGAAAACTAAAAGGTCATGCAACAATATTTAATTTCATCCTATTGACTGAAATTATATTACTTAAAGTGAAACAAAGTTTCCTTCACTCAAGACTCACAACTCAAGATGGATTTTCACATTAATATTTCATAAGTTAGGTTCAAGAGGTATTTGAATACTTAGGAAGGTAATGGTGATTTATTTTAGGGATAGAGTCATAAACCACTTCTAAAAAACACACACATACACTTAAGAGAGAACACTAATAAAGACCTGTAATAATTACTCTTCTATACATTAGAAAACAATCAAGGATAACATGCTAGAAAAGATCATATTTTACTAGAAAAGACCAAAAATATTGCATCAACACTCAATTGTATAGCATTTAAGTAGGAAAATTCACTTTTTTTATTTCTTCAATAGATACTCAAGTATAAAATTGGCTAGGGTTTAACCATCAACCAATGGAGGCTTCTAAAAAGGGCCAAAAGAGTCAATATTTATAGTCATTAAAAGAAGAGCAAGACAAGGGAAGTTAAAAGGTCACTTGTGAACTTTTAAATTTAATAAAAGGGGTTAAAATTTCACAATAAATAGGTATGGAATTAACCATGCAATTTTAGGAAGACCAATTGTCTATACAAGTCATGAAACTGATGAAAAGTGGCATAAAACTCCCAATCTTAGCTCAAAAAATACCTTCATAAATTAAACCTATTTGAACATACCACAAATAAATAGGGATAGGTCTTATTATTGGGATAAGAGGGAAGGCCTTCAGACATGCATTTTCATTCATTGGTTGCATTCCTACTCATCTAAAAACTCCTATGGGGAAGCCATCACTGTCAGTAGTCTAAAAAACTCCCTTTTCAATCACCCTCACACTTGGCCTCAAAATTTGATTTATTTTTCCATGAAAATACATGGGATATAGTTAATGAAACTTTTAAAGACCTTCCATATCCTTAGAGGCATCAGGCATGCATTAAAAAGGCTCACACTTGGAGTTCATACCCTTCTCACCCTTGTGTCTACTATGCTAGTTTTGACTGGCTGAGATGAAGGCAATAATTTAAAAATTTAAAATATTTTTTCAACAATAAAATTACCATGAGTGGTATATAAAATCTATATACTTCATCCAAATTTAATTTCATCTTGTGAAACCTCTGAGAACCTAGAAAACACAAAAAATGGTCGAAAATACCCTATTTTGCATGTTGTCTATATAATTCCATATAGATCATCTTAGTGGGATATATCTTTAGTGAGTCCTCTAAATTATCCAATATATTTTATTTTCAAACTATGTCATTTTTATAGCTCTCCAAGCTTGTTTTCTCCATCAGGTCTTAGTTGAGGGTTTAATAGGGTTTTAGGCAGTTTTGGGTCTTAAGCTTTATTCATAAAACTTTGAAATTAAACCTAAAATTAAAATTAAAAAAATTATTCCAAGGGAAATTTATAACACCCCCAAATTCCTTTGGATCACATTCAAATCCTTATAAAAGATATGAGCATTTTGAAAAAACCTCATTGAGCTTGTCCTTGCTTTCCCTACATGCTTGTACTCTTTCTGGAATATAAATGGATTTATTGTATGTTAAAATACATAATATAAGTTAAAATATGTCAATATACACCTCCATGACATTCCTAAATCATCTTTATATTCCAATAAGAGATATAAATGAAGATGGACCCTTGATTAGTGTTAGGTCTCCTTAAGGCCTAATAGGTCTAATAGGCACCCTATTAGATTTAGATTATAGTAATGATACATCACAGGTATTATTGTGTATAATTAGTTTTCACATCCAATTTTATCTTAAAATACCATTTCATAACCCCCCAATCACCCTTCTTTATCCTCTTATCTCATTCATGAACTAGACCTAGTGGAAACTTGCCTAGTTAGACTGCATGGAAGGGGAATTTTGGTCATAGAGAGATATTTGAGATTGATGTATTAATTAAAAAATATATATTAACCTTAAATTAATCTCAAAACATTTTTCCATGATATTAAAAAATCTCCATATTATGTCTTTTGCTCATTTTTCCCTCACCAGCTCATTTTGCTAAACCCTAATTTTCATGGACTGGCTGACCTATGAGACAAAAAAAATGAGGTATACCCCTCATCCCAATGGAAAATTTAATATTTTATGATATTTTAAAATCCATAATTATCATTTTTACCAAATATTTTTTCTTTATTCCATGGTTTAGGTGTCTAACCAACTCCAAATGCCCCAAAAAGGCCTCTAAAAAGCTTGTTTTCCTATATTTTTCTCAAACTTACCTAAGAGTGACCCTTCCATGATAAAAACATGATTAAAATATTATTAAAAATTATTATAATTTATAAATAATTATAATTAATCTTTTAAATCATCCAAAAACACTCTTTTTCTTGGATTCCACATGTTCATCTATTGGGCTAAGAGGTTTCATGGCTCTTTGTATGGACTGATAGCTTTGGCTAAGTAAGGGATAATGGATAGACATGTTTAATGGGTATTTTATTTTATATAAAAATTAATGGGCCATATTATTTTCATGCAAAACTTCTTTCTTCACCCAGACACCTTCATGCCTTCCTCTCACCTTCATGTCCAAGACTACAACATGGTGGATATAGGTGCACATAGGGGTAAAAGATATACTTTAGAGGTTTTTTTTAATGATTTTTATGGTTAATAAAGTTATATTTACTTTTATTTATATTACCAAATAATTTTTAAATCACACAAACCCCCTTTTGGGCCTCATATGCACCTTTTTGTCAAAATTGGGTACCCCACTGTACTTTGACTTAAACCCCCATCCTTTTACCATTTTAAGTTACTATTTTATCATTTGAACCATATTAATGATGTTTGAGGGAATTAATTACATTATAACTTGAAATATATTGGATATTTTTGACCTAAACCATATCCAATATTCTTCAAAAATATCCAAACCATATCCATATTGATATTTCTAAACCATATCCAATATTTCTAAACCATATTGATATTTCTAAACCATATCCAATATTTTTTAAAAATATCCAATATCTTTAGACCTTGAACATTATAATTAATTTATGTTTGATGTCTAAATAATCCAATATTTTTCAAGGTCTAAAGAATATTTTTTAAGGCCATAACGAGATCATTTCTTGATTTGAGAACATGACAGGTTGTGTAGAAAGCAAATAAGAGATAGATAAGGCAAATTTAAAAGCTCATATGTGTATATATAATTATAATGGGTGATAAATGAGCTATTATATATTGGAGAGGGTCCTGATCTTGCATTTTGTGGTATTTGTTCGTGAGTACAACATGACAATTTTATGAAAAATCCTTAAGAGTGAAAACTACTTACAACCCTTGATAAGGACCCAATGGGAAATATGAATAAGGAAAGGAATTTAGGAGGGAAATTTTTGGTATAAAAAAAAACTTGAAATTATGGAAGAATCCCTAGGGATCCTTCCCATCAATTTGGCTTCTACACTATTTGTATGGACAAGGTGCAAAATCACTTTTATTGGTAGATTTTGATGTTTTTAAGGTAAAATTAAAAAGTTGAGGATAACTTTGGGAGATATAATGAGACCTAATATAAATTCCCATGTCCATATATTTCTTCAAAAAAGAACATAATTACCTCTGAAAGCAACTTCACTTTAGTGATTCCAAACTGGCCTAATGAATGAGAGATGATCACCAATTAAGAAGGTGTTATCTTCAATTGAAAAGAATTTTAAGGTTTTACTAATTAATATAAGGGTAATAATATTTAAAAGTGTCACATCATCCTTTTTATGGACTTGTTTGAGAAACAAAATCACAAATTGGTACCAAGTGTGAAGGATGAGTGAAAGAAGGGCGATTATGAAAGCAGGCAATGAGAATACTTGGCCAGTAGAATATTGATGAATAGAACAAATACAATTACTTTTAGATCCTATTTATAACCCTTCCCTTATATTTCAATGATTTCATATGTCCCTAGTATAATATGGATCATTCAAGGAAGGCCAAATGATGAAGGTAGTTTCTAAGCAAGCAATTGAAGAATCCTATGCTAGATCTAAAAGAGTTTCATGCTTTAAGAGACATTTGTCCTTAAATATCTTTCATGTTCTATTACATAATCCATTATCTTGAAAACATAACTTATTTTATCATCTTTACAAGTGTGTTTATGACTCTTGAACTTCATTCTTCTCTCTCCTTCCTCATATTCTATAAGTAATAGCCATTTTGGCTCTTGTCTCATAGTTCTACATCATGTATGGTGAAGCCTTGTTATTTTTATGTTATAATTTGACTTTAAATAATACAAGATATATGGTTTTAATTTCATAAAAATCTTTTATAAGTGTGCAAAGTGATTAATGGTGAGATCTAGTGTTGGTATCCTTGCTTATCCTTATCCTTTCATGCCTAGTATAATGAGTTCTCATTCTAACATGTCATATAAAGTGTAGATGGTGTGTTTGTATCCATTAAAATGTAAATTTTTCCTTAGATTCATAAATATAATCTCTATTCTACTTACCTTGAGTTGTCTCATGCATATCACCTTTATATTGAAATACTTATGTTAGAACATCTTAAGACTTTGAAGCTAGTTTGTAGGTATTATTTCTTAGTGAAATAAGTATGATATCATTGTGTAAATCCTTATGGTGTATCACCTCCTTAGAATAAATTTATTTCATGCATATTTTTTCACCTTTTCCCACAATAAATTAGTTAGAGTAGGTGATAAGCAATTAAAGATCAATTTAGGGAGCTTACCCTTAAACCTGGAGTTATACTTCTACTATAGGTAAACCCACATACCTATAAGTATTCCAATGTGGCCAAAATATTAGAGTAGACTTGAACAACCTCCTCTAGGGTTAAATATTTGGTGACAACACTAACCACATAGACCCCTCAATTAGTTAGTGCTACCTACATATCCACTACTTTGAAGAGGGACTTAGATCAATGTAGTTATACCTTAATGTGTTGGATTGTGTGTGCACAAGGTTTAAATCAAGTACAATAATGACATAACTTTTATCTTGGAAAATAGGACTCATGGGATAATCCTTCAGTACTTTAGACCTATATATGTGTTTCCCCTATCAATGATATAAAAATAGGATAAAATAGGGAATATTTTCTCACTTGAATTCTTTATTGAGTGATTTTGATAAGGTAACTTAAGATTTTTTAGGTATGTCATAGGTTAGGAATGAATGAGTATTTAACATGCATATATATCAATCCTTTAAGGAAATATATCAAATTGAATCACTTAGGCTAACCATATGGATATGTTTCATTTACAAATTTGATGACTTTAGGACACTAGAAACTTGCATTGGAATATGACACTTGCATCGATGTAGGGATTTTACTAAGATGAAAGTGTCTAAGAAGTTGTAAAATAGGCACATGTCCCAAAATTTTATAAATATAATATAATTAAGTTTATATCACTATGGGAATGATATAAGGCTTGGGTCATCAAAATAACAATAGTCAGACTAAGAGATAAGTAATTTGACATAGAGAGATAATATATGTAAGCCTTTTAGTAGTAGGAAGGTCTATAAGTTGAAGGTACATCCATGATATGTATTTTCCAAGTGTACAATAATGAGGTGTTATACAAATTCAAATTTAGTGTCTCCATTTCCCCCCCTTAATCCAATAATGAAATTTCTAGTTTAAATAAAAATGAATGCTTACCTGGGTATTTATAACACACCTTGACTTTATGTGATTCCCACTTGAGTGATTTGTTATGCAACCAATAACATGTTATAGTATATAATAAGTGCATATAATTTAAAATCAAAATCATTGAAATGATTGAAATAGAAAGAGAAAGGTTTAGGAGTACACCTATGTATCAATTCAACTAACTTGCCTCTTGACAACTTGATTTGTAAAGATGTATCATTATGAACCATTTAAACTAAGATTAGGACAAATGTAAATATGTATGTGAATATATAAAGGTAGGTTAAGTTAAAAAATTGTCCTTAAACTTACATAAAAAATGAGTTGCCACCCATAAGTTGAGATTATCTCAACCATGCACCCCAATCATAATTATAACTTGGTGATCATGATTTGATCGAATTCAGCCTACACTATAAGTATAGTGAGGTTAGATGATTTAATCAAATCAACGATACCAAAAATTAAACCAACTAATATAGTAGATTAGGTCAATAACAATCTATAATAGTCCAACATGGTAAGCTAAAGTCTATAGAATTATTTTGAAATCTAAGATTGATTTTGATTTTGAAATTTAGGTGTTATTTGTAAATCATATTCACCTTATATATGTCTTATGTTGAAACCACTTTATAAAAATGGTACCAATGTATATAATTCTACCACAAATGTGTATCAGAATCATATATCTATGCAATTTGGCCAATTTTCAATTATGTAAGTGTGGAGAACATGTTTCCAAAACATGCCCCCACTGAAATATGAAACTGAGATTTGGTATAAGTATGGATAACATATTTCCATAACATTCCCCCACTATATATTTTTGAATATGTGAACTATATATTTTACATAACATGCCCCCATTTTATATCTAAATTTATGAACTGTGACAAATGTTGAAGCCATGTATCTATGGCATAATGCCACTAATATTCTACCCCCCCCCCCCCCCCCCCCCCCCGCCCCCCCCGATTTTGAGGTGAAAGGAAGTATAACATGGTATTTTCCTTATCTAAAAAGAATAATATAAGCATATAATATGTGTATGAACCATGTATCATATAATATAAACATGTCTAGGTAGATATATCATTGAAGTGTGCAGAAAGTGATCACATCAAGCCATAAAATGCATGATAAGAATCATGGCAATGTTTAGATAGAAATAATATAATCTCAACAAGGAATTAATAAAATATGGAGCACTCAAAAGTAAATCAAAATAGAATTTTCCAAGGAGACTTCAATGAAGGGGCATATCCAAATGCTACATAATCAAAGGTACATGACCTAGTCAAATGTCCACAAAGTAAGGAATGACATATTCATATGTGCATACAAAAATTAATGATATATGTAAATGTCAAAGTAAGAAAACAATGGAATATGGGACATAAATAATTTATAATATTAAAATTCTCAACAAACAATATAAAACACTCAAGTAAGTGTAGAAAGTAAAAGTGTAAGCAACCAACATAAACATAGCATATTATCCCCTGGATATGTGTTAACAAAAAATGTGAAGAACATAGCATATAAATTATACTTTGAAAGATATAAGCATGGATAAATTTATTTTTAATTATATATGCTTAAAACTTATAATGAAAATTGATCATAAAACTTTATAAAAAGTGTGTGTATCAAGATAAAATAATTGTATGCCCCAAATGTATATATGACATGAGTTGAAGGAAGGCCCAAAATTTAAATAGAAATATATCATGTATATGTGTATGAATATATTACACTAAAATTATATGTGAAACACGGGTATATATAAATTACTAATATGCCATATACCAACATGGGAACCAATAACATATATGCCAAGGAGCCAATAAAACATGTAAATGCTGAAAATATTTTTGTAGTTTTGAAGTTTTTTTTGGGGTGTTTTTGGAATATTATACCTTGAAAACTTAAGTTAGATTCTTTACATTTTTTGAATCACATTTTTATAAGTGGAAATGTTCATATCATGTTCCCCCTCACTATTTATATGTGCAATATAAGAACCCATGCTATCATTTTCAATATGGATCAATTTTCCTTCATGAGGAAAAGATATAGCTTCTTAATTTTGGTTAATTTTTGCTTAAATTTGGTATAACCAAATATTAACTAATGTAAATGCATATTGTGATGTGGTTTTCAAAACCTAAACCCTTGTTTTAATTAATTTAGGCCCAAAATCTATTGGTATGATGATGTTTCCCAAGGAGTCTTTCCAACCTCCTTTGCTTTGTAAGTATTTTAGATCAAAGCCAAGCTCTTAAAAATGTCTTACATTACAAGTAGTTTTTGTTTGTGTAGGATCAATATGGCTATGCCAAAAATAAGCACCACCCATTAATAATGTGATTTTTAAATATTTTTGGAATGGATATTGTTTGATTTATTTAATTTAAAATATTTTTTGTGCATTGTATGCCATTTACACTTTTGGTTCTTTCTTAGAATGGTCTTGAAAAGGATTGTTAAATATCTTTTGATTCTGGTGACTACCAGGTTGTGAACTTGATTCCTTTGGAGGATCATCAAATGTAATATTTTGATCATTAATAAGGTCATGAATCTTATGGTTCAAGGTAAAACATTGATTCTTAAAATGTACTAGGCTTTGGTGATAGTAACAATAAGCATTGGCATCATATCCTTTGCGTAGAGGTCAAATCATATTAACCTCTATATGATGAGGGAGAGTTATGAGATAACATTATAAAATATTTGGAATTAATGAATCTATAAACTTAGGTATGTGTGTAAATTATCTCCTAGATGCATTGGATAAAATAAGTAAATTAGGTATTTATAATAGTGTAGCAACTGATATTGTCAATTACATTGCAACGTTGAAATCTACATTTGAAGTAATAGGTGTAGGAAAACTACCTCCATTATTATTTGAGTATGGTAAATCCTTATTTTTATTAGAGACATTATGCTTGGTCCATTTCATTAATTTAACATAAAGGCCACATGTGGTGGCTCTACATTGTTTGGCAAGGTTATCATATGTAATTTTCTCACACAAATACCCTTGTATGGTAGTGACTTGTGTAACAATTCTAAGATCAAAATTTTATTCATGGCATCATTATATATATTTGAGATTTATTTCATATTCTCATGTTGGTTTTCTTGATTGGGAGGAGGAATTTGTATGATGAAGGAAAGTCTTGAAAAATTATATTATTTGAGGACACATATTTACAGCCAAAGGTAATAATGTTTTCATTATGTGTTAGATTTTGTATAATATCTACAAAAGTAGCCAATGTTATATCACTTGGTACTTGGGTATCACATAATGTTTCATATAGGATATCCTTATATATAGTAGAGTGCTTTAGAAGTTTGAAGATTGAAATTTTAGAATATGTGCTACCTAATTTATCACTAAGGCCACTTATCATGAGTTTAGGTTTATAAGTCACTTTTTTTATTGTGTTAAAAAATGGATTTGAAATATATATTAAAATATTGATGTTAATTTAAAACCCTCTCCTTATGTTGATGGATATGCCTATTTTGTTGACTGATAGGTCTAATTAATCAATAGAAAAACTCAATTCTAATCAAAAATTAGAGATAAAAATGGGATATAGGTGCATCCATATTGCACATATTTTTAATAAAATTAAATCTGATTTTTAACTTGTGAAATCTTGTTAAATCAAAAATCAGCAATAGAGAATCAATAAATCCTATATCAATATATAGGGTTTTGGGGACCAAATATATGGTTCACCAAATATCTAACCCTAAATGAGATGGGTCAACATATCATAGGGTTAAGAATATAGAAATGAATAAGCCCAAGGGTGATCAAAATATCTATAGCATTCCAATTAATTACAAATTTAAATAAACGAGATTCTAAATTTAAATACTAAGATACGTTAAAAATACTAAGTACACCTAGTGATTGATATAGCAATGAAATGACAAAAATAGTACTTAACTGGTTAATTATGTGCATTAAGATCTAACATGGAATAGGCTATAAATAGACTACATTAATGACCTAATTCAATCATTATATTTTATAAACTTTCACCCTATAGATTTAGACACTTGCATTGACATTGAATGGTTGTTTCAATGTTTATGTCTAACTTAGATGTAGTTGTATAGTATGGAATACCTATTAGATCTAGATGCAACAACACGGGATATTTTGGGTTCTATATCACCTTCATTCTAGGTGCTCAGATCTATATCATGGGTTGTCACTCCTTGTGAAAAAAATCCTAGTTTTTCATCTATATAATGACTATAGGAAAAATGCATTAGTTAGATCACAGTATTGATATAACCCCAAAGACCCCTCTAATAGTGGGTGTTGCCTACATAGCCAATACTTTGAATAAGACCTCAGATTGATATAATTATCCCATAATATATTGGCTTATGTGTGCATAATGGTAAAATATGTGGAAATTAAGTATAATAATGACCTAACTTGTAACTTGGTATATGGGACTCATTATCTTCTCTTTCATTACTTCAAATCTATATATATGATGTTCATATGAGTGATATATAAATAAGATAAAATAGGGAAGATTTTCTCAATTTAATGCTTGATTGAGTGATATTGATAAGTTTCCTTGTGATTTTTCATCTTTATTATAGGTTAGAAATGAATGAAGATTGATCATATTGTAATCACCTAAAAGTGGTATTTATGTGCTAAGAGTGATACTTAAGACTACCTAACCCTAGATTAACTTGAGACCTATCCTAGAGCCTATATCACAATTATCTAGCCTTTGTGTGATCCATAGGTATCCCTAATCATCTCTAAATCTATCCCAAATCCTACTTTCCTGATCATGACCCTTTATGCCCAGTGTTCTACCAGTTGGACACTAGTGCCATAATAAGGAAAATAGAACCATGTGGTACTAATGTCCCTAAAGTGGCACCTATGACCTTTACCCTAGCTTTCCCAAATGAATATATTTTTAAAAATAGAAGCCTTCTAAGGTTATCCTAGACATATTTTATTATCTATACTAATAATAGAACACAATAAATATATGATTTTAGACCTTTATCTAGTATATGGAAATCATATGCAAAATACCTATTCAAACATGAAACAAATTAAGTAGAATTATGGATATAAATCCCTATTATACCTTAATTTTTCATATTACCATCTATAATATCCCTAATCTTAGATTTTGTATATTTCCAATCTCAAGCATAAGCAAGGCACTCAAGGCCACTATCATACTAGCATCACTTGCACTTGAACCAACACTTAGGATGGGATAAATACATTGGGATTGATCCCTCCTTAGAGTATGGGTAATTAGTTAATTCTCTTCACAGTGAGGTGTTGAGGATGTCTAGCCTATCCTACTAAAGAACACACATTTTATCTCATACCCTACTTGTATGAAAGATTAGGGTTTTCACCATAAATTCATCATTATAGGAAAAATATAGAGTTCAAAAATTCATGCGCACAAGAATAGACCCCATAAATATAGACATAGGTGCACCTATATGTTTAGGATAGTCTTACACAAAGGACACTAGTACCAATATGAAGACACTCAAGACACATGGCACTACTGTCCAATTGTGGTCATATTTTCCATGAGGGGTTCTAACATATGAATCTAGTTAATGATACTTAGACCACATTTCATCTCAATTTCTAACACTCAGATCATCTATATCAGGTATTTTATAGATAAGTCTTTATTTGCACTACTTATTACTATTTTTAGAAAATTTAAAGCTAGTCAATTCTATAACAAATTAGTGGCTATATTTTATACATATTATTTACCTAATTTAGTCTAGTCATCCATATAATCAAAACTATTATTTATCTACACCAAGTCTTAAAAGTTTAAAACATTTGGTGAGCCTAACTTACTTTGTACATTGCTCAAACCCTAACCATATATTTTCTTAGGGTTTGTATCCTTTTTGTGTCTATTCTCAGGGTTTAGTTCCAAAACTTCATATTTATTTCAATATTTGTTTTTTTAATATTTCTTATATTAAAATTCTTTAAAGGCTTAAAATATACAACCACTTGTTTTCATAATTCCAAAATTATAATGATAGAATTCAATAATAGATTTGGTGAGACTGATAAGAAATACTTACAAGATTTGTGTGCAAACATTTAGATATGCAAGATGACCTCATCACTATTATTCAATAAAAACTCCAAAAATGAAACAATGGTCAATATTCAACTCCCCCATCTAATAACATTATTACACCTACAGTGGGGCCAACTCATCTAGCATAACCTAAAATTATAATTCAACCACCTTTAGTGACATTTATACCTCTTGTGGCTAGTTCCTTCTCCAGATGTATAATCCTTTATGCACAAGGTTTATACTCTACAAGTTAAGATGTTACATCTTGAGAAGGGAGACACTAGGAAATCATATTCCTTAGATTATAATATTCTATTACATACACCTTTGGCACACCACATAGTAGTAACTCCCTTGCCATACAGATTTGTGGAACCTAAGCTTGCATTATATGATGGAAAGGGTGACCTAAAGCACCATCTTCAATATTTTCACACAACATGTTTGAAGTACATGTCCAATGATTGGCTTCTCACTAAGTTATTTCGACACAATTTAAAGTATTATGCCTTACAGTGGTTTAATGATTTACTAAATCAATCTATCACAACATTAAATACTTTTGTAGATATTTTTTTAGCATAATTATCCATCAATATCAGTGACAATATCTCATATATCCAAATTACACAGTTGAAATAGAAGCCAAATGAGCCTATTGCAGAATACATCTTATGATACAAAAATATATTAGATAAATTAACTAGCCCCATGGTAGATAAAGAGATTTAAGGCATCTTCAAATTGAGATTTTTACCAACATTACATGAATCCATATTGTTTAAGAATTTTACAACATTCACATATTTATGCCACACAATCAAAAAAAAAGAGGTCAATATTCTATCAATGGGCAAACTAAAATATACCAATGGATCAGAATCAAATCCTAATAGTTTAAATAAGCCTCCATACAAGGTAAGGGACATTAAAAATAAGAGTGATCAAAATAACACAATTAATACAACTTTAGATCCATATCTTCTCTTGGTTTTATCTACTCCTCAACACTGAATCTTTACCAATCTTCTAGAATCGCCAACATAAGTTGTACAAAATATCTTGGAATGTAATTTCATATCTCTTCATCCCATCATTGAGGTTGATATGACACAACATATTCTAAAAATATATGATTCCAACACATTATTTGATTATCATAGGACACTAGGTCATATAATAAAAAATTCATAAACGTAAAACATAAGATAAAAGATTTGATTGAAGCTAACATTATTGATGTGGGAACACCCACAAAGGCACCAAAAGTATAGAAAATGGAATATAAGGCATTAAATATATTCTTAGATCCATTTCCAAAGCACATAATGAATGAGGTAGGGAGCTCTTTAGGTGTTCACTACATATATGAGGTACATCCACCACTAGATTCATATCATAATATTTTAGAGGAGGCACACCCATTGCATAATATAATTGGTATGTACCACACCATTATTCCATATAGACCACTTATCACCTTCTTAGATTAGGATAATATTGATGACGATACATATTTACATGTGCTTTTTGTACAAGCCTACATAGATCATCATCCTATCTAAAGTGTTATGATTGATAATGGGTCAAGAATTAGCATATGTACTATGACACTTATACAAAATTTTGGGTATTTATAATAGGATATATTCCCCATAGACATAGTTAGCATTGGTTTTAGTGGTTATGTTTAGAGCTCCATTAGGGATATTTCCATTATAGGTTGGACCAACACATATAGCCACTCAATTTTTAGTAGTGCCTAGTGTAGGAATGTTGATATGTTATTGCATAGGCCATGGATACAAAAACTATGGGCCATCCCATCCATAGTGCATAGATGCCTAAAATATATACATGAAAATTAAGTAGTCAAAGTTGTGGGTCTTTTAGATGAGTATCCTCTACCTATCCCATAATAAGTTATAACATAGTTACCAGTTATAGTTCCAACATAGTTACCAAATATAACATGGTTGTCAATTATATACTATAGCACAATTCATATTGACACATCTAAAATTTTAGTATAGCTACCAGTGTAGGTGAGGTCTGATCTTATAGTATTGACACATATACATACTCTCCCATAGAGACCATTATTAGAGAGACCCCTACATCAAAGATATGTCATAATTTATATAGGTCCTTCTGCCACTCACTTTTTGTGAAGATCAATATTATTAGGTTTTCTAGGTTCATAGCATATGACACCTATGTCAACTATATCTACTTATACTAGGTGGGTTCCTAAGACCCCTAAAATTCATATGACACCATATTTAGTGTCATAGATTCCTATCCCCACTACATAGATAGATATAGATCACTCAGTACCATAGATTATGGGATCATAGTTTCACTTTAACATAACACACATGATCATAATTCCCTTATTTGACATAGGTCAGTGATAGTGAGTTTCCTATGAGACTCATTGGTTAGTATGGTTTCTCTCTTATTGTACATGATTTCCCTCTTTTTTGCTCCTTGTACATAGATTATTTCCAAAAAACATAAAAAACATTCAAATATTGCTCAAAAAACACAAAATTTATAGATTCTATGTATTGTTATGTTTACATTTATTATACTTCCCAAATAGTACATATGCTAGATATCTTAGTATAGTTATTTTTATCATACTACATGCTTCACTTATTCTCGTCGAGTTCTTGAAAATTGATTACATGACTCAGGTCCACTACATTGATCTAGATTTGCTATTATTTACCCACTGGGCACATATACACTGATTCATGGTTCTTTACTTGACACATTCACCCACTTGGTGGCATGTTATACATATTATTGATCACCTAATTATATAATTATATACTCTACATTATATCTTTAACATTGTTATATATTGATATTGATCATTACTAATACTCAGATGTTTTGTCGATTATTACTACTTTAGACTTAGCATATGTACATCCTCACTTTTACATAAATTTGTATTATATATTCATGCATACTTTCATTTATAGATTGCTTAGTTTAGAATTTATTGTATTTATGTGTATCTTTTATTCAAGATCATTTTAATATACCATTACTCTTTGGCACTACACCACTTATTTTCAAAATATGTATGCTTTGGGCATGTACCCATGTCCTTGTGTGTGTTTTCCTGATTGAGTATGTAAACATTTGAACATGTCTTTCTATGTGTCTCTAAGCCAAATTTATTGTTTCTTACATATGTGGACAGTTGAAAATGTCCTTGTATGTCATGTTTTCTCAAATTTAGTGACAAGTTCTCATGCCCCTCATATTATGGCTCCTTGGCTTACTTTATATGTTTCATTTGTTTTGTATGTATGATTTTTTGTATGTGTCATGGCCATGACAATTGTATTTACTTGTTACACTCACTAGTTTTCAATACCATGAGGGCTCTTATGCATCTACCCTTCCTACTTGGGTGTCATGATGGACATCATATCCCATCCCCTTGGTATCTACTTAATTTATTCATATTTACCATTACATACATTGATTACATCTATCTTGACACCCTTGTGGAATGATAAACATGAAATACATCTAATGTTACATACTTATGCTCATATTTCCTTAAATTTTGATGTTATGTATGCAAATTATATTGGATTATCACATAGTTATCACAAATTCTTTGAAAATATACATTCTATAGAGATTTTTATTTTGATGATAATTATTGCATAGGTTCAACAACTATGCTCAAAATAGGGGCATTCATAGGGGTTTGTCATAGAGATCAAGATCATATATTTACCTCATAGTATATTTTCAACACATAGGCTTAGTTTTAAAAAATTGGACATAGGTAAACATGGTGGGAAAATAGAGACCCAAAAAGTAGTATAATTGCATAGAATTTAGACCAAAAGGACATTAGTGCCTAAATGGGGAAACTAACACCACATAGAACTATTGTCAAAGATAATGTGCTAACGTCTAGTAGCCTTAGTTTCATAACAACTCAAATTGGCCAGAATAGTAAATAACATACAATACAGGTTTGTACAGATCTAGTTACAAGTTTATCAGTTATACTCAATTATTTCTTAGATTCATATCAATTTGATCATATTCATAATGAATTTTCTCAGATTGGGGGCATCATGTGAGGCATGACCATTCCCATATTCAACTAAATTATCCATATATAGTTTATCACAAATAAAATATAGAATCCATATACTTAATTATAGATTTAGGGGCACGTGTGTAGCACATTATTTCCATATAATCAATTAAACACTAGTTGATCAAATAGAATGACAAATTCCATGTCATTATCTACATTGTATACACTTGACATCATATTCCAAGTTATTACTAGTATAATGCCTTACTCCATTATTAGTGTTTGGTATTCTCAAGTGGCTTAGAGCTATCTAATGTACATGAGTGGCCATAGATTCGACATACATAGTTAGACATACTCAGTTAGACATTTACAACACTTCACAAATTTTTGTTTCTTATGAATCTACTATATATGGGTGGGAAATTATGGATTCATAACCTACTAGAATTATTTAGACACCTACATGAGAGGTTTGGACACACTATCAGTCTAATACAAGCTATTCTTAGGTCATGATCCACTAAGTAGGGGTGGGTAATGATGGATTCAAAATTATATTAAATTTTCAAGCTAGCTACACATGAGGATTGATCAAGCTATCAACTCAATCTAATTTATTCATCAATTGATCACTATATACATGCACACATATAGGTTGTCACCAAATTTATGTAATGGTTCACATACCCAACAAGATGTATTAATTTTTTCCTCTTTCCCATCTCTTTACTCATTTTTATTTATTTACTCAACAAAATATTTTTATTTGGATATATCTTAAGTGAGTACCAATTTATGCACATTTAATTTTTAGGACATGCATTGTAGTATACTTCACATAAGAAAACCCAATTTCACATACTCAAATTTAGCTTCACATGCTTCACTTCCCAGGTAAGACTAGGTATGATTTATTTTCCTTTATCCTAGTCATTTCACTTTGCTACATTTCTAGAATAAAGTGGGGGAAAATATAATCACCTAAAATTGGTATTTAAGTGCTAAAAGTGCTACTTAAGACTATATATCCATATATTATCCCTATACCTATCCTAGAGCCTATTATCACACTTATCCAACCTTCGTGTAGGCTATAATCATCCCTAGTTAGCTCAAAAATAATCCCAGACCCTCATTTCCCAATCCTAGCCCTTCATACCCAATTTTTTGATAGCAAGACACTAGAAACATAATAAGGACAATAGATCCATTTAGCATTAGTGTCCCAAAAATGATGATTATGTCCTTTACCCTATATTTCTTGAACAAATATATTTCAAAAAACAAAAGCCTCCTAAGGTTAGCCTAGACATCTTTTATTATCTGCACATGCAATCGAGAACTACAAATATATGAATTTTAACCCTTTATCCATTATATGGAAATAAAATGAAAAATAACTATTCAAATACAAAATAAATTGAGCACAATTAAGGTTATAAATCCTTATTATGACCTACTTCTACATATTACCATCTACATCAGCCCTAAGCTTAGATTTTCTAGATATCCAATCTGAAGTACACTCAAAGAACTTAAGGCCACTATCATACAAGAATAACTTGAATTTTCACTAACACATATGTGGGGATAAATAGATTGGTATTGTCCCTCCTTGGAGTATTGGTATGTAGGAAACTCTCTTCATAGTAGGGTGTTGAGGATGTCTAGCCTATCCTACTAGTAAACACACTTATCAGCTCATACCCTAATTGCATGAAAGATTAGGTATTGTACCATAAATAAATCATTAAAATCATAATACAAATTTATAAAATTCATGCATGTAGTAACATACCCCAAAAATATATACATATGTACACAAAGAATTTTAGGATAGTCTTGCATAGAGGACACTAGTGCCAATATCAAGATACTAGAAACACATGGCTATATTATACAATTGTGGTGATACTGTCTAGGAGGGATTCTAACATAAGGATCTAGTTGATGACACTCAAACCATATTATATCTTAGTTTTTATCACTCAGATCATTTGTATCAATTATTTTCTAGCTAAGTCTTTATTTACACTATTTTTTAGAAAAGTGAAAGCTAGTCAATTATGTAACAAAAAAGTGGCTATATTTTATGCTTATTATTTACCTAATTTAATATACTCATCCATTTAATCAAACGTAGTATTTATCTACACTAATTCCTAAAAGTTTAAAACACATGAAAAAATACCAATCCTTTAGGGAAATATATTGTATTAAAGCACCAAGTTGATGAAAGGGATATGTTTCATTTACAAATTTCATGGCTTTAAGTGATGGACACTTTCATTGGAATAGGACATTTTTATCAACATAGAGTATGAATAGGATTCTAGTGTCCAAAAAGGTGGAAAATATGCACAAGTACCAAACTTTTAGAGATAAAAGATAAACAAGTTTACAACACTATGAGATGATAGAAGGCTTGAGTCATCATAATAACACTAGTTAGAATAAGAGATAAGAAATTTGGTATGGAGAGATCATGTATGTGAGCCTATTGGTAATGGGAAGGTCTATAAGTTTAAGGTACATCCATGAGATGCATTTTATAAGTTTAAAATACTAAGGTGCTATATAAATATATATTTAGTGTTTACACTTGGTATGTTGCCTTGTGAATTCCTAGTGTTTTCTAGTTGAATAATGAATGAGGGTTGATCTTGTATATATACCAATCAATTTTATAAATATATTGAATTAAATAAATTATTTTGACCCTTAGGATATTTTTATTTTGAAAATTATATGAATTTTAGGCACTACAAATTTGTAAGGAAAGTTGAAATTTACGTCAACACATGTGTTTTTATAAGATACAGGTATCTAGGAAGCTAGAATATAGGTACATGTATAAAACTAAAAATAAAGGATAGTAATTAGGTTTAGATATTTTTACACATTATAAAAGGATTGGTAATTAGAATAATAATGGTTGGACTAATAGATAAGTAATTAGGCATAAAGAGATAATGAATGTAAGCCTTTTGACAAAGGGAAGGTCTACAACTAAAAGGTACAACTATGATAGGTATTTTCTAAGTATAGAAGACTGAGGTACTATATAAATAATATTTTATTATCTAAATTTACCCCCTTTAATATTTTAATGAAATTTTTATTTTAAATGAAATAAATGCATACTTGGGTGTATATAACACACCTTATCTTTGTGTAAGCCCAACTTGAGTGTTGTGCTCATGACTAACCTATAACCAAGAGCATGTTATAGTGTATAATTAGTGTATGAAATCTTAAATTGAAATAATTTGGAATGCTTGAAAATATAAAGAGTAAGGTTAGGATTGCACCTGTGTGTTGATGCAACCATCTTACCTTTCAGCAATTGGATTTGAAATGATGCCTCATTATGAAGCATTGAAGCTGAGATTATGACAATTTTAAACCTATGTATGTATGTATGTATGTATGTATTTATGTATGTGTGTGTGTGTTTATATATATACATACATGCATGCATGCATGCATGCATGCATACATACATACATACATACATACATACATACATACATATTGGAGAATATATGCCCCAAATCTAGGTGTAATGGTGATTTTCAACATGGCTATTGAGTTTATTTCATCTCAATCATGTAACTCAAAAATGTGCATGATTTTGTGAGTGTGATTAATTTAACCAACTCACATTTATATCTAATGAGGGTGGATGATTTAATCAAATCCAACTTATGATTCAAGTAATGTTAGATGATTTAATCAAATCTAACCTATTAACCTGGTAAGATTGAGTGAATTAATCAACTCAACCTTCTAAATGTGAAGAAAATAATATTATAGATTGGCTTACTAACAATCCATAATAGTCTATCTCAGGTATAATAATAGTCCATAATAGTTTTTGAAAATTATAAATTGATTTTATTTTTCAACTTTAGGTGCCCTTTGAAAGGCATGTGCACCTCATATATGACTCAAGATTAAATTTGGGTATAATAATATAGACAATAGTGTTTCCATAAATATGTATATGAATCATAAAATTGTGAAATATGGTGAATTTGAAATTAGTGAAAGTGTGGAGGAAATGTTTCTATGACATGACACCATTGAATCTAAGAATTGGTGTAAATGTGGAGGACATGTTTCCATAACAAGTCCCCACTATAATCTAGAGATGTTGAGTATTAAATAAGTGTGGATGAAATGAATTTTTGACATACCCCTAGTAAAATATAAAACTATGAAAATGTGGAAGTCATGCCTCTATTACATGTCCCTCCTTTTAAGGTGAGGGGAAGTAAAATATGGTAGTTACCTTACCTCATAAGGATAAGATGATTATATAATTTGTGTATGTATAATATAGGTTTAGCATGTGTAGGTAGATATGTCAATAAGGTAAGTAATATGCGATCATATCAAGTCTTAAGAAGCATGATATAGATAATCACAACATTTAGATAGTGATAGTAAAATCTCAATAAACAATCAAGCACACAAATAAAAAGCACTCAAACGTAATGCAAAAATAAATGGTCCAAGTAGACCTCATAAAAGGGGCATATTCAAATGTTATACAATAAAAGGGACATGATTTATTTAAATTCCCATAAATCATATAATGACATATTCAAATTTATATAGACAAAAAATAATGACATTTAAATTTAAAAATAATCAAGTAAAGGCATGGGGGCCACAATCAATGGAGTGTATTAAAATGATCGAACAAGTAATACAATGCAATAAGTTATCAAGGAAACACACTTAAAATAAGTTAAAAAGTGTAAAATTAGGACAAATATAATAAACCATCATGAACATATCATACTAATTCTTAAACATATATTTCTATAAGCAATGTTAAGTATGTAGCATATGAAGTACACTGTGAAAGGTATAAACATGTATATAAGCATGTGTAAGTATATAAGATAAAACATGATAAAGAAAAGTGAAAATAAAATAATATAACTATGTGTATCATAATCAATGAATAATATTTTCCAAACATACTTAAGACATGAGTGGAGGTAAAGCCCAACATCTGTATACACATATTTCATGTATCTAGGTATGTATGTATCACACTCAAATGAAGCATGAATCACATGTGTATATAGGAAATGAATAATATGATACGTATTAACATGGATTAAAAAACATATATGTTATATATACTATAATAATAAGCATGTTCAAAAAAATTGGTTATTTTGAATTTATTTAAATGTTTTTACTTTTTTTTTAATATTTAAATTTTTTTGAATTTGTTGGAGAAGGCAAAGTTGAGCCAATTATTCCATATAAGATATTATTATATGAAATTGATCTAAAACATGGATATGGTATATAAAATTGGTGATATTACCAAAGATCATACATAGGTGTAATATCTAGTATTGTAGACTCTTTAATGCTCTTCATATGTATCATGGGAGTCTATGGTCATGAAGAGGTAGTGGAATTATAAAGTGTATCACGTTCTTGTATCAACAAGATGTAGTTACTAATACATTATGAATTTTTCTCTTTAGTGATGCTATATTTAACAAAAATATTATTACAAGATGTCTTTGATTTCTCTTTTTCAATATGTTTTATGTCATTTGCCTTTACTGATATACCATTAATTGTATATGTTTGTATGGTAGCTGAAGATATACTTCCTTCTTTGGAAAAGGATGTAAGTTTATTTTTATGATAAAATGATATTAAATTATTGGTTCTATCAACCATTTCCCCTACTGAGTGTAACCATGATTTTTCAATCATAATATTGTAGCATTTGGATTATAAGTAACCTAAAAATTAAAAGAACATTCTTCTGAAGTAAATGAAACTCTTAACTGAATTGATCCCATACTTATTGAAATTGGATTAGTTTCATCCACATGTTGAAACCTATTTTAAAGAGAGCTAAGAAATAACATATAATAACAAATTGTATCTTGATAGTGCATAATATTAATATTTGTAAATTGCTTACCCTATACATGAATAGTGATAGTAAAAAGGTCTTGATATGAGAAAAGGCTTGTGATTTCCCCCTTTGTAACTAGATTTGGAGATCTAGCTTTTTCATCATGGTATTTTTTAACATTTCTTTCTCTAGCCTTTCTGTTTAAATATTTTATTTTTTCAGGTTTTCTATTTGTAATTATTTGTGTTTGAAATTATCCTTTAGTATACATATTTGTTATTTTTTTACTTGTGATTTTTTAAAGGTAATCATAATGTGAGTGGTTTTACTAATTATTGTATCAATGATAGTATCACTACTATCTTTATAACTTTGTATTTTTTTATTTAATTCAAAACAATAATATGTATGACCCTCATACATTATATGGTATGCATAGATGTATTTTGATCTCCTTATTAGAGGATGTAATTGAATCATTTTATTTCAAAGCATTTATATTAGTATTTAATTTGTAATCTTATTATGATTTTGTTCACTTTTTGAATCACTTGTTTTATATGTATTTTATTGTATCTTTTCATTTGAATATGTAACCTTGTTAGGTACAACATTTCTAGAGGAAGATGTAAACACATGATTCACACTAGCATATTTTAGATTTTATTGGTGTGTAATATGATTTTATAAGGATGTAATAATTGAAATAAAATAATGATTTTGACTTTGTATACACAGGGTTATCTAGGGTTAACTGGAATTAGATGAGGTTTTACATAAGGATATGAACTAACCTAATGAGCAATCTAATTAATATAAAAATTAGACAAAAAATATTCTAAATTTATACAATTGATATTACTAAAAATAGTAAATTACAACTACTGCTAGATATTTTAATGGATTAGAAACAAAATGATACTTGGTTTATTATCCACATGTACGTCTGGTATAGAATAGGCTAGAAGTGGACTATAAGATGATCCTGAAATAGTCATCAAATTATAGGAGTATTATTTATGTGGCATCAAATGCTTGCATCAGATCTAGATAGTTGCATCAATGTAGGTATCTAATTTTAAGATAGGTGTACTAAATTAAATAATAATTGTATCTAGATACATCTAAATAGATACTTTTGGTTTTTATGTCACCTTTATTTTGATGCCTTTGAATCATATGAATAGGTGGACACTCTTTGTCAAATTATCAAACCCTAGTTATTCATACTTAGAGTGATTATGGAATAAATTGTTTGTGGGATAATGGAATTGAGTTTCCTCAAAGACCCCTCTATCAATGGGAACTACCTACATAGAAAATATTACAAACATGGCCCTAGACATATGTAGTTATTCCCTTCATGTTGACTTGTGTGTGTATAAAGATGCAATGTGTGACAAATAAAGACATACAATGACATATCTTGTAACTTGGAAAATATGGCTCATGAAATAATATTATAATACTTAAAACCTATGTAAATATTAATCCTATGAATTATATATAAATAGGGATGAATAGGGCATTTTTTCTCACTTGAAAAATTGATTGAATGCTTCTTGGAATGTGCGACAAACAAAGACATGCAATGACATATCTTGTAACTTGGAAAATATGGCTCATGAAATAATATTATAATACTTAAAACCTATGTAAATACTAATCCTATGAATAATATATAAATAGGGATGAATAGGGCATTTTATCTCACTTGAAAAATTGATTGAATGCTTCTTGGAATGTTTCATTGTGATTTCTAGGTGTTTTCTAGGTGACAAATGAATGAGGGTTGATCTTTTATATATATATATATATATATATATATATATATATATATATATATATATATCAATCCATTTTATAAATGTATCTCATTAAATCACTTATATTGACCTTTAATAAATGTTAATTTTGAAAATTGGATGATTTATAAGAACTAGGCACTTTGTAGGAAAAGTGGACACTTGTGTCTATGTATGTGTTTGTCTAGGATGCAAGTGTCTAGTAAGCTATAAAATAGGTACATGTATAAAACAATCATTAAAGGATAATAATATTATTTAGATATTTTTTCATAGTATAGAAGGCATAGTATCAAAATAAAAAAAAATCTTATGAAGAGATAAGCAATTAGGCATAAAGAGATAGTGAGTGTGAGCCTTCTAGCATGAGGCAGGTCTAGAATTAAAAGGTACAACCATGATAGGTATTTTATAAGTGTACAAGAATGATGTACTACATAAATCGTATTTTACTATCTAAAATGCCATGACCTTCTTCACTACATCCTTGTATGTATGTGTAAAAGATTCCCATACACACCCACTTGAAATCTAATGAGTTGTTCCACATCAATAAGAAATTTCTCTTTTTCCTCTTTATTATCATAGTTAGACTTGTAATACTTTAAACTCTCCATACTCATCTCTATGATGTGGGAAATAATATACTCATAAAATAAAATCATCACAACTTTCATTAGAATAATAAAACTCTTCCAAACCTTGAAAACTTAAATATATACATGAGTATCATAGCCCATAGAATTTCCCATAACTCAAACCTTGGATTTTATTATCAGTTCTAAACCTTTTTCTAGTTTTATAAGTCTTTAATTTATTCTATCTTGTGCCCCTTGGCCCATCTCTTAGACTGAGCAATCTTATGTTGATGACTTAGGCCTTATATCTTACCCAAAATTATTAAAATATACTTATCTTCTATATTTACAAGTTTTGAGATTGTACCTACTTTCCTTCTCCCTGGACACTAACATACAAGATATACACCTACATCAATGCTAGTTTCTTGACATGACTCAAGTGTCTAATGCCCTAAAGTTTTATATTTTTCAAATGAAATGAATCTTAATGGTTAGGCTATGTGATTTAGTGTGATTTAATTATCCAAAGGTATTAATTTTAATACAATATCAACCCTCAATAATTCCTCACCCAGTATAACTTATAAAACCTATAAAAGACCTAAGGAAACTTATTAAAGCATTCTATAAATCATAAATTAAGAAAAGCTTCCCTATTTTATCCTATTTCCATATAAGTCATAGTTACAACACATACATAGTTATGAATCACTTAAATAACAACCCAAGAGATATTTTTCAAGTTACAAGCTAGGTCATTTTATACTTGCTTTGCACATATTACATGATTCACACATAAGCCAATATGTAGGGAGAACTACATTATTCTAGGGCCCTATTCAATGTGTTGTCTATGTAGGTATTTCTAATTGATAGAGGGGTTGTTGGGCTCAGTTTGACTCTATGTTTCCACTAACCCATTTTCCCCAAGGTCACCATGAAGATGAAGAGCTAGAGTTTTAAAAATTCATGAGGAGAGACAATCCATGACCTAGATCTAAATGCACCATAGCAAAGGCAAAGAAAAACCTAGAAGTATCTAGGTGATCACTCTTTTTCCAACATTTATTATTTATAGGACACTTAAATCAATTTTAAATAGTAGCATCGATGTAACCATCCCAGGCTACCATTAGTGTCCATAGCTCTAGAAGCATCCAAATTAGAATCTCAAAAATATTCTAGAACCATATTCTAGTCCAATTTATTCATGTTTTATATCCAACACTATGTTGGCATCAAAACTAGCTAAGTACATTACTTCTTTGTCATTTCTATACATATCTTAGTTGTACTTACTATTATTAGCATACTCAACATAATAAATTTATTGTATGTTTATATCTAAATTTAGCACCCAATTGGCCTAATGTAGATCTATTATCACCCTTGTATATTTTAATTTCTATATCCCATTTAATATATAAATATCCCCAATATAGAACCATTATTGGGTTAAACATTTGGTGAACTTGATCTTTAAACTCCAAACCCTAGCTCAGTTAGGGTTTTTTGATTTCTATATTTTCTTGATTATTTTACTTTGTTGCAAATTCAACATTTTTCATTTGTGAAGCAATGGAAAATTTTAATGAAAAAACTTTTTTTAAATTGAGGTTAAAGAAGCATTAATTACTCATCTCAAAAACAACAAAATATTAATAGATGCATTTTTATATGCTATAACAGAAGAAATAAGTAAACATGATAAAACTAAGTATTCTTCACCTAGTGATGATGGATCACTAGAAGGTACTATAACTGATTCCTACCTATCAATCCACCTACATCTAGTGGAGGCATATATTATGTCTTCCAACTTTTGTTTCTTGAAACTATTATTGCTACATCTATTTGGGACTAATAAATGTTTCAACACATTACCAATTTTAATTCCTATTACTACTCAAACCATATTTACATCCCCCTTGGTGGCTACTCAACTTACTAATCTAAATCCCAATGGGTCTATAGTTAAAAAAATCCTTAAAATTATAAAGACCTTGTAGGACAAGGTTACAAACATTGATAAAAATGTTTAGAATATCTTCATGCTATTGATTCTCAAGATGTGTTGCATAACCCTCTTACACTTGAGATATATTTACACCCTTTTTAAAAAAAATTTATTCCACTAAAGTTTCTATTTTATGATTGAAAAGGTGATCCTCAATATAATATTTGATCCTTTTATGTGACATGCCTTGATTATGCCTCCAATGATAAACTTTTGACCAAATTATTTCCAAGAAGTCTTAATGACTATGCTTTGAGGTGGTTTTATGATTTACCTCTAAAATCCATGAAATCATTCAAACATCTTGTAGAAGAGTTTTTAACACATGTTTTGATTAATATTTATGAAAAGGCTTCATATTCTCAAATTACAAAAATCAAACAAGAAACCAATGAACCTATCAATCAATATGTCTTGAGATATAAGATAATGCTAGATAAATTGACCAATCATATGATAGATAAGGAGTTGCAAGACATATTCAAATAAATTTTGATTACTCATTTTTATGAGTCTATTATTTATAAGAAGTTAAAATATTTTGATAAATTATGACATGTTATACAAGATAGTGAAATGAAGCTTATTTCATTAAATTAGTTCAAGTATGTAGTACACAAACTAATTGCATCTATAATGTACTCATCTCATAGTAAAATCATGTTATAATTTAAAACCTCTTAATCCTAAAAGGGAAAAAACAACCATGGTTAACACAATTTCATAGTAGTCTAATCATCTTGGTGTATGCAATGCACCAAAGAGATAGTTCTCCTGGTTACCTAAGTCCCCATCTTCATTACTCCCACAATTATTAAAGTGTCAACTTATATCTCACCCTCATCCTATATAAGTTGATATAAATAGACCTCTACTCAAATAATATGATGTGAATGCTTATTATGATTATCATCAGGGACCAGTGCATTCTACAAATAGATTCTTCATTTTGAAGAACAATATCCAAGATCTTATCGATGACCAAAATCTTGAATTTGATGATCCTCCAAAGGAATTAGGTTAAAAAATGGTGATCACCAAAAATATAAGATATTTAACAATCCTTTATAAGACCATTGTAAGAAGGAACCAAAAGTGTAAATGGCATTTAATGCACATCCTCCTCCATCACATTTTTGGTACCCATTGTATGGAATTATTGGTACTTATACACAATATAAACCTTCTATGGATTAGAGACCTTTTATCACTTTTGATGATACTAAGATTAAGGATGATGACTTTGATTTTATTTATTTATTTGAGAATACCTTGATAAACACCCTATGTGTAATTTTATGTGTTAGCACCCTAGATATCACCATATTAAAGGTAGATTTATATGATCTCCTTCACACCTAGAATAACATTAGAATGGTCTAAGGTGTGGGACACTTGTGCTTAGATCAGACCTCTAGATTTGTGAGATGAGCTCTTCTGATGTATCACTATGGATCTATTTCCTAAAAATAAATTGATTTTTTTGGTTAAAAAGGGTAATAAGCATAACTAGAAAGGAAATATATTCTACTAATGGTGATACACCTATATTGTTGGTTAATCCACTCTATTTGAGCTCACACAACACTAAAAAGGCAATTTAAATCACTGAATGTACATCTCCAAAGGACTCCTATGCAATATTATTTCATATAAAGGTTCATCAAGTGATCAAAGCATGAGGGAAATGATGGAATAGGCCTGATTTAAAGCACTAACCAATCAATCTATCCACTATTATCTCAATCAATCAACATCAAACACTATATATGACCTGCATAAGATGATATACTAGTAACTAGGTGAAATTAAAACCTGATAAGGGAAAAAGTACTACCACATGTGCAAATCAAAGAAATATAACACACTATACCAATATATAGGAATATAAAAATAGTCATTTTATTCATCTCAAAATGTTACAAAGCTCAATCTTTTCAAAGTTTATTCATGCCCAAGAGAGGGATCTTGAAAAAGGGCTTCAAATCCTGAATATATAGAACAAGACAAAAGAATAAACCAAGAGATTGGAGTTGAAGAGAGAAGAAGAGGTAAATTAAACATCATATCAATTCAAATTTGATTTACAATTTTATAACAATAGTCTTTTGTCACTCTTTATGGTCAATGCTTTGGATAAGCTCTTTGGCATTGGAATGATGTGGTGGGTTCATTTGACTTGTCTGAACTCCTTATTTCATGTTTTATACACCATAACTTGTCAAATATCCACTTAAGATGAGATAAATATATGTGAAAGTCCTTATTCATTCTTTAGAATTGAAATAGGCATTGATTGGCATCTAAGACTAGTCAACTCTTCCTTTAGCCCTTCTTTACATGAATTGACACTCAAGATCTAGTTGTGCATGTAATCTCCAATTGAATACCAGATATAGAATTTTAATTACACCTAAATTACATAAATGTATCATGTTAACTCCTCATTAACTCATTTGTTATCCATTCTATGCCATTCTTCATTTAATTGTTTGATCAAATAGGCCCACTAAGCCATATAGGCCTAGTAGCCTAACTTCTTACATTGATGACCATTGGAACCTTCATGAACACATTGAAAAACTAAAAATATATTAAGTATCATACCTGAATCAACCTTCCATATCAAGAAATAGGTCCTCTTAAGGAATAAACAACTACAACTTAGTTAAACTAGTTGACTAGGTTAAATTGCCTTGAATTTCTGCAGATTGGCTATTTTGAAGGATCTCATCGAGGAATTTAAAATATTGTTTTTTACAATAAGATGGATATATGATGAATAAAAAGTTCCAAAATTCACTCTCCATGGATTGGAATCCATTAAACTACCTTGTACCTCTCCTTTCAACACTTTTTATTTAAAAAGCTCTATTTCTACCATGATCCATATAATTTCATAAAAAAAATTACCATGTATAGGAACATACCTTATTTATTTTATGTTTTAATATTTTATAGGATTATTAATGAGGTTTCTATTGTAATAAAATTGACTTTCCTCAAAACTAGTCCTTATGAGGGTTTGGAAAGGTTTTGGATGTGAACCTTCTTAATGAAGGTTCATAAAGTAAAGACCTCCAAACCTAAAATTATTTCCATGAATATATAGTCTATATAACCCTCAAATTCCCTAAGAATATTGGGTTCCCATGAAAAAGGTATGAAAAGATACCTACATAAAGAAGTTTACCTGTAGGGTTTTTCTTACATTCTTAACATGTTTATGCTCTTACTAATTGTTCATAGATTACATACCCTCAACTAAACTAAATTTTTCATTAATTGTAAGTTAATATTGGTAATAGAAACATTATAAGACCATTTGGCGAAACTCTTCATGTGGTAAAAGATATTTGTAGTTGATGAGGTGATTCAAATGGGTGTCTTGATTTTAGAATTCAAATTTATCCTCAAGGATAAATTTGGCCTTACCTCATATATTTATATTCTTGGAATACCTCATTTATTACCTTTACCATATCATTACACTTTCTCATGGTTTCATCATTGCTTGATATGGGTTCCAAGTGCCTTAAAGTGTTATCGTCCTTATATGTCTTAAGGCCATACTTAGGCCTAAAATTGAGTTTTGATGTTCAAAGAAAATTTAGGTGATGGGGAGGGTTTTAAATCTTCATATCATATTATATAAATTTTTCCACCTTTTGTAACCACCCTTGAATGCCTAAACTCAACTTTTTACCTTATGCTTCTTAGAACTACCTGTAGGAATGAATGATTACATGTGTGTTTGTATGGATTTTTGAGTGTCATAACCTCTCAAAAGGTGTATGGAGATTGAAAATAACTCTGACATTCTTTAAAATACCTTCCATGATCTTAAACCACACCACCTCTATCACTCTAAAAAAACTCTCAAAATCTCACATGTCTGTTGACTCGAAGAGGACTATGTCAAAAAATGATCACTTAGACCAATAATTTGACCTTAAAAATAACAAGGGAGGTTTTAAAAAGTTATAATGACCATGTGTACCACTTATTATGTCTTAATTCCACTTATAGGTTCCAATAAAACCTCAAAATTCTCTCAAGAATGCCTTCTAGGTGTTGACTATGTGTAGGTTATGTTAGGCATGACTATGTTATTATTCTTTCTATATTGATTTTGGATTGATAATGGTGAGTATTCTTTGTGTATTTCATGAAAATAATCTATTTATAGTGGTCTCATCCCAATTATTTACCTTTCAAACTTATGTCACCTATAATAGACATAAGTTCCTTAAAGAACCTCATTTTAACTATGTTATTCACTAATGCAATCATACATTTAGAAGTAGTGGAGGTATTTGGTAAGTATGTTTACATTATTGGTGAATTTGAGACCTTATTAAAAATTTAAAACCCTCCAATTATCTCCTTCACATCATATTAACTCTTCAAACACTACTTTAGGCCTTATACATAGTCTTATTTTCATACAAACCTGTACTTTCATCTTCATGATCTTGATAGTGTTTTAGATCCCTTGATAATTTTTGAAGATTCCAACCTATCACTTGAGTTTCATGAGATACGTATATATCTATTTATTCATATGTCTATCTCTTGACTTGAATGGTCTTTGAGTTTGCATTTTTCCAATATGTGACTATGTGAAGAACTTGTTATTTAGTATGGCTATAGGTACAATTTCATGAAGTGGATGACTATAGATTAGTTCTTGTATCCCACCTCTTTAGGTTATTGATTATTTCATGACACCATTATTACCTTGAATCATATTTTGAACATGAAACTCCTTCTTGATCTCCATTTTCTCATCCTCTAAGATCTTTTAGATAGGTATGCAATCTCCATGGCTATAGGTGTACATTATTAAGTAAACTTAACTATCAAATAATGTTTCTAACCCTCCTTTGATACTTTAAAATTTCATGTCATAATTATCATTTCCCCATGAAACCTCCATTGACATTAAAATCTAACATCAATTGTGCATCAACCTCTTATTTACCAACTTTTGATAATAGGCTCGAGTTTCATAGGGAAGGTTGTAGGTGATATTTTTTGCTTGATCTTGACTGTGTCATTTAACTTAGAGTACGCTATCATTATTATTTATCTCATTCCATAATCACATGTTCTTGTAAAACCTTCATACCATGATATTCCACCATGACCTTGTTCCTAAAGATAAACCTTTCTCATATATGTACCTGACTATGTTTCTTAAATGTAGGTGTGTGTATGGACTATAGTAGACTTTGGGATTCTTAGAGAGTTTTGAAAACACACAAGGTGTTCATGAGTCCTTCTCTATATTATTATATTTTTACAATATCATAAACTTCCTTGAAGGTTTCCATCATGAAATTCTGCCTAAGGCATTGTTCACCTTCTTGACTATAGCTTATATTTAAGTTAGTTATAGATCTCCTTCTAAGATTCTTGATCCATTCAAGGCTTTTACTATATTTTACTTTAGCCACCTCATTAGTCTATCCACTTCATACTACTTAGTCATGCATGATAATGAATCAACTAGTCTCCATAAGGTTAGAAAAGTCTAAAGACTATCAAGTCATATGCTACTGTAGGCTAAGACCTTAATAACAAGCCTATAGGTGTCTCAAGGACACTTGATTGTAAGCATATGGTAGTCTCATTGTATTATTATATGAATTAATTCATAATATGGGTCATAAAACCTTCATTTTATAGTTAAGATTCAATCATATATTGGTATCATGATCAAACCTTAAAACACTTTGCCTTTTATTAGTATGGATGATTATACCTATTGTATTTGTATGGATATAGTCTACTCTTGGCCTTATGGAAGTCATCACTAATGGATATGATCCTTGTCCTTCCATATTTTTTAGTTTGATGAGATAGATTGATCATATACCTTTAAAAAGGCATCTTCCCTATCATTCTCTTCATTGTACTTTCTTGACAAAGTTCATGACTATTGGTGTTATGGTTGTAGGTTGCCTTCTTAGCTGTATATGATGCTTTGTTGGTTTGTATATCTTCATATTGAATGACCATAAAAACACATACAATTTTTACTCCTTATGAAAATGAAAACTAATGAAAACATGAGATAGATATGGATGGAAAGTGAGAAAACATGAATGTAGGATGAGAAACTTGAATGAAGGTGAAAATGAATCCTCATAATAGTGCAAAGGAAATGTGTAACCGTGTATATGGAGATGAAACAAAATGGATGTGATAAAAGACAATAGGATTATACCAAGACTATATTAAAGGTCCAATGCAAGATTGATCATATATTATACCACATATGTCAATTTGGAGGCCTTTGAATGATGATAAGAGGTTAAAATTGAAACCTAAGAACATGCTAACTACTTAACAAATGTAAAAAACCTAACATTTGCTAAAAGGGAATTTTGAGATGATTTTGAGAGCCACTGATGAGATTTTTATATGAATATTTTGAATAAAATCTTGATAATCCTACTTGGATAACATAAGAACATGAAGGAGACTAGGCAAACAAGAAACCAAGAAATCTTAAAAACCTTTTCTCTCTCATAGCTTGTAAAATTCTTCATCCTTTCCTTATAGACTATAAAATTGATTTCTCTTTCCTTATTGAGCTATATTTGGTCCTCATACTTGTGGAATATAAATTATGTCTGCCATGGAATGGTGAGTCATGTCCATAAGAAACCCTGCAAAATTGAAATTTTCTTACATGATGCCTTGGTGAGGAGAAATTTTAGAAAATTGACTAACTTCCTAGATGCAAGATTGTTGATATATGTCTTGAATTCAAATGGATGATTAATAAAGGATAAAAAACCAATTTTATATCCAATTAATCCATCAGGAATCTCTTTGAGTCTATTTTCTTTGGCCAAAATTGTAGACTTGTATTTTCTCTCCCATGGCCATACCACCTATAAACTTGAAGGGCTCTCACTGTGTGCCAACTAGTAAGATAAATAATGTGAATTAGTTTTGGACCTATTTTGAATATTCTTCCCTTTAAATTCTTCATGAATACCTAATATGGCCTCCTCTTCCTACTCTTAGCCTCAGTTGTTCAGAATGATCATATAAATCCGTATATTGCATGAAAAATGCATTAAAAAAACCTTGATTTTGCCTTTATTTAAAAATTATTCTTACACTTCCAATTTTATGGAAATATAAAGATATCATGAGTATTTTATCATGTTAACACAAGTAATAATCCTTTTTACACCATAATTTAGTCAAAAATTGGCACATGTGAGCTAAAAATGGGCCTTTTTAGCTTAAAACTTACATGAAATCACCTTTTTAGCTTATAAAACTTATGACTAAGGGTAATTTCATTAAAATTAATTTATTTTAAGGTAATTTTTAAATTTTAATAGCCTTTTTACTTGTAATTTAACATTTAAGGACCAAAACTTGTCATTTTTAGTCAAAATACACCTAGTAGACCACCTTGTAGAGGCTATTAATAGTATTCTTGAAAAGTTTCATGTTATAGGGGTTGGTATTTGGCCTTAAAAAGACAAATTACCAAAAATTTTATCAAATCATAGGGGTTAACCAACCTTCTAGTCAAGAGAACCTATTAGATTTCACATGCAATGGCAATCTGAAACACAACATCACTTGATGACTCTTTTGTCTGCCAAATTGACTTTTTGGACTTTGCAACAGCTCTTTTGACTTAAATAATAATAGGACTGAAATGAAACAATAATTAAACAAATAAGTAAGAACAACTACCTAAGGAAATGGGAAAATAATATAAACACAACAAAAGGGAATTAGACTACTACTTGTGTTATTCATTTATTAAAATATGATAAATAACCTTTAAAAACTAACCTAAAGTCAAAAGTTTCCTATAGTATCAAATGGAAAGATGGATTGTCCACCATGTAACCTTGAAACATAATTCACATCTCTTTATAGCTCTCTTTTATAGCTAAGAGCATTTTCATCTTCATAATCTCTAGGGGAAGCAACTAGTTCTTTTACTGCTAATTTTAGGTGCATGAATTGTAGACATGAGTCCAAGATCTAGTCATAATCCTCCTAGATCCATGTAATTTTTAATAAAAATACAAATTCTTATTAATTCATGAGATATTGATTATGATCATGTTGGACAACCTAAAGTGTCTCCTATGTCATATCTACCAGGCTGGCCTCTGAGAGAGATGGATATGATTTTATGACTTATTGAGGCCAATTGAGTTCATTTAAAACTTCTAAAAGTATAAAAACATATTAATATGAAGAATAAAGTTGATAACCTTGCTTGAGAGACTCCAACAAGTCATATTCTGAGAAAATAACTTATTAGATTTGATTGTTTGTAAGAATGATTTCTTCTTGATTGATGAAAGTACTTCTCTCAACCTATAATGAACTATATTCAAGTAAAGAATAACCTAAATGAATGATTTCAAACAATTATAATGATTTTTTCTCATAAATTTGAATTATAATTGGATTTTCTCCACTCATTGATTGGTATTTAACTTCTACTACTGTTATAAGATCTTGTGGACTATCACAATGAATGATAGGTACTTCATGATCAAAGAACTCATGGAATTCATCTTGTTATTGTAGAATCCAAATTTATTTCTCTTAGGTATCAAAAATATCTTCTTGTTGTACTTGTTTTTCATCATCTATCTCAACTTCCTCTTTCAATTCATATTCTTTTGCATCTTGAGAGATTGAATCACTCCCAATGATGATGTTTTCTTCTTATTCACATAACTCATTCTCATTTTCATATACCTTAGCTACAAGTTCCTTAATTGAGTCACAAAGGAGAGGATACTTCTCAAAAAGTGGCATCATAGACCCCTAAAAATATTCAAAAAGATGAGCAAGGTCTAAAAAAGTTACCATGGATGTTTGATTCTACACATGAGGGTGCTCCCTTGATCACCTTCACATCCTCTCTCTACTGAAAATTCTCTTGAATAGATTTCCATGAAGGAAAGGCCTTAGGATTTTTAGGAGAAAGGAGTGGAGACTAAAATATCTCATACTTGCTTTCTATAAGAACACTTAGACATAAACTTGAATGCTCTTCACTCTCCATTTACTATTGTACCTATTTCCAAGTCATGAACTTGGGTTTAAGGGCTTCTTGTTGTTTACTTGTTGCATCCATGGGAATGAATGAAGGAACTTAAACTTGAGATTGTGTTACCTTTATAACTTCCATTGAATATTAAAGATGTTGGTTTGCAAGCTCAACTTGCTTGGCTAGGTGGGCCTAAAATTCATGAACGAACTCACTAGAGATATCTCCTTATTGATTAGAACATAAAGGCTCCTATATGATCTATTGTGAAACATGAAAATTAGCCTCTTAAAAACACACTTCTTCAACCTTCCAAGGTCTCTCTTGGATAGAATTCCAAGTAGGAAAGCTTGGCAAGGCTTGGATTAAAACTTAAGGGATATGATATACATTGGTCTGATATTCATTAAGAGAAAAGGAAGCTCAATGGGAACATGCTACTGATTTTGGTGACCCTAGTGTTTCTCATGGACCACCAACCTTTATTCAATGCCTATAATTAAACCACCTATGTCCAAGATATCAGTAATGAAAATTTAAAGGTCTATCCCTATGAAAGATGCACATACTTCTTTGGTCTACTACAAATTAGTTCTCATGTTCTTAATCTAATGCTTGGAGATCCCCTATCTATAGCTCTTTTGAGTTTCTATGCTTACCATTTATTTCTCATCACCAAACAATGTTTGATTAAAGCTAGAAATATATTATCTTGGAAATTGATTTGGTTGATTATGAAGATAACAAGATTTATGAGGGTTACCATAGGATTGATATGAGTCACCTTATTACTGATAAGGCTCTATATACGGTTGGTGATGTTTATCATAAGGTTGATATGAATCATGGTAGGGCTGATAGGGGTCATAGAAAGATGTATATGGATCATATTATAACTACTAATAAGGAGATGAATGACCAAATTCTTCTCCATAGGCTACCATAGCCTAACAAAAACATGAAAAACAATTGAATTTTGAACAAAAATTGCCTTTTATCTTAAATATAAGGACTATATGAGTACTCAAAACTACTTCTAAAGACCAATATGCTAAAAATGTATACTCTAATGGTTGGATATGTGTCCCACCAGGCATGCTATAACTATTAACAACCTAGATATCACCCTACTAAAGGTAGATTGCTCTGATATCATTCACACCTAGATTAACATTAGAATGGTCTAAGGTGTGGGACACTTGTGCTTAGACCAGACCTCTAGATTTGTGAGGTTAGTTCCTCTGATGTATCACTTTGGATCTATTTCCTAAAACTAAATTGATTTTTTAGGTTGAAAATGGTTAGAAGAATAATTGAAAGGGAAATTTATTCTATTGATGGTGATACACTTGTATTGTTGGTTCATCCACTCTATTTGAGCTCATAAAACATTGATAAGATAATTCAAATCACTAAATCTACAACTCTAAAGGACTCTTATACAATAGTATTTAATATAAAGGTTCATCAAGTGATCAAAGCATGAGGGTAACAATGGAATAGGCCTGATTTAAATCACTAACCAATCAATATATCCACTATTAGCTCTATCAATAAACATCAAACAATGTATATGACCTACATAAGATGACATACTAGTAACTAGGTGAGATCAATGTAGAGTAAAAAAAATCTACATTTTTCATTTTTCAAGTTTTAGCTATTCACTCCCAAGTTTTGTCCCTGCATGCTTTGGTTCGAGACAGTGAAGTTTTTTAACTCAGAGCACGGGCTCGAATTTCTTTTTGCCTAAATTTTGTCTAAGTATCAAAATCAAGAAGAAGTTACCAAGTGTCATTAGTTGAGGCACATTTCATAATTTCTATAAGTTGCTCAAAATGTGCCACGTGTCCCATAGTAACTCAACAGAGCACAACAAGTGTCGACATCCATGTCTCATGTTTCTTATACATTTCAAAAGCTTCTTCTCAATAATATTTTCTCAGGATCAAGTGAAAGGTGCCAAGTGGCAACTGTGGAAGGTTTCAATATGCTTTTCTAAAAGCAATGGAAGATGCCACGTATCCCTAGTTGAAGAAAGTGGAAGCCACCATTTGTCAACATCTGAATTATCTTCACTTTGTTTCATTGATAATTAAAGACTGTGGTGGGTCCCAAGTTTTATTTTTGAGGCAAGTGAAAGCTACCAAGTGTCACCATCCATGTAAATATGAAATGAGCCTCAATGTTTCTATAGTATAGATAGAGCGACATAGAGACCAACAAGTGTCACATTTCTTAGGATTCTCAAAAGGTAGCTCAAAGTAGTGGAGACTGCCACATGTCCCTTGTTAAAGATGCGTGGAAAGTGTCACATGTCCTTATTCCCTTTTTGAAGTTGCTCAGGTGAGAAGTGTTGTGGGTCCCATTTTATATAAGTTGTTAAAGTTTTGAAGAAGCAGACTATGATAGATGTCAAAGATGAAACACTCCTAAGTAAAGACATAGTAAAGAGTATAGGCTATGCAAAAAGTGTTGTGTGTCTTCGGTAAGTGCTGTGAAACATGCCAAGTGTCATTTTTTAGTGCCTCCTAAATAATAAGAAGGTTTTCAAGTAGAGTAAGGGAATCAGCCAAGTGTCCTCTCCCATTTGATAGTGGGAAGCGTCTTGTGTATCTATTTCAACCAATGAACTTGCAGGAAGATAAAACATTCTAGATCTCAAAAATATCATGTGTTAGACACTTCCAGTTTAGTTAGAGTTCAGTTAGGCCATTGGATTGGGAATGTGTAGGCAATCTAGAGCTAATCCAATGTTATAAATAGGGGTGCAGAGACCACCAGAAGGAGGATCAGAAGATAGAGAGAATTTTTTGTGAGAGATTATTGTCAAGAGTTTTTAGACTTTTTTAGCTATGATCAGGAATATCATTTGCCTTTGTTCTATTTTCTTGAGTTAAAAAGTTTATGTAACTGTGCATGTTTCTATGCTTTTTATGTGACTGGAGAATTAATAAGAAGACTCAGTTTTGTGCCTTTGTTGATATTTTTCTATGTCACTATAAAAGTAGTCTAAGTTGTGAGCCTCTGTTTCTATTGTTTTTCATATTTTACATTGATCATGCCTTGTTCACTCTTTAATGTAATTGAATCTTACATATAGCTTCATTGTGCTCAAAATTAAGGGTCAAATTAAATTCAGGTGCATTGCCATAGTTAGAGTTTCTTTCATTATACTTGTGTTTCTATTTAATTCATATCCATTTTCCCATTATACACTTGATATAAATAAGAGCCAGATTCTTTAAAATTTGGAGGTTATTATAGGTTACAAGTCCCACATTCCTAAAACTTCCCATTGTTGGTATTAGAAACAACGTAATTTTAATCATCAATAGTTTTTGGCATAGCCGATGAGACACCATCTTGAAGTTTCTTTCAAGACTGTATGAACCAGAGAGCTACAAGGAGTTAGAGTTGTGGACTAGTAACAAGATCTCAATCTGTGGTAAATCCATGTATTCTTTTTCCACCTTTGATAACTAGTCCAAGACGAAGATTCAATCAATTTATACCAATACCAAGAGTAAATATGGGAGCTCCTATACCCCCAAGGAATTATGCAAGTTGGAACACTGGCAGTCCTTTGATTCTCCCAATACCACCAGGCACTTGTGACCCTATTCTAGTAAATGCCCTAAAAGCTTTACCCAAATTCAGTGGGCAAGATTTCAAAACACTTGAAGAACATCTACAAGATGTTTTTGATGTCTGTGCAATTCATGTGGTCACACAACAGAATGTGGCTATAAGATTATTAACAACTTCTTTTAAAGGGAAGGCTTTGGAATGGTACAAATCCTTGACTCCAAATACAATATCTACATGGGATCAACTTGGAGATCTTTTCTTTGAAAGGTTTGAAGAAAAGGGTCATAAGTCTTCTTTGTTGCAATAATTGATTACTATTAAAAGGGCACCACAAAAAGCAATGACTGACTTCAATTCAATATTTCAAAAGAATTGGGAGAGAATCCCTACTATAGCAAGACCATTACCAAGTATGTCTATAGTATTTTATCTTAAATCTTTAAATTTAGACATATCAGTAATGATTCAGTCACTTGGAGGTCAGACTCTGCCAGAGGCTTATGACTATGCCATCAGAGCTGAAAATAATTTAATAAATGCTGGAAAGTTTACCCCAAGGCTTCCCATGCCCATGTTTCTAGATATTACCTTACCATTTCCTCAAGAAGCCCCTAATTCCATAGCCCCACCTATGTCTATGTACACATATCCTCAACAACCTATTAAAGAAGTTATCCCTGCCCAGTCATCTAAGATCGATGATATCAAGAACATCTTAAGGACATTTTTAAATGAGTTAATTAACATAAAAAGATAGTAGAATCCTTATCCTAAACCCCAATATCAAGGTTACCAAGGAAATAGATTTCCATCACAGCCAAACTAGTATTAGGTTCATCTGAGGCAAAATAACCCTTAGCCAACAAACCAATTAGTTGCAGTCCCTACACCATCATAGATTTTTCCCCCCAATCCAAATAGAGAGATTGTTCAAGGGAAGAATAATTATGTAGATAACACCAATGTCTGGTGTTTTCCTTGTAATAATGCTCATACACCTAGAGATTGTCCTATGGGTAATCTACAACAAAAGGTAACAGAGCAAAGAATAATGGATGGACAATTTACAAGTACTTCTGATACTCAAGCCTACCAATCCCCTGGTATGCAAAATTTAGTCCTGATGGCTCAGATGCAAGGGATTTCTTTACAAAAAGAAGAAGAAATAGCCCCTGAACATACCTTGTTTTCATGGGTTGAAGATGAAGAGTCAGTATTCTTGAACGAAGCTTCTACTTCTGAGAAACCAATGGTGTAATCATACTACTATATTAAATCAAATATAACGATGATGGAATAGCCTGAAGTCACAAATAATGAAGTTATGGGACCTCCTACATTTCAAAGTCATCAAAACACAACTACTAGACAAGAAGTGCCTCATCCAATGCAGAACCAAGTAGTTCTTGGACAAGTTCAAGAAAAAGCAAGGTAATCTTATTTTCCAAGAACCCAAACAATAAAACCAGTGAATGTGGTGGATCAGCTGAAGAGAACCCCAACACATGTGTCATTGTGGGACATATTAGCTATTTTTGAGAAAAATACATTGTTACAAGAAGTTTTTCAAGGTCAAGTAGTGCCTAAACATACTAGCACCAAAGAAAGACTTGTTGATAAAGAAAATCTCAAAGACACAGTTCCTTTAAAGACAACAGCCTTTATGAACAATGTTGCAAAGGTAATCAAATCCAAACCAGAGCCCTTATATTTGACTCTGATAGTGGGAAATAAATTATTGCATAATTTAATGATAGATTCAAGGGCTAGTACTATAGTAATGCCTAAGCAAATAGCTGATGCTTTAAAAATAAGTATGAGCCACTTACTAGAGGACTCATGTAGCTGGATGGCAAATCAGTGCAAATAATAGGGAGAATTAAATAACTCCCATTGTAATTATATACTTTCCCCAATATAATTATCAATCAAGATGTAATAGTCATAGATATACCCCCTGTATTTGGTCTATGTTTATCTAGGGATTTCACAGCCAAAATAGGAGGATATATGTCACTTGATTGGTCTCACCTCATCCTAAGAAACCAAATATGGTTCAAAGATAAAAAATTTATTTGAGCCACTATATAAGGATCACATCACCAATGAACCAACCTTAAAATTAGAAGCAACTCATGTTATTTGAATAAGGAAGAAAGGGTTTTTGTTGAGGAGTTAGGTGACTGGACTGAACATGATCAAGAAGAGGAAAATAATCATTTGTTAGCTATGATGCAAAGTGACCCATATGGAAATTATGAATCCACTGGTTTGGGAACTTATGTCATATTTGATGAAGGTCATAAAATCCTAAATGTTTTAAGGGAAGAAATGCCAAAATATACCTCTTCTATCAATCCTCAAGTCTCTTGACATGAATTCCAGATTTTGAGTTGGAAGTCACAAGCTTATGCCTTAATCTCTGATGAGGAAGAGATAATTTTTGACTTTCTTCTCACTTTGCAAGATGATATGGAAGAGCATGGACACTTCCTTGATCATGATTTGAATGACTTATTTAAAGTCATTGGGGCAGGTTATACTATTCAACAAAAGGGCTGTGAGCTAGTTGCAGATGGACAAGACAGCATTGAGACTCAAATAAATTTGCAAAATCACTGTAAGCTTTCAAGCTTATCCTTTCAAGAGGTTGATGAATTTGAAGATGATATTTTTAAATTCATTAAGGAGGATGATCATGCAGTAGAACCTAAATTTGAGGCAAAAGGAGATAAGCCAATAAATGATGTATATCAAAGGGCTTATGGTGATGAGCTAGTAGCCATCGATTTCTTGATGAGACACACCAGTTTGAATAATCAGCATTCAATACGTTTTTAAGAATAAGAAGAGTATGTATATGTTGAAAACATGTTTGACTCTGATCCACTCAGATGCAAGCTAATCAAGGTGGCATACAAGAAGAGCAAGTTATCAGAGCTTCATCACATTCAGCCACTTGTCTGGCAACATAAGTCATCTCACCATGGAGGAGGTTTTAGACATTTCCCTTTTAATCCAAGAGGAAGGAAAACCTAAAGATATTCTTGTGAATGAATTCTACTTGAAACATTTTAGTTAAGCTGTGTCTCTAATGTATTATAGTTAGATAGTTTCCCTTTCCTAGTTGCTTTATTTTCCCATTTTTATTTCTCGCTCTTTCTTTTAAATAAGTGTTCTTTGAACACGTGGCCGCAGCTCAGAGTTTTTTTAAAAAATTTCAAAACTCTTGACACATTAAATATCTCCCAAATCCTTAAATTGCCCAAGGTACCTTATGCAGCCACTTTCATGACGTGTCTAACTCGTTGTCCCATGAAGATTTAGTAAGATTTACTAACGGTTATCGGGGTTTAATGCCATTTTGAGACGTGATGGGTCAATAAATACCTCATAACAAGAGTTAAAGATTACAGTGTCTCAAACATTCTTGCGTCTACTAGATAACCCCTACTACTTGCATTTTCAGCACATAGCAAACCTATTTAAGTGAAAGTGCCTACCCTATTGCAAAAGCTTCATACTCGTTACCACAGTTCACTATTTTCAAGAATAGATATAGATATGGAAGGAGCATAGTATTCACAATAAGGGTTTGGGATTTATGATTCCATTGATAAGTTTCTTACAAGAAAATCATATGCTTCATCCCCTACATAATCGTTAAAGACCTACCCATGGACTAGAGTCCTTGAAGTTGGTCATGCAAATGACCTAGCAAAGGTGAAAGATTTTACAGGTAGAATCATGGACCCAATTCTTCAAAGAACTAGTAACAAAACTCTCTGAGAAGGGGCACATCAAAGGTGTATTTAGAGGGCCAAGGTTGAACAATATGAAACATTCACAATGAGGATATGGACTTCACAGCTGGCACAATTCATCGTCCCAAGTGTGCATCCATGCCCTGACTTGGTTGAAATATGCACCAGATTATTTCATGTGCCTTCAAATACTATATAATAGGGTCCATTCATGGTGAAAATTACACCAAAGGCTATTAGAGACATGTTATCCATGTATCATGACAAGATAGCCACATTTCCCACCATTGCCAACATGTAGAAAACATGGGCAAACGTTAATACTCAATTGAGGTTTTTGAAATCAAAATTGCAATTGGGTGATGATGATACCACTATGCTGACACTGCCTATAGCAAGAGCACAATTTGCACAAACTAGTCAAGATGCACTTTCCATGATGACTTTTATTTTTGAAATGAAAGATGATATAACCATCTATGAAGAATAGCTAGCCATCCTCTTCAGATTGAAAATTGTTGTCAAGACTCAGGAGTATCAGTTGGATTTCTCTAAGTAGATTACATATTCAATGGTTAAACAAATCACCCAATTTAAATCTAAAGAAATTTTTAGGTATTCTTCTTATCTGTTTCACCTTATTTTGTATGAAAACTCTAGCATATTTTCCCAACACATGCATCTAAATATGTATGACCCAAGCTTCAGTCTACATAGGACCACTCCTGTGTTTGCATGGACACATATCTTGTCTAAAACTAGTGACCCATACAAATTATGGGAACTTTTTTTTCCCCTACTTTTTGTCATCTGAGCTCAGAACTGATTAGAAATAGACTATTTCCAAGTGTCTCAAACCTTATGACCAATTACACTATTCCTTGTGATTACCTTTTTAGATCTCATCATACTATTATTAGAGTCCATGGTTTTAGTTGGGAACCAGTGTTGCTGCCTAATATTTTGACCCTTAGGTTAGCATTTTTAGAAGTCACCAGGCAGGTGTCTATGGTAGATAATGAATATGGCTCTGGGAAGAAAAAGAGGAAAATGTATGATGTTCCATGGGTAACAAACAATATGGCCCTAGAAGTCGGAGATGTTGAGATTGTGTTACTAAGAAAGCTAGCCTTCCTGGGTTTATCTCTAATTGAAGATAAATGGGTATATGACCCAAATGGTTTCATAACTTCATGGATCAGGACTAATAAGGTTGCTACCAGAATTGTGCATGAGGGTCGTCCCTTTAGGGAAAATAGGAAAAATCCTAGGGAAGATATTCCTGATTTTTATGTTGAATAGATGAATTTTCCCTTTCAACAAGATATACCATGGGAAACTTTTTATGTTAAGCAAAGGGATTTTGATCCTAAAATTAGAATGACTTTTGGTTTAACAAGAGCATTAAAGAATAAATACTGGAATGCTGAGAAAATAGAAGCCTATTAGAAATATAGGCAAGAGATTTGTCAGACAACTCACTCTTTTGGAAATGTGGATTTAGATGAGAAATGGGAGGAACTCTGGGATGAATGTCATCTATCCCCTATCTCTATCCCTGATATAAGCAATTTACAAACATAGGGTGTAGAGCTAGAAGCCAGAGTAGAATCCAGTCAAACAGAGCAAAACTCAGCTTCAGTCACTATAACTATTTGGCCCCAATCTATTAGTATCATTGAAAAAAAAAGAGTGTGGTATCTTCACCACCAAAATCTTCTCCATCAGTCTCAGTCCTTGAGGTTCCCAGTTCTACACAAGCACCACTAGCATTAGTGTTAAATGTTGAAGAGAAGGGAGCACAGCCAGAAGAAGAAACACCAAGGAAACATAAGAGGCTGAGGTTCCAACTTGATTTAGAGGAGAGGGTAGAAACCTCACAACACCAATCACAGAGTAATTTGGTTTCTCCTTAAGTAAGTATTGTTTCTCCTCCTTCTCAATCTCCCTCTTCTTCAATAGGGGTGATGATTCCATCAGGCCAAATAGTGTCCCCTGCAACCTCTGCTATGTCCATTTCTCATTTTTCCCCATCTATCCATACTCAAGCCATATCATTGACTCATTTCCCCCTCTATTCCTAAGAAAGTACCTCATTAGATTGCTCCTAGCCAACATTTGGCTATTCAATATGGCTTGCCACAAGGTTATCCTTTTGCGGGTGGGCACATTGCCTCTCCTTCTACCTTCCAAACTCAAGCAGATGCTGTTAAGAATGCTAGAGAAGCCAAGATGGAGAAAAAGAGGATGAAATATAATAAAGCCTTGGATACACCACATATTATGTCACAATTTGACCCAATACAATAGCAACTAATGGTGACCCATTTGTCACCAAATATAGTCAAGCTAAATGAGTAGATGCAGCCTGAAGATTACACAATGAACGTAGTGGATATAGACATGTCCCTTTTCAGACCACAAGATAGGGTCAAGATGCTAAATGAATCCACTTCTATAGTAGCTTAAGATTATTTGAAAATATCAAAGAAGATACAAAAGATGGAGGCTAATCTAGCCAAAGAGAAGGCAAACTATAGCAGTTTTACCATGAAGATCAATACTAAGAATAAAAAAATAGAGAGTCTAAATAAACAGTTGCAAGATACTATTTCTCTTCAAATTCACCAGGCTATCCAAGCCCAAAATGATTCTTTGAAAGCAGGACTAATGAAGGTCAAGGATACAGTGACAACCTTAAGGTGGGAAAAGGCAGCATTTCAAGAAAAATGTGAGGAAAGCCTGCTACAAGTTACTCAACTTTAACAAAAGCTATTGAATGAGTAGAATAATACCATTGTTATATAGGCCCAACTTCAAGCAGAGTGACAAATGATAGAACAATTGACACTTGAGTTGGATAATAGGCAAAAGAATGCAGGGGTTTTGAATCTAGTTAAGGAGCTTTATGAATCAATATGGAAAAGAATCTCTATGAAGATTACTCAGCTCAGACCCTCTTTCACCTTTCTTCTAAATGCATAGAAATTGTGTGAAAAGTTGGAGAATTTAGTTGAAGACACTCTATCTACTGTCTCTAGGAGAGTTTTTGACTCTCAAATGCTGCTACAAAAGTTATATGATGCAACTAATGGAACGTTGTCAGCAGTAGGGATTAGTGATAGAATGGTCACTACTAAAAGAGTAAATGAGGTTCTCAATTGCAACTCCATAGCAACCAATTGAAAAGAGCTTCTAAATGTGGTGAAGGAAGTAATTAAAGACATGAAACAACACATTGAATATCTGGTGCAATTAGGTCTTCTTTCTCCTTTTCTTGATAGCAACACTATGTTGATGATTGATGAAATTAAACCTTTGTTGTTAGCTAGGCAAAATGATCAGGCAGTATTTCAGGATTTAAGAGATGATTCATCAATGCCTGAAGTAGAATCTATTTTGATTCCCTTTTCCTAGCTTGAATTTAAATTGAAGGCTACAATTCATATTTTGTAGAATTTTTCACACAAGGATATCACCAACCTTGATTTAGCCTTTAATGTATTGAAAAATAAGCAGGGATTATCTGATGATGAGTGGTCTAATTATCAAATAGCTTTACTAAAGTTGTGATTTTTGTCACATTTGATCATGTGGATTTTTATTTTTGAGTAGGCTCAAAAGTCCTCGGGGTCGCCAAGAACTGTAGAGTAAAAAAATATACATTTTTCATTTTCTGAGTTTCAGTTATGCACTCCAAGTTTTGTCCCTGTGCACTTTGGTTTGAGACAGTGAAGTTTTTTGACTTAGAGTGTGGGCTTGAATTTATTTTTGCCTAAATTTTATCTAAGTATCAAAATCGAGTGGAAGCTGTCAAGTGTCATCAACCGAGGCAGATTTCATAATTTCTATAAGTTGCTCAGAATGTGCCATGTGTCCCATAGTAATTTAGTAGAGCACAAGTGTCGGCATTCGTGTCTTATGTTTCTCATATGTTTCAAAAGCTTCTTCTCAATAAGATTTTCTTAGGATCAAGTAGAAGGTGCCAAGTGGAAACTGTAGAAGTTTTCATTATGCTTTTCTAAAAGCAATAGAAGATGCCACATATCCCTAGCTAAAGAAAGTAGAAGCCACAACATGTCAACATCTGAATTATCTTCACTTTGTTTCATTGATAAGTAAAGACTATGGTGGGTCTCGGGTTTTGTTTTTGAGGCAAGCGGAAGCTTCCAAGTGTCACCGTCTGTGTAAATATGAAATGAGGCCTGAATGTTTCTATAGTATAGATAGAGTGACCTGGAGACCAAGTGTCACCTTTGATAAGATTCTCAAAAGGTAGCTAAAATTAGTGGAGACCGCCACATGTCCCTTGTTAAAGATGAGCAGAAAGTGCCACCTATCCTTGTTCCCTTTTTGAAGTTGCTCAGGTGAGAAGTGCTATGGGTCCCATTTTCTATAAGTTGTTAAAGTTTTGAAGAAGTGGACTGTGACAAATGTCAAAGATAGAACACTCCTGAGCAAAGACACAGTAAAGAGTATAGGTTACATGGAAAGTGCCGTGTGTCTTTGGTAAGTGTTGTGGAACATGCCAAGTGTCATTTTCTGGTGCCTCCTAAATAATAAGAAGGTTTTCAAGTAGAGTATGGGAATCAGCCAAGTGTCCTCTCCCGTTTGATAGTGGGAAGCATCTTGTGTATCTATTTTGGCCAACAAACTTGCAGGAAGATAGACCATTTCAGATCTAAGAAATATCCTGTGTTAGACACTTCTAGTTTAGTTAGAGTTCAGTTAGGCTGTTAGATTGGGAATGTGCAGGCAATCTAGAGCTAATCCAATGTTATAAATAAGGGTGCAGAGATCACTAGAAGGAGGATCAAAAGATAGAGAGAATTTTTTGTGATAGATTATTGTCAAGAGTTTTTAGACTTTTTTAGCTGTGATCAGGAATATCATTTGCCTTTGTTCTATTTTCTTGAGTTAGAAAGTTTATGTAGCTATGCTTGTTTTTGTGCCTTTTATGTGACTGGAGAATTAATAAGAACACTGAGTTCTATGCCTTTGTTGATATTTTTATGTGTCACTGTAAAAGTATTCTAAGTTGTGAGCCTTTGTTTCTATTGTTTTTCATCTTTTACATTGATCATGCCTTGTTCACTCTTTAATGTAATTGAATCTTACATATAGATTCATCGTGCTCAGAATTAAGGGTCGAATTAAATTCAGATGCATTGCCATAGATAGATTTTATTTCATTATACTTGTGTTTCTATTTAATTCCTATCTCTTCTCCCATTATACACTTGATATAAAGAAGAGCCATCTTCTTTAAAATATGGAGGTTGTTTTAGGTTGCAAGTCCCACATTTTTGAAACTTCCCATTGTTGGTGTTAGAAACAGCGCAATTTTAATCATCAACAATCAAGACCTTACAAGGGAGAAAGTAGTACCACATGTGCAAATAAAACCAATATAAAACACTATAAAAGTATATAATAATCTAAAAATAGTCATTTTATTCATCTTAAAAGGTTACACATCTCAGTCTTGGTAGAGTTTAATCATGCCCAAGAGAGGGATCCTAAAAAAAGTCTTCAAAGACTAAATATATAAAATAAGAGAAAAGAATAAGCCAAGAGATTGGCATAGAGTAGAGATGAGGAGGTCAAATAAACATCGTCTCAAGTCAAATTTAAGTTATAATTTTATAACAATAGACTTTCATCACACTCTTTATGTTTGAAGCCTTGCATGAACTTTTTATAAGCTCTTTGGCATTAAAATGAGGTAGTGGGACCATTTGACTTGTCTAAGATCCTTATTGCATGTTTTATATGCCGTAAATTGTATAATAAATCTAATTAAGATGATATCAAGATATGTGAAAGTCCTTTATGCTTTAGACTTGAAACATGCATTAATTGACACTTAATACTAGTTAACAATTCCTTTAGCCCTTCTTTGCATGAATTGTCACTCAAGATCTAGTTGTGCATGGAATATCCAATTTAATACCAGATATATCATGTTAATTCCACCTAAATATAAGTAATTAATCATGTTAAATCCTCATTAACTCATTTTTATGCAGTTTATGCCATTATTCATTTCAATTGTTTAATCAAATAGGCCTAGTGTCCTAACTTCTTGCATTAATGACCTTTGGAACCTACATGAAAACATTGGAAACATGAAAATCTGGTTATTATCAGACCTAAATTAACCTTCCATATCATGTAATATGTTGTCTTTAGGAATAAATAGTTGCAACTTAGTCAAATTAGTTGACTAGGTCAAATCACCTTGAATTTCTGTAGACTAGTTATTTTTAAGGAGCTCACAGAGGCATTTATAGGCCTATTTTTTGCCATATAATGGCTTGAGGAGTAATAAAAGTGCCAAAATACACTCTCCATGGATTGGAATCCATTAAACTACCTTGTACCTCTCTTTTCAACACTTTTTCTTTAGAAAACTCTATTTTCTTCCATGATCCATACAATTCATTACAAAAAAGTACCATTTATGGGACTCTCTCTAATCTTACTTTATGTTTGAATATTTTATAGGATTATTCATGAGTTTTTGATTGAAATATATTTATATTTATCAAAATTGGTCATTATGAGGGTTTGGGAGGGTTTTAGAGGTGAACCTTCTTAATGATAGTTCATAAAGTAAAGACCTCAAAACCCATACTTATTTCCATGAATATCTAGTGTATAAACCCACTCAACTTCTCTAATAATATTGGATTCCCATGAAAATTTTATGAAAAGATACCTATGTCAAGAAGGTTGCCTGTAGGGTTTTGCTTACATTTTGGACATGTTTATGATCTTAGTGATTGTTCATAAAGTACATAACCTCAACTAAAATTAATTTTTCATTAATTAAAGTTCATAGGAGTCCTAAAAACATTATAAGAGCATTTTCCCAAACATTTCATGTTGTAAAACATGAGTAGTTGATCAGGTGGTTCAAATGGGTGTCTGGATTATAGAATTTAAAATTCTCCTCAAGGATGAATTTGGCCTTACCTCATATATTTATATTCTTAGAATACATAATTTATGACCTTTACCATCTCATTACTCTTTCTCATGGTTTCATCATTGCTTGATAGGGGTTCCATGTACCATAAAGTGTTATAGACCTAATAGGTCTTAAGGCTAGCTTTAGGCCTAAAACTAAGTTTTGATGTTCAAATCAAAGTTAGGAGATAATAATGGTTTTAAATATTCATATAATTTTATATAATTTTTTTTCAACATTCTATAACTTCCCTTGAATGCCTAAACTCAACTTTAAACTTCATGTTTCTTAGAACTGCTTATAAGAATGAATGCTTGTCTGTGTGTTTGTATGGAGTTTTGAGTGTGATAACCTCTCAATTTTTTTTATGGAGAATTAAAATAAATATAAAATTCTTTAAAATACCTTTCATGATCTTAAACCACCTATATCACTCTAAAAAACCTCTCAAAAGCTCACATGTCTCTTCTAAGCTTGCCTGCTAATTGCAAGAGGACTGTGTCAAAATAGTGAGTTCTTAAACCAATAATTTGAACTTAAAGATATAATGGGAGGATTTAAAATGTTTTAATTACCATGTGTACCAATTTTTAGGTCTTAATTCCATTTTCAGGTGCCTAGAAACCTCAAAACTCTCTCAAGAATGACTTTTAGGCATTGACTGTGTGCAGGCTATGTTAGGCATGACTGTGTTATTATTATTTAAAAATTTATTTTGGATTTATAATGGTGAGTATGACTTGATTATTTCATTAAAATACTCTATTTTTAGTGGTCTCATCCCCATTAGTTACCTTACAACCTTATGCCACCTATAACAGACCTAAGCTTCTTTAAGAACCTCATTCTGACTATGTTATTCATGTTATAGGTGTACATTTGAAATTAATGGAGGTATTTGGTAATAATTTTACCCTTATTTTTTCTTTTTATACATTTATAAACATTTAAAACCCTCCACTTATCTCCTTCACAACATATTGACTCTTCAAACACTGCTTTAGGTATTGTACATAGTTTTATTTCCATACAAACCTATACCTTCATCTTCATAAGCTTGATAGTTTTTTAGATCTCTTGATAATTTTTTAAGATTCCAACCTATCAATTTATTTTCATTATATATATTCATATATCTATATCTTGACTTGAATGGTGTTTGAGTTTGCATTTTGCCAATATGTGGCTATGTGAGGAACTTGTTATTTAGTATGGCTATAGCTGCAATTTCATGAAGTGGATGACTATATATTAGTGCTTGGAGACCCATATTCATTTTATTTATCATTTTATGAAATAATTATTACCTTGAAGCATATTTTTAACATTTAACTCCTTGATCACTATGTTCTCATCTTCCATAAGCTTGTAGATAGGTCTACATTCTCCATGGTTGTATGTGTACATTATTAGGTGAACTTGACTATCAAACAATGTTTATAAGCCTCCTTTGATAGTTTAAAATATTATTTCATCATTATAATTTCCCCATGAAACATCCATTGACATAAAACTCCACCATGGACTGTGCATCAACCTCTTATTTACCAAATTTTGATAATAGGCTTGAGTTTCATAAAGAAGGCTATAGGTGGTCATTTCCTCTTGATCTTGACTATGTCATTTAACTTGTAGTATTATATCATCAATATTTACCTAATTCAATCATCACATTTTATTACAAAACCTTTATAATATGAGATTCCACCATGACCTTCTTATTAAAGATAGACCTTTCTCATATATGTAACTAACTGTGTTTCATGACTGTAGGTGTGTGTACAGACTATAGCATAATTTGGGACACTTAGAGAGTTTTGAAAACACACAAGGTGTCCATGATTATTTATCTATATGATGATATATTTACAATATTAATAATCTCCTTAAATTTTTCCATCATGAAAGCCTCCCTAAGGCATTTTTCACCTTCTTAATTGTAGCTTATCTTTAAGCTAGTTGGAGGTCTCCTTCTGAGCTTCTTGAGCCATTAAATTATTTAAATATATTGTCCTCTAGAAACCTCATTATGATATACACTTCATACTATTTATTAATGCATTATAATGAAGCAAATAGCCTCCACAAGCCTAGAAAAGTCTAAATACTGTCAAGTCATATGCTACTGTAGGTTAAGACCTTGAGAACATGCCTATAGGTGTCTCAAGTAAACTTGATTTTAAGCATATGGAAGTATACTTGGATTATGATATGAATGAATTCATGATATGGGTCATAAAACCTTAATTTTATAGTTAGCCTTCAATCATATATTGATATTATGATCAAACCTTAAAATAATGTGTCCTCTATCACTATGGATGATTGTACTTGTTGGATTTATATGGAAAAAACACACCCTTGTCCTTAAGGAAGTCATCACTCATGGGTGTGATGCTTGTCCTTATATATTTTTTTGTTTTATGAGAGAGATTGAGCATATACCTTAAAAAATCATCTTCCCTATCATTCTCTTCATTGTATTTTCATGACAAAGCTTGTGATTGATGGTTTTATGGTTTTAACTTGCCTTCTTGGCTATATATGATGCTTTATTGGTCTTCATATCTTCATCTTGAATGACCATGACAAACTCTCCCATTTTTAATCCTTATGAAAATTAAAACTAATGAAAACATGAGATGGAGATGGATGGAAAGTGAGAAACCATAAATGAAGGATGTTAAACTTGAATGAAGGTGAAAATGAAGCCTTAAAACAATGCAAAGATAGTGTGTAATAATGAATATTGATATGAACCAAAATGGAGGTGATAAGATACAATAGGAGTATATCAATACTATCTTGAAAGTATAATGAAACCATGATCATATCTTCTAACACATATGTCAATTTGGAGGCCTTTGAAGGAGGATAAGAGGTTGAAACTAAAACCTAGGAATATGCTAAGTACCTTAACAAATTAAAAAAAAATCTTAACATTTGCCAAAAGGGACTTTTGAGATGCTTTTGAGAGCCATTGATGAGATTTTTATATGAATATTTTGAATAATCTCTTGATAATCCTACTTTAAGAACATAATAACATGAAGGAGACCTAGCAAATAAGAAACCAATAAATTTTGAAACCCTTTTCCCTCTCATAGGCCATATAATTCTTCATCCTTTACTTGTAGACTGCATAATTGAATTATATTGACTTATTTAGCTATATTTGTCCTCATACATGTGGAAAAAAATTATTTATACCATGTAAGGGTGATTCATGTCCCCGAGAAACCCTACAAACTTGAAATTTTTTGTTATGATTCCTTGGTGAGGAGAAATTACAAAAAACTGACTGCCTTCCTGGATGCAAGACTACTGATGTATTCCTTGAATTCAAAGGGATGATTCATGAATGATATATTAAAAATTTTAGAACAAATTAATCCAATAATAATATCTTTGAGTCTACTTTCTTTGGCCAAAATTGTAGACCTAGATTTTCTATCCCATAGCCATACCACCTGCAAACCTGAAGGGCTCTTACTATGTGTAAACTAGAAAGATGACTGATGTGAACTAGTTTTGGACCTATTTTGACTCCTCTTGACTTTAAATTATTCATGAAGACATTATATTCCCTCCTCATCCTACTATTATCCTCATTTTTATGGAATGGTCATACAAATCCATACCTTACATGGAAAATGCATGAAAACATCCTTGCTTTTGCCTTTTATTTAAACTTTAGTCTTCCACCACCAATTTTAGGGAAATAAATGGACACCACAATTTATTTATCATTTTAACATAATTAATAATCCTTTTTAACACCCTAATGTACTAAAAATTGACACGTGTGAGCTAAAATTGGGCCTTTTTGGCTTAAAACTTGCATGAAATCAACATTTTAGCTTATAAAATTTATGTGTAAGGATAAGGTCATTCAAATTAATGTATTTGAAGGAAATTTTTATGTTTTAATAGCATTTTCACTCCTAATTTAACATTAAAATACCAAAACTTGTCATTTTTAGTCAAAATACACCTAGTAGACCACCTTGCAGAGATTATTAATAATATCCCTAAGAAGTTTCGAGTTATAGAAGTTAGTATTTGGCCTTGATAGGTAAAATTACAAAAAATATTATTTATAATGGTGAAAACAATAATTTTTTCACCTTGACATTACTTACACAATTGGGTTATATTCATCATTATTTTCATCCTTCCACTAGATTAGTTGATCATTAGATGGGACCTCCCAAAAGGTTCTTGGAAAGATTGACCTACCTTTATAGGTCAGTATCACACATGTGGTTACTAAATTTTAATTTATAACTTCCATAGGCATATTTTATATATTATTTGGAAGACCTTTGATCCATACACTATGAGCATTACTTTCTAGTACATGGGTGTGTTAAATACATTCATGCCAATCAAGTAATTATAATTGCTAGAATTCTATATGAGCATCCTCTTGAATAAGAGAAACTTATACCCAAATAGTTAATTACCAATCCTAATAAGGGTAATGTTGACTAAGTTTTAATTTTAGGTCAAACTTAGACCCTTATAAGTAAACACATGTTTTCTTAGATGATATAGGGGTCTAAATCTATTGTCATGGGAGTATTTTATGTCATTTGATGTTATTCAATGAAATCCTTGGTCTTAGTTACATTAGTCAATTGGGATCCATTTAATGTGATTTTAAGATTCATTAATTTAAATGGCACATTTACCAAGGTTTCCAAGTGTCTTATTTTCATTTTAAATATCCAAGAAGTTAGTTGAGATGTCAATAATGTCAATTACATCATAATGTTGTAGGTCATCTAACTGAAACTTCAAAAATTAGTTGAGAAAGAGTGAAAATGGCTCTTTTATGGCATATAGGGAAGTGTGCCACATGTGAAATATCATGAGGTCTCATAATATTTATAACACTCATATAAATGATTTAGTTTATTTGTAAGTGTCATTTTGAAGCCAAAACTATTCTGCTCATCTCTTACTTTTCTAGACAAAATGAAGTGACACTTAGGTTTTTATTGAGTACAAGAAGCACAAGTAGTTTTAGGATAAATTATTTTGGAATATGATATTACACTAAGATACCTTAATTTCATATATGTGTTTTGAATATTGGTCAACTGTGCTTTATAAACCATTGCTAACAAGTTGACTATCTTTTTACAACCTATTTCATACACCCTATAGGTTTTGCTCAATTATAGATAAATAAATACAAACCAATTGGTGATTTTGGCTCTAGATGATGTTGGATTCCTTATTATATGGTTTCCATTCTTGGTTTCATGATTCATGATATTTGGATGAGTATATTAGCCCATGATGCAAGGAGGTGTCACCATGTGTAGTTTTAGTTGGAGTGCCTCTATTTATTGAGTGTTTTCTATTTTAGTTGTCTCAGACATTTTTTAAATTATTTTATACAAGCCTATATCTCATTTTACCATCTCTTTTCATGTTTGGACTTCACCATGTCACCTCTTAGATTTCTTACTAGCTTGTTTCCCTCCATGGCCAACTCTTTGCATAATTCCAATTATATTCTCATGTATAAGCTGGTCTATCATTTTTATGAGGTTGAAATGGAGATGTATTATATGATAAAATAATTTATGAGTTTAATTAATTCCATTTTCATGATTGGGGAGGTGTAAAGTTTGATCATATTCTCCCATTCCATGTCAGGTAGCCACTTGATACTTATGTCTGCTTTGTTCACATATTAGTAAGTGATTTTCATGATGTATCAAGTGTTATAAATCTGGTTCCAAGGTAAAAAAGGATGTATATCACATTTTTTATGAAGGATAATACATTTTGGGATGTTGTAAATCTAGTTCATCATGTTTTTGCCACATTTCATTGCTCTATCTGCATAATTTACTTAATGTGCACCCACAAGATCATTTGTTGACATCATACTAGTGTAAGGAGATGTGAATATGTGTTCCAAATACTTATTTATACTTGAGGTACATTTGGATTTTTATCAAAATCATATGAGGTTTATTTGCATTCATGGTTTCTAGCTATCCACACTCAGTCCACTATTTGAGCATTAAAATAACCACCTACAAGTTACTAAACATGGAGTTGAGGTGTTGTACATAAGAGATAAAATAGTGTAATATATCCTTGAGGTCTCAATATAGAAGGGAATTCATGATAGACCTTAAAAATATCCTAAAATATAAAAGGAAGTATGGAACCAATTTGAGGGTCAAGGACTAAGTTTAGGTATGGAATCCCTAAAGGAGCAAAATAGAGCTCCAAAGGGTTTTGGTGGACATTATACAACATGTTTGAAAGGTGTTTAAAGACATATAAATGGGTGAAAATTATATATATATCATATGAAAATGACCTTTCCAAATGTGAAAAGGAAAAGGCTAGTGGAAGATGGTTTTGTAGAGCTTCAAACATGCCTCAAAACACACTGAGACCCTTCAATGACATCTACAAGCCTATAGATGCAAATGACCTTTGGGTCACTATAAGAAGAAACATTAAGAAAATGGTTATGAATAATTATTTTTTATAAATGAGATGAGGTTAGATGGTTTGAAATAAGATAATAAAAATATTGGAAGGTTATCTTGTAATCCCCATGACTACCTTGTTCATACACTACCCTTAAAAGATGCATTCACAACCAACATTGAATTTCAAGATTGAAAGATGTTATTTCTTACATATATGAATATTAGGATATGTTCATGGTTATAAAGTATGATTATAATCTTTATCAGGGTCCCAAAAATCTTTACAAACAAAAGTGATTATCTTTCAAACCTAAGAGCACCTATACGGGTCAATAAATGCAGGGTTTATGAGATAGGTGCTTATAAAGTCATTATTAGGGTTTAAGATGTAAACTGAAGAAATAAAATTGATGGATTTTTATTTTAATTCTTAATTGAGGTTTATAATTTGTTTCTAATACCTATAATATGCTCAGGTACCCCTTAGGCATGGAAGATGATGACCTACAATAAGGCCTTAAGGAAAATTGTCTCAGTTAGGTGAAGCTACAATTTGAGTTTCCATGGAGCAAAATAGGTGAATTAAAATGAAACATACATTTTAGATCCTCCACAATGTGTCAAAATATATTATTAATTCACCATGATCACCCTAATAAAGGCCATGAAACCTACAGGTATGGGTCAAACAGAGTTATCCCAGTCTTGAGCTAAAATGGCATACAAATGGCCTAATGGATATTAGGAGAGTGATCATAGGGTAAAAAAACTAATGTTAAGGAAATAAAGGGTTAATAAGGTTTCAAAACATTCTATTAAAGGCCTTCATGAGGCAATAGACACCTACAACCAGCTTAAAGGATAAAATTGTCTCAGTCAACAGAGAAGAGATAGAATGCGCTACAAGGACTATAACACTCTTAAGTGAGATTCCATTTAAATAATGAATTTATTGACCTTAATATGTATTATAATATTATAATAACATCATGGTAAATACATTTGGATCCCATGAAACCTACAGGAGTAAGTAAATGCAGAGATATCTCATTCTAGTTGGCAGGGTATAACTTGGTAAGGGTAAGTGAAACATGGACTATCTATAAGTGAAAGTAAAGTTAAAAAGACAAAAAAAATGATCTATAGGGATAAAATGGGTGTCATAAAAAGCCTAATATCTTCATAATAGGATCATGTACCTTTCTTACGTGGCATACGGGCAACAGTCTATACAAGAAGGTTAGGAATCCTCTTGGTTAAAAGATCAACATGAAAAAACTAAGGGAGGAAGTGTTTTGGATGGATTAAAAAGATCCATGAGAATTAAATGATTATTAAAAACATGTTTAATCAGTCCAAAATCATGATGTTGGCTTGGAGAGGTCACCCACAGATGGATTTGAAGAAAAATATAGGAAAATAGGGGTTTTGAGGCTATTTTGAGGTATTTTGAGATGGTTAGACACCCTAAAAATAGAATAAAATTTAAAAATATGGTATAAATGGTCATTGGGACTTTTAAAATCTCAAAAAATACTCAATTTTCCTAATTAATGAGGGATGTACCTCTCTATTTTGTCTCAGAGGTCAACTAGTCTAAGAAAATTAGACTTTGGCAAGATGAGCTTTTGAGGTAAAAATGAGAAAAGGACTCAAAAATGAGATTTTTAAACATTTTATGATGTTTATAGAAGTAAAATAAGGGATATATATCAATATATAAATCTTATACTCCTAAAATTACCCATTTACCTTCACATAGAGTCCAACTAAACAAGGTTTCTACTAGGTCTAGTTGGTGAATGAGAGAAGTTGATAAATTAAAGTGATTGAAATGGTATGTAGTGGTATTAAGAGATAAAATGGAATGTAAATATTAATAATACACCAATATAACCATAAGGTATTAGTCCTAACATCCAAATTCATCAAGGTGCCTAGTAAACCTATTAGGTTTTGAGAAGGCCTAAGCCAAATGACAGTCCATCTTCACTTTTGACTCTTGGTATACTATCTAGATGATTTAGGTTTGACTTTGAGGTCACAATACAGGTGTTAAAGCTTTTTTAGTGTAGATAATTTATCATTAGATCCATTTTTTAGATCAAGACCACTCATCCTTATGTAAAATTAGAAAAACAAGCTTGATAAGGTAACTTTTGGAGATCACATCTCCTTGGAGGATCTGAATGGGAGAAAAAGGAGTTTATAGGAGTTATATAATGTCATTGTAAATGAATTTGTGTCATTGGTTTGTAACTTGAATGTGCAATATTTATGAACAATGGTTAAGAGAAAAAAAGTATCTAAAACCCTTAAATGAACCAGATGATAAAAATGATATTGGAAAGATGATATAAAGACATATTTTTGAAATTAAATATATTGTAACATGGAGAATACTTCCTCAATATCCCCCTCATGCAAATGAGTTGTATGAAATTGTATGGACAACATGAAAAATAGGGTTTTTATCACCATTTTTTGTCTTTAATAGGCTATAGGAGGAGTTGGAAAGTGAAATAAAGTTTGGGTGGAATATTGGGAATTATAATAACTCCATATGGCCATTTTATTCTAGGAAAAAACTTAAATTTTTCAAAAAATTGCCATCCTTTTAGCCAGTCAAAACTAGCATAGTGAACACAAGGGTTAGAAGGGTGAAAAATCCAAGTGTGATCCTTTTTAAGGTGTACCTATTTATTAAAAGGCCATTTATATACTTTTAAAGTGTAATTAACTCCCTCCCATGGATTTTTATGGGAAATTCAAGCCAATTTTGAGGCTAAGTGTGAGGGTTCATAGAAAAGAGGAGTTTTTACAGTACAGGTAGTGATGACTTCCTTCCAAGAGTTTATAGATGATTAGGATTAAAAAAATGCATGTAATTTCATGATTTAAGGCCTTCCCTCTTATCCCAATCATCATACCTATCCCTAGTCAGTGGTGGGATGTTCAAACAGGCCCACATGATAAAGGTAGTTTTTTGAGCTAGGATTGAAAGTTTTATGCTATTTTTCATAAATGTCATGACTTGTATGGATATATTTACCTCTTGATATTGAATTTTTCATGCCATATCTATTTATCATGAAATTTTAACCCATTTTCTTAGATTTACAAGTGTCCAAGTGACTTTTGGACTTCCCTTGCCTTGCTTTTCTCTCAAAAGTTATAAATGTTGACTCTTTGTGCTCTTTTTAGTAGCATCCATTGGTTAATGGTAAAACCCTAGAAAAATTTGTACTTGAATGAATCTTTAATAAATAAAAAATTGATTTTTCATACTCACATGTTGTTTAATTCAGTGTTATTACAATCTTGTTGGTCTTGTCTAGTAGAAGAATATCTTTTCTAGCATGTTATCCTTGATTGTTCACCAAGTGTGCAGAAGAGTGATTGTCACAGGTATTTTTAGTGTTATTTTCAATTTTATAAGTGTATTATAATTTTTATGTGATTTTATTCTATTAATTAATCATTAATTTCTCTCCTAAGTATCAAATGCCTTCTTAAACCTAGCTTATGAAACACTAATGTGATAATACAACTTAAATTGTTAGTTTTGTGTAAAAGAGGTCATGTTTTTATTCTAAGCGGTAAAATTTAATTAAATAGGAGTAAATATACTATTATTGCATCACCTTTTTTATCTTTCTTAGTTTTTTTCTTAACCCTTTTGGTCCAAAGTTTATAGGCAAGAAAGTGTTTTCAAAGATTACATCAAGGGAACTAGCCCTTCTAGAGATTCATCTCAACAAAATTATCACCCATAGAAATAGAGATGTTTTCATTATGAAACTTGGATGAGAAGACATATACATCTCCTCAAGGGGTGAAAATCCAAGTGATAATATTTTTTGGCATGCCTGATGGGATTCTAATTCCTAGAAGATTATCCAAGATTGGGGTTGGTCTTAGCATAGTTACAACTACAAGAACATATACATTCTATACCTAGAAACTCCACGAAATTTTTTAACTCTTTGGTTGTTGATCAGTCCCTAATTTCCATGCCAAAGGTGATCACTAGGTCTATTTCTAAAGGTATACCTTTTGAGTTTGTGCAACTACCTCTATATTCTACCAAAAGGTTTAGGTTTGTGAATACCCATCCTTATTTAGGAGAGTTGGTGTTTAATAAGTCTAATTTATTATTTAGTTAAATCCATAATGCTCATAGTTCACATTAAAAAATGGCTAGGAACTAACCTTTTATATCCTTCATCATATCATCTCCTTTGAATCTTGCACAATATGACCAAATTCTAGGAGAAACCCTTAAGAGTGTTCCATCTTTTAGTGGAGAGGGTCATATTACTACCATTGAACACATTATAAACATAGAAAAAATCTATAATATCCATAATATAATTAAAGATAATGTTTATATTAGGTTATTGGAATTTATTTCAAAGGTAAAGCTTTGGATTGGTATGGGACTCTACCTAAAAAATTTATTGGTTCATGGGATGAACTAGGAGATCTATTGACTAAGAGTTTTAGAGAGAAGAATGATTATCTATCTCTATATGATAAATTAACCACTATAAAGAGGGAAACATAAGATTTTATGAAATATTTTAACACTATATTTCAAAAAACATGGGATAGGATCCTAGCCCTTGTGAGACCTACTCCAAACTATTACTTCTTATCCATGATGATCTAATCCATGGGTGGGAATACACTAATTTTTACCTATGAGATAGCCATAAATATTGATAATTGTCTTGTTCAAGTAGGTAATATTTCCCCTAGGCCACCAATTCCATTATTCCCTCATTTGTAGCCTCATAATCAATTTGCATTACCTACCTTGGCCCCTTTGCCTAATCAAGAAAAGTCTGCCATTGCTCCCAAAAATGAGATACATGAAATCAAGAGTTTACTCCAAAGTGTTACCAATGAATTGGTTTCTCTTAAAAGGAAAAAATCTCAAATTTTTAGGCCATATCAGTCCTATAATCAATTTAGGAAAACTAATAGGCCTCCTTTCCAAGGTAATGCTCAAGGAAAAGGTCAAGTCACCCAAGCTAGACCTTACCAAAGTTAGAATCCTAATTTTGCCTCATATTCTAAGGGTATTTTTACCACTAAAAATAAACTTGTTTAAGAACAAATAGGTTATCCCTCCTATGATCAAAGTTAAGACCAAGTTACTTATGCCAATGAGATGCATAATCAAGCCATGACTATGTTGATGGGGAATCAAGAACAACAAACAACTCTGATCCCACTTGTCAGGATCTTCCTCCTCAATAAGAGCAAAATATGATTACCTTGTATTAGCAACTAAACATTAGGAATTAACCAGAAGCAATAAGTAACTAGAATTCACAAATGACATAGAATATGAGAGACAACACAAACTGTATTAATACTCATCTAGAAAAGAATACAATGAAGAGACGCCACACTCTTCCACACCTTTCATGCTTCCCACACCAAGTGTACAGTAATTCTTCTCAAGAGTTCACTCTCCTACCAAAAATGGTCCCAACACACAACTCAAACACAGAGTTGGTGTTCACCTCTAACCAGTCAGTAATAACCCTGTTAGTACACAAGTACTCAAAGTACTTCAAGTAGATCTCCCATAAGCTTGCAACATCCTGCAACTCAAATACTCTTACTTACACATGTAGAACTTCTCCTTGATCTTGCAACAACCTATAGATCACCCTGTTCTTACAATTGGAAGGATCTTCCTTGCCTTCCTCTATTTGCTCATAATTACAATACATGCCAATGGGCCTATAAATAGATCCCACACTAAACAATAACTTAGACTTCTAATTTAAAATAATTAGATACACAACTCAAGACCAAAAATAGCCTTTACATGCAAACACTCAGTTCAATGAACTAACTGTTCATGCAATGAACAGTTCTAAAACTGCCATAGGTGACCGACATCGGTCCCTATCTACCTGGAGATGACCGATGTCGGCCAACCTCCTACCGATGTTGGTTTCCCTTCTGCACTGTAGATGACTGATGTCAGTTATACTGCCAATGCCGATATCCCTAGAACTCAGCAACCTCCTCCATGTCTGCGTAGTTGAAGCTTTTAGCTCCACAACCTAACAATCTCCCACTTGGAGATAAATATCTACAACTGTACTTGTACCTGTACATCATCTAGTTTGTCCCCTTAGCTTTATATCTCTCTTCAAGATCACTCTTGAAGACCAACCACCATAAATCCTATGGTGCACCTCCTATCATCCAAATCACCTACCACATCTGCATCTACAAACCCATGTAGAAAATAACTTGACCCTGCATAGCATGTGCACCTACTGCTGGTCCCTCTCAGATACCTAAGAATCCACTGAACTACCCTCTAGTGCTTCTTTCCTAGATTGGCTCCAAACTTTCTGACAACACCCACTACTTGGGCAAACTCAGGTCTAGTACATACCATGCACCTAACCTCATTATGTGAATCAAGACACTATTCATAAAACTGTCCAACCATCAGTGTGCTAACTGGTTTCACACAATCATCTGAAGACAAAGTCAACTTGTGACCTTCCATGTCCCTAGAACACACTCATGCCAAAGAATCTTGTTGCTCCCAGATTCCTCATGACACACCTCTGAACTAGTTTTACCTTTAGTTCAACAACTCCCTGTATGTGTAACCCTGCAACAAGCACACAATACAGTAATAGAATAATGTAGCTAATATTATCCAACCTGGTAAAGAGAAACACAATGGTCAAACTTCCATTTTCATATAGCTTACACAAGACCATATACCCTGGCCTTCTGTCTCACGTGTCCATTCTCGCTCTTCTTTATCCTGAACATCCATTTGTCTCTCAGTACTTTCTTCCAGCTGGCAACTCCACCCAAAACTCTCATTTGGTTCTTCTCCAAGGAATCACATCCTTCATCCATGCCAAGCTCCCACTATTTCCTACATCTACCTACTCTACTTCTTTAATAACTTCCTGGTTCTTGACCATCAGTGAGCAACAAGTAATGTAAAGAAGGGAAATGATGAATTTGAGGCTTACATACCCTTTAAGTCCTCCATATGGGTGATTGAGACTCTTTGACAGATTGTTATCCACCCAAAATCTGTCTCAGTGACCGATGCTGATCAAATCTTAGTTTGCATCTGATCGATGTCAGTTTCATATGACTACCTCATCACCAACATCAGTTCCCTCTGACCAACACCAGTGTTTATCTATCTAGAGTCACCGATGTCAGGATGCACATAGATGATGTTGGTCCCTGTCTGGATGTCGACGCCAGTTTTCTAACTGATGTTGGTCTCTGTGTTTTACTTGTGAGTGATGACCTTTACCCGCGAGCTCCTTTTGTATCAAACCCTTGTCCATATCAACCTTTCTCTACTCAAAATTCCTTAGCCCCTTGCACTGATCTCTGTCCATCATCTTCTCCTTGAAAACCAAGACTTTTCTGTTCTTGTTACGAACATCAAATTTCTCAAGAAACGTCACATTCTTCCTTTGCTTACAGAAATCTCTATCCATGCTTTTCAAATCTGAAAGCATACCCTTTGACTCAAGAACATGCATCCCCTTCATATTCATGTGACCAAGCCTATTAAGCCACATCTTCGAATCTATAGCTGAAGTAGATAAACCAGAAGGAGAATCAGTAATACAAGTAGATATATAAAGCGTACCTACTTTCTTACCTCTTGCTACAACAAGTGCACCCTTGGAAACTTTCCAAGAATCCACTATGAGAGTTACTGTGCAACCCTCATCACCCAACTTTCCAACAGAAATCAAATTCTACTTCAGGACTGGGACATGCATGACCTCTTCCAACACCCATGTGTTGCCCGTCTGCAATTTCAGCTTCACTTTCCCTTTGCCAACCATTTGAAATGGCTTACCATCCCCTAAATAAATTTCTCCAAAGTCTCCCTGGACATATTCATGAAAAAATTCCCTATTTGGAGATGCATGGAAAGAGGCACTAGAATCTAAAACCCAAGATTCTACTTTATCCAAGGAACATACCAGAGCATCTTATGCAACGAACTTTACAACATCTGCTTCTTCATGTCCTTCATGCTGATCTTCACCCAACCAACAATCTCTCTTTATGTGCCCTTGCTTTCCACATTTCCAGTAGGTTATTCTACCATACATGGATTTGGATCTCCTACCTATATTTGACCTTGATCTCCCATGCTTGATCTTCTCTCTTTGCCTTCCCCTGCTTTCAACACTCAAAGCATTCCCTGATGATTCACCTATGCTTTTCTTGTGAATCTCTTCATTCAAGATTACACTCACAATATCATCCACTTTTAAGATTTTAGAAGCAGACACAGTATTACTAACTGCCATTACCAAACTTTCCCAACTTTTAGGTAATGAGCATAAGATTAAGAGAGCCTTAATTTCATCATCAAAAAAAATATTGACTAAATTTAACTAGTTTACCAAACCATGGAAATCACTAAGATGACTATGTACAGATCCACCATCCAACATTTGCAAATTAAATAATTGCTTCATAAGAAATACCTTATTCGAAGCTAAGGGTTTTTCATATAAATTTGCCAAAGATTCCATCAACTCTACTATTGTCTTAGCCTGTGATAAGTTGGAAATCATAGATGATGCAAGACTCAACCTTATAGATCCCAGAGCCTTCCAATCAAGAACCTCCCATTCTTCATCCTTCATATCCATGGGCTTGTATGCAACCCCACCCAATGGTAAGTACAAATCTTTCTGATATAGATAATCTTCTATCTGCATCCTCCATAATTGGTAGTTCTTGCCATTAAACTTCTCCATTCATAGCTTACTTTCTTCTGCCATTGCTATACTCCCACTCAAATAGAAACCCCTGTGAGTAACCTGTAATCAACACACACTAACCAGATCTGAAACACCTGTTAGTAACCCAACCAAAAGCTCTGATACCAGTTGATGGGGAATCAAGAACAACAAACAGCTCTGATCCCACTTGTTAGGATCTTGCTCCTCAAAAAGGGCACAATATGATTACCTTGTATTAGCAACTAAACATGCATAATTAACCAGAAGCAATAAGTAACTAGAATTCACAAATGACATAGAATATGAGAGACAACACAAACTGTATTAATACTCATCTAGAAAAGAATACAATGAAGAGACGCCACACTCTTCCACACCTTTCATGCTTCCCACACCAAGTGTACAGTAATTCTTCTCAAGAGTTCACTCTCCTACCAAAAATGGTCCCAACACACAACTCAAACACAGAGTTGGTGTTCACCTCTAACCAGTCAGTAATAACCCTGCTAGTACACAAGTACTCAAAGTACTTCAAGTAGATCTCCCATAAGCTTGCAACATCCTGCAACTCAAATACTCTTACTTACACATGTAGAACTTCTCCTTGATCTTGCAACAACCTATAGATCACCCTGTTCTTACAATTGGAAGGATCTTCCTTGCCTTCCTCTATTTGCTCATAATTACAATACATGCCAATGGGTCTATAAATAGATCCCACACTAAACAATAACTTAGACTTCTAATTTACAATAATTAGACATGCAACTCAAGACCAAAAATAGCCTTTACATGTAAACACTTGGTTCAACAAACTAACTATTCATGCAATGAACAGTTCTGGAACCACCACAGGTGACCAACATCGGTCCCTATCTACCTGGAGATGACCAACATTGGCCAACCTCCTGTCGATGTTGGTTGCCATTTTGCACTATAGATGACTGACATCGATTACACTACCGATGCTGGTATCCATGGAACTCAGCAACCTCCTCCATGTCTGCATAGTTGAAGCTTTAGCTCCACAACCTAACATATGCAAAGTAATCAAACATCTCAAGTTTTAAATTTTGAAGGGCCAATGCAAGGTGGAATGAAATTTGAAATGTCAAATTGGTAGAAATAATATGATTATACTCTCATAAATCATTTGGAGGGGGATTTTTATACCATCAATCATCTGGGGAATCCAAGCAATGTGAATGCTAGTGTATCTTCTAACACTAGCCTAAAAAGAGGGTTGTTTAAGAGACACAAGGGGATAATCAAGGACCTATTTTGACTCCTATAAATTAAAAAATGGTGGTTGGGTCTAATATATCTCTTAAAGTGCAATAAAATTATAAGTTTTAGAATATAAGGCCTGCTCCTACACATCCACTTCCACAAGATACACCATAAAGTAATAGTGCTTCCACATAACCTTCCAAGGTGAATAATACTTCTATCAATGTTGTGGACAAGATAAATAAGTTTAATATGAATATTTAACTATGGGATTCACTAAAAATACCTATATACAAGGACATGCTTCAAAAATAATTGTAAGGGCTTGGTAAGAAAGTTGACTCAACTAAGAATGAGACTGTTGTATTGGTGAATGAGACTTAGCCCATTGATGGACATGTAAATAAGATTGATAAAAATCCTCCTTCATACCTATCTCTAATAATTGGTGATTTATTAGTTCATAATTTAATCATAAATAGTGGGGCTAGTAATTTAGTTATGCCCAAGTGTATAATGGATAAACTAGGCCTCAAATATGAGCCAATGGCTAAAGGATTCTTATAATTGGATAGATCATCAGTAAAGACCTTGGGAGTAGTCAAGGACTTAAATTTTTTTTTAAATGATTGTCCTACTTTTTCCATTCCTCATGATGTGGTTGTGGTATATTTACCTCCATACTTTGCTCTTTATTTGTAAGGAGAGTTTACATCTAAGATAGGTGGACACTTGGCAGCGAATTGGTCCTACATGGTGTTTAGGACAAAGTATGGTACTAAGGTGAAGATTGAATAAAAACATATCCATCATAATCAATTGGATCCTTACATGACTAAAGTGGAAAATGTCAACTATGAAATTATTGATGAGGAATCCACATAGACCAATCTCCAACATCTTCCCTTGAAGGATTTTTTTATTTGTACTTAGATGAATGTGGATATGAACATTATGAGCACGATAATTATAAATTCATATAGTAAGTTAGTATTGGGGTGTATTTAATGAATTAATAGGACTCTTTCATGCCAAATTTGATGAATTCAATTAAATACATGGATGGTTTATCATATCTTTTCTTTGATGGATCAAGAAGCAAGATTGGGGTAGGTGGTGGAGCTATGTTGGTTCTCCTTCTAAGGAAAGGTACTATTCCACTTTCAAATTTAAATTTCATTGTACTTGTAATGTGGAAAAATATGAGTCCCTCATTCATGTACTTGAGTGCGATAATAAAAGAGGAGTGAAGGAGTTACAAGTGTATGGTGATAGTGATTTGATTGTAAATCAAGTAAGAGGTGAAAATGTGACTAATAACTCTTTGATCAAGTTATATAAGCATAGAGTGTGGGATATTGTAGAATATTTACAATATTTAAACATCATATCTATCCCAAGAGAAGACAATAAACATGCTAATAGTTTAGTATCAATTGGATCTCAATTTTATATTCCAAATGGGATAAGAGAGGATAAGAACCAACCACATCTCAAGGTGATTGTAGGACCCTCCATACTGGATAATGTCACTAATTTTCAAGTGTTTTATAGTAACCAATAAATATCACTTTTTATATAAGATGAGGTTGAGTTTTCTTCCAAAAATAAATCCAAACTATAATAAAAATATGGAGGGTAGATTATCTAATTGAATTTAAACGAGCTCCCCAAAGGCCTAGTCACACTTGAGAGTATTTTCAATGATGATGACCAGTTGAAGAAAGAAAATGTAAGCATGTATACTAAGAAAAAAAAATATGATAAAGTAAAAATATTTAAGGATAGGTTGCATTCACTTGGAAAGGTGTGTACTAGTGAAGAGAAACATGCTTTCATTGAGTTATGCAACGAGTATTTTTATGTCTTTGCATGGGAATATAGGGATTTGAAGGGATTTGATCCAAAATCAGCTCAACATACCATAGAGCTAGATGATAATGATAATCCCATCAATAAAATATAAAGGTAAATCAATCCTAAGATTGAGCCTCTTATGAATAAAGAGCTTACTAATTTGATTGAGTCTGAAATCATCTTTCCTATTAAGAATTCATCTTGGTTGAAAAACTTAGTCCCTGTTATGAAGAAGAATGGATAAATCAGGTTGTGTGTTAATTTGAAGGACTTGAATAGAGTTTCCTTGAAGGACCATTTTCCTCTTTCCTCCATGGAACAAATTTTTTAAGTTGTGGCAAGTAGTGAAAGGTTTTCTCTCCTTGATGGGTATTCCGGTACAATCATATTTTGGTGAAAGAAAGTGATCAATATAAGACAACCTTTACTACTATATTAGATACATATGATTATAGTAAAATTAATTTTGGCTTGTATAATGTTGGAGATAATTTTCAACATGTAATGGATATGGATTTTAAAGGACTAATAAATCACATTGTGTTGGTATAGCTTGACGATGTCACATTTTTTTCTAAGGATGAAAGGGATAACTTGAATCACATTAGGTATATTTTTGAGAGATGTAGAGAGTTTGGAATCTATCTCAACCCAAAGAAGTGTGTGTTTATTATCCATGAAGGAAAATTTTTAAGACACATTGTCTCAAAGAAGGGGTTGTCCATAGATCCTGAAAGGGTGAGTGCAATCTTGGCATTAGCTTTACCCAAACACAAGAAAGGTTTTCAAAGATTCTTTGGAAAAATTAATTTCATAAGGAGATTCATCCCTAATTTTTATAATTTATTCAAGCCTCTAACATCTATGCTAAGGAATAATGAAGTGTTCACTTGGACTAGAAGAAGGAAGGATAGTTTTGAAGAGATTAAACAAGCCATTTCTCAAGCTCCAACTCTTGACAGTCCTAATTTATCAAAGGAATTTAACTTGTATACCTTTATAAATTATGAGGTAATTTATACCATTCTTAATCAATCTAATGAAGATAACATGGAATATCCTATGGCCTTCTTCAGTCAAGGTTTGGAGGGCTATGAGTTAAGATACACCTATGTTGAGAAGCAAGTACTTTTTGTTGTTAGAAGTCTAAAGAATTTTAGGCATATGTTATCTAAAAAAAATATTAACATATTGGTACCTCATCCTAGTATCAAATACTTAATTTTGAGCAAATATTTGACTGAGAAAAGGGTTTTTTAGATCACAAAAGTGATGGAGTATGATGTAGAAATCAAGACAACCAAGCTAGTGAAAGGGAAGGGGTTATGTGAGCATATTACTTCATATTTGAAAGAAAAAAAGGATGTTGTTTTAGGAATTTATGATGACCCTATGATAGATACATCTTCATAAATGAGGAGTTAGACACAAGATATGATCCATTTTCTCCAAACTGGTGAGTGTACACAAGGCCTTGATAGAGATAGAAGAAGGTAATTTAGATTACAATACATTACTTATGTACTTGTTGATGGAGTGTTGTTTAGGAAGGAATTCTCAAGTGTGTTGAATCAGATCAGATTGAGAATATTTTTTTTGAATTTCATGATAAACCAGCTGGTGGTCACTTTGCTCCAAGAACCACAACTACTAAGATTATGAGGGCTAGATATTTTTGGCCTAGTTTATTCAAAGACACCCATGCTTGGGTAAGGAAGTCTCAAAAGTGTGCCCTCTTTGGTTGTAAACAAAATCTTGTTGCCTTTCCTTTTCATCCAATTTAGGTTGATCAAGCATTTATGCAATGGGGTTTGGATTTCATAGGCCTAATCAATTCACCTTCTAGTGCTGCTCACAAGTGGATGTTGACTACTACAGATTAATTTACAAGGTGGGTAGAGGTTTTTTCTCTCAAAGAAGTAAATGAAAGTTCATTTATAGACTTCTATGAAGGCATAATGACAAGTTTTAGAGCTCCTTTAACAATAATTTCATAAAATGTATTATCTTTCCTTGGGATGAATACAAGTGAATGGGCCTTAAAACATGTCATCTATCTTATTACCTCCTCCAACTATTATCCACAATGGAATGGACTAGCTAAGACTACCAACAATAATATAATTAGGATCATAAAGAGAACAATGGAGGAAAACCAAAGGACTTGGCATTCCAAGTTGAAAGTAACTCTTTTGGCTAATAGGATCACCTCAAAAAGAACCATGGAAAACTCACCATACATACTTGTTTATGGTAGAGAAGCTAGAATACCTATTTCACTTGAGTTACAAACCTTGGATCTCACTTATCAGTGATAAATGATGGAAAATGAAAGAATATAAGTCAGGTTGTGTGAGTTGATAGAGCTTGAGGAGACAAGAGATCAAGCTATACAAACCATGAGAGTTCACCAAGATCAAACAAAGATATAATTTTAAAAAAAGGCCATGCCAAGTAGTTTTAAGAGGAATACGTTTTATTAAAGTGGGATGAAGATAGGGATAATACTAGAAGACACACAAAGTTTGATGCTTTGAGGATTAGACCTTATGTTATCACCTAATGCAAGCAACACAATGCCTTCCAACTCCCAAAGTTGGATGGAGAGGAGATTTATATCCTAGTCAATGGGATATATCTCAAGAATTATTACTAAGGTTCTCCTCTCTCCTTATACATAGTTTATGTTTCCCTTTGTTTTCCCTAAGTGCTTGTGCACATGTGTGAGTTGGTTTGGTGTTTTGCTTTGTCTTGTGTTGGTTTGGTGTGTTGTGTTTGTCTTGGTGTGTTTTATGAAATTCCTTACTTGTTGTCTTCAAGAATATATTGACTCTATTGGACCTTGATAGGATAAGGCTACTGGTTATTAATATAATAGGCATACTACCCTTGTGAATCACCATTTTGTTGACCAAGTTTGACTTTTAGGTCAAACTTGGACCCCTATAGGTAAAAATATGTTTTCTTATATGATATAGGGGACTAAATATATTTTCATGGGAGTATTTTATGTCATTTGATGTTATTCAATGCAATTTTGGCCTTGGTCTTAGTTACATTAGTCAATTTGTAAATTTAGAGTCATTTAATGTGATTTTAAGAGTCATTAATGCAAATGACACATTTACCAAGGTGCACAGGTGTCCTATTTTCATTTTTAAAATCCAATAAGTTAGTTGAGATGTTAAGAATGTTAGTTACATCAAAATTTTGTAGGTTATCTAATTGAAACTTTAAAAATCAATTGAAAAAGAGGAAAAATGGCACTTGTATGACACATAGGGAAGTGTGCCACATGTGGAAGATCATGGTAGGTATCCTAATATTTATAAAACTCATATAAATTCTTTGGTTGATATGGAAGTGTCATTTTGAAGCCAAAACCATTGTACTCACCTCTTTCTTTTCTGGATAGACTGAAGTGACACGTAGGTTTTTGCTCAGTACAAGCAACACAGGTAGTTTAAGGAAAAATGATTTTAGGAGATGATATTAAACTAGGAGAAATTAATTTTAATATATGGATTTAAAATATTGGTCAACTATGCTTTTTGAACCATTACTAACAAGTTGATTGTCTTTTTACTACCTATTTCATGCACCCTATAGGTTTTGTTTAATTCTAGCCAAAGCCATACGAACCAGTTGGTGATATTAGCTATAGATTATGCTGGATTACTTATTATATGGTATCCATTCTTGGTTTCATTCTATTTTTATGATTATATTATCCCATGATGAAAGGAGGTGTCACCACGTGTAGTCTCAGTTAGAGTGCCTCTATTTGTAAAGTGTTTTCTCCTGTAGGTGTCTCATACATTTTTTAAATGGTTTTATACAATCCTATATCTCATTTTACCATCTATTTTGATGTTTGGACTTCACCATGTCACCTCTTGGATTGATTAATAGCTTTTTTCCCTTCATGGTCAATTCTTTGCACAATTCCAATTGTAGTCTCATGTATAAGCTAGTCTATCATGTCTATGAGGTTACAATGGAGATGTATTATATGATCCAAGAATTTAGTATTTGAATCAAGTCCATTTTAATTATTGGGGAGGTGTAAAGTTTTATCATATTCTCCTATTCCATGCCAAGGTATCCACTTGATACTTTTGGCTACTCTATTCACATATTGACAAGTGATTTTCATGTTGTAGTAGGTGTTCTAAAGCTAGTTCCAAGGTAAAAAGGATTTAGATCACATTTTTTTATGAAGTATAATACATTTTGGGATGTCTTGAAGATATTTCATCATATTTTTTCCATATTTCATTGTTTCTTGCATAATTTACATAATGTGCATCCACAAGCTCATTTGTTGGCGTCATGCTAGTGTAAGGAGAGGTGAATATGTGTTCCAAATCCTTGGTTATGCTTAAGGTGAATTTTTAGGTTTATCAAAGGCATAAAAGTTTCATTTGCATACATGGTTTCTATCTATCCACACTTATTTCATTGTTTGAGCTTTAAAAAAACCACCTATAGGTGGCTGAGCATAGAGTTAAGGTGTTGTACAGAAGAGCTAAAATAATGTAATATCTCCTTGAGGTCTCAAGCTAGTAATAGAGTCATGATATACCATAAAAATCTCCTAAAATACAAAAGGAATTATGGATCCAAATTTAGGGTCAAGGGCTGAGTTTAGGGATGGAATTCCTAAAAGAGAAAAATAGAGCTCCAAAAGGTTTTGGTGGATCTTATACAACATGTTTGTAAGGTTTTTAAAGACATCTAAATAGGTGAACCTTGTAGCCCTATCATATGAAAATGATCCCACCAAATTTGAAAAGGAAAATACTAGTGGAAGATGGTTTTGTAGAGCTTTAAACATGCCTCAGAACATACTAAGACCCTTTAATGACATCTATAGGCATGTAGATGCAAATGACCTTTGGGTCACTCTAAGAAGCAACATTAAGAAAATTCTCATGAATAATTGTTTTTAAAAAATTATATGAGGTAAGATGGTTTGAAATAAGACAAGAAAAACATTGTAATGTTCCCTTGCAATCCACATGACTACCCTATCCATACACTACCCTTAAAAAATGCATCTACAGCCAACATGGAGTTTCAAGATTAAAAGAGGTTATTTCTTACATATATGAATGTTAGGTTATGGTCATGGTTCCAAAGGATTATTATAAGATTTATCAGGGTCCCAAGCATATTTATAAGTAAAAGTGATTATCTTTCAAACCTAAGAGCACCTATAGGGCTCAATGAATGTAGGGTTTGTGAGATAGGTGCTTGTAAAGCCATTATCAGGGTTTGACATATGAATTAAAGAAATAAAATTTATGGATTTGTATTTTAAATATTAATTTAGGTTTATAATTTGTTTTTAATACTTATAACATGCTTAGGTACCCCTCAAGCATGGAAGATGGTGACTTATAATAAGGCCTTAAGGAAAATTGTCTCAGGCAGGTGAAGGTATAGTTTGAGTTTTAGTGGAAAAACTAGGTAAATGAATATGAAACACAAATTTTATTACCTCTATAAGATGTAAAAATATATTCTTAAATCACCATGATCACCTTAATAAAGACCATGAAACCTATAGGCAGGGGTCAAATAGAGTTGTCCTAGTCTTGAGCTAAAATGGCATAGAAATGGCCTAACAGCTATTAAGAGAGTGAGAAAAAGGTCAAAAAAATAATGCGAAGGTAAGTAATGGTTAATAATGTTTCAAAACATCTGATTCAATACCTTCATGAGGCAATAGACACCTACAACTAGCTTAAAGGGCAAAGTTATCTCAGTCAACAAAGAAGAGATAACATGAGTTACAAGGAATAAGTCACTCTTAAGTGAGAGGACATTTGAAGAGGGAATTTGGTGAAATTAATAGGTATCAATGGATTATAATAATATCTTGGGAAATAAATTTGGATCCCATGAAACCTACAAAAGTAAGTAAATGTAAAGGTGTCTTAGTCTAGTCAACATGGTATAGCTTGGTAAGGGTAAGTGAAACATGGATTGTCTAGAAGTGAAAGGAAAGTTTAAATTACAAAAAAATGATCCATGATGGTAAAATTTGTGTAATAAAAACCTAATATATTTATAAAATGGTCATGTACCTTTCTTACTTGGCATATGGGTAACCATTCATACAAGAAAGCTAGGAAACCTCTTGGTTCAAAGGGTAAGCATGAAGAATCTAAGGGAAGAAGTGTTTTAGATGGATTAATAAGATCCATGAGAATTAAATGAAGATGATAAACATGTTAAAACAGCCAAAAATCATTTTTTTAGCTTGGATAGGCCACCCATAGGTGGATTTGATGAAAAAATGCAGGAAAATTGGGTTTTTAAGGCCTATTTTGGGCATTTTGAGATGGTTCGACACCATAAATATGGAATAAGACCAAAAAATATAGTAAAAATGGTCATTTAAACTTTTCATAACTCCTAAAACATGAAATTTTTGTAATGTATGAGGGATATACCTCTCTATTTTGTCTTAGAGGTCAGTCAGTCTAGGAAAATCAAACTTCGGCAACATGAGCTTTTGAGGTCAAAATGAGCAAAGAACTCAAAAAGGAGATTTATAAACATATAATGACGTATATATAAGGAAAATATTTGATAATAATCAATATATAAATATCATACTCCTCAAAGTATCAATTTTCCCTTCACACACAATCTAACTAGACAAGATTTCTACTAGGTCTAGTTGGTAAATGAGAGAAGTTGATAAAGTAAAGTGTTTGAAAGGGTATGTAGTGGTATTAAGAGATAAAATGGGATATAAATATTCCTAATAAACCAATACAGCCATGAGGTACTAGTCCTAACATCCAAATCCATCAAGGTGCCTAGTAAACTTATTAGGTTTTGAGAAGGCCTCATGCCAAATGGTAGTCCATCTTCACTTCTAACTCTTGGTAGAATATATAGATGATTGAGGTATGTTTTTGACATCATAATACAGGTGTGATATCTTTTTTATTTTATATAAGTTATCATTAGATCCATATTTGTGCTCAAAACCACTCACCCTTATGCAAAATTGTAAAAGTAAGCTCGATAAGGCAAATTTTGGAGCTCACATCCCCTTGGAAGATCTAAATGGGAGTAAAAGGAGTTATAAGGAGTTATATAATGTATTTGGAAACCAATTTTTGTCATTTTTTTGTAACTTGAACATGAAATCTTTATGAATAATTGTTAAGAGCAAAAAATTGTCTAAAACCCTTAAATGAACCTGATGAGGAAAATGAGATTAGAAAGCTGATCTAAAGACATAGTTTGGAAAGGAAAGATATTGGAACATGGATAAGACTCCCTCAGCCCCCTGCCCTCACCCACCCCCCCTAATGATTTGGAAAGTGAAATCAAGTTTGGGTGGAAGCTTTGGATTTATAATATCTCCCTATTTCCATTTTATTCTATTAAAAAACTTATAATTATTCAAACAATTGCCTTCCCTTTAGCCATTCAAAAATGGTGTAATGAACACAAGGGTAAAAAGGGTGAAAAATCCATGTGTGAGCCTTTTTAAGGTGTACCTGAGTAGTCCAAGGCCATTTATATACTTTTCTAGTGTCATTAACTCCCTCCTGTGTATTTTCAATGGAAAATGAATCCAATTTTGAGTACAAGTGTGAAGAGTGACAGAAAAGAGGAGTTTTTAGACTATAGGTAGTAATGGATTCCTTAGAGGAGTTTATAGATGATTAGGATCAGAACCAATACATGGAATTACATGCTTGAAGGCCTTCCCTCTTATCCAAATCATCATACATATCCCTATTTAGTTGTGTGATGTTCAAACATGCCCAAATGATAAAGGCAATTTTCAGAGCTAGGATTGAAAATTTTATGCCACATTTCATAAATTTCATGACTTGTATGGATAGTTTTACCTCCTAAAATTTCATGGTTCATACCATATATATTTTTCATGAAATTTTAACCCATTTTATCAGATTGACAAGTGTCCAAGTGACTTGTGGAATTCCCTTGCCTTGATTCTCTCTCAAAAGCTATAAATATGGACTCTTTTGGCTCTTTTTAGTAGCCTCCATGGTTAATAGTGAAACCCTAGCCAAATTTGTACTTGAATTAATCTTTAATAAATAAAAAATTGATTTTTACTACTCACATTATGTTTAATTTAGTCTCATTTCAATATTTTTAGTCTTGTCTAGTAGAAGAATATCTTTTCTAGCATGTTATCCTTGATTGTTCACCAAGTGTGCAAAATAATGATTATTATAGGTCTTTTTTAGTGTTATTTTCAAGAGTAGAAGTGTATTATAAGTGTTCTATGATTTTATGATTTTAAGGAATCATTTATTTCTCTCCTAAGTACCAAATATCTTCTTGAACCTAGCTTATAAAACACTGATGTGATAACACAACTTAAATTGTGAGTTTGGTGTAAAAGAGGTCTTATTTTGATTCTAAGTGGTAAAATTGCAGTCAATAGGAGGAAATATACTATTGGTGCATCACCTTTTTTATATTTCTTATTTTTTTCTTAACCATTTTCATCTAAAGTTTATAATAAATAAAGTGTTTTCAAAGATTGCATCAAGGGAACTAGCCCTTCTAAAGATTCATCTCAACAAAATTGTCACCCATAGCAAGAGATATGTTTCCATTGTGACCCTTGGATGAGGAGAGATAGGCATCTCCTCAAGGGGTGAAAATCCAAGTGACAATAGATAATTCACTACAAAAGGGTAAGTAAGAATTAATCCCATTTACTACATGACTAGTACTTGAGAGACCATTACATCAGAGACATATAGTGGATTCCATAGAATCCCCATCTACTATGTACCATGTTTAGTTATCTAAATAATTGACACATGTTCATATTATTATTATAAATAAACCATAGTGTACTCAATGATGGGTTCCATGAACCCCTATTATTACCCCTACTACTACTTCATGACCATAGAGTCTTATTTTACACATGCATAGTATCACTGATACTACAATGATAGATATTGAGCCAATATGTGGTCCTTGGTAACATCACAAGATTATTACACTAGGTTCATGGTAGGGAGATATATATGACCATCCATTGGGTGGCATCATAGTATTATATTTTATCTTCAAATATTCCTCAAAATATTTAAAAAATATTTAAAAAACTTCAAAAATTCCAAAATATTTGTGGCATCTACATGTTATATTCATTCCTTGGCATCTATTTGTTAGATCCATGTTGATGGATGACATATTTAGTTACTTCCACATATACACATGTGTGTCATGCTTATACTTTACTATGATATATAAATACATTATCTATTACTATTTTGGATGTTGGGCCTTTCCTCTACTCATGTCACACAGACACTAGGGGAATCTAATTCTTTGATTTTGATACACACAAGTTATATCATTATGTGATCACATTTTATTATCATTTTTTATCTTCCATATGTACTTACACATGCCTTTATCCATGATTATATCTTGCATAGGGTACTTGACATGCTATACACTTGACATTTTTCCCTAATATGTTTGATCCCTTGGCTACTATGACATGTTTATGTTAGTTTTTTATGCTTTAATTTATGCACTTTCTTGACTATCTTGCCTTGTTATTGTATTCCTTGTTAGATCATTTGAATATTCTCCTCTTTTTTTTCCCCCATACCTATGTATGATTTCTTTGACATTTGCATATGTCATTGTTTTTTGTATTGACATTTTAATATATCATTATTACTTTTATGGACATTGATTAAGTCATGTTCCTTTGATTATGCAACATTTTAACATGCCCCTTGTTTACAATATCTTTATACCATTACCTTTTGACTTGATTTTGAGTGCTCTTATGTGTGTTCTTATTTTCTTGTTGAGTTTGTACTATTACTATCTAGATTTTGACATGATCCTTATCATGATTCTTAGGCCTTCATATGATCACATTGTTTGTATGTGCTTCAATGATATATCTACCTAGACATGTTCCTTCTATATGTTATAACATTTCATTCATAGATTATATAATTGTCTTGTTATTTTGAGGTGAGGTAACTACCATTTAATATATTTACATCACATTAAAAGGGTTCATATTAGTGGGGGAATGTCATAGAGGCATTATATCCACACTTTGTACAATTTTTAGATTTAGTGGGGGCATGCTTTGGAATCATGTTCTCCACAATTATTCAGTATTCATCATCTCTAGATTATAGTGGGGGCATGTTTTGGAAATATTTTCTCCACATTGGTACTTATATAGTTTTTAGATTTCTCCATATATATTTAGGAATCTTTACAATCATGTTCGAGACACTTACATAGTTTTTCTAAATAGGCCAAAGTAGACAATTATATGATTCAAAATCATAGTTGTGGTAGAATTCTATACATTGGTACCATTTTTATACAAAGTTTCATCATGATACATATATAGGGTGCATATTATATGCAATTTATGCCTAATATTACAAAATCCAAATCAATTTTAGATTCTAAAACTATTTTATGGATTGTTATCACATCATAGAATTTTAGTACTAATACCCCAATAAAACTTTTATGAACGTTATTGAGCTAATCTACTACATTAGATGGTTTTATTTTAGGTATGGTTGAGATGATTAAACCACTCAATATTACCAGTTTTTTAAGTTGGACTTGATTGTATCATATAACCCCACAAGGTTATAAGTGTCATTAGGTTGGATTATTGAGCTAATCTCAACTACTAGGTGTCAACTTGCCTTTACTTCAAGGTTAAGTGGCATTTTCCTTCGAATCTCTCTCTCTCTCCTTATATGTGTGTGTGTGTGTCAACTTGCATATATATATATATATATGAACTTCCATATTTATCTATATCTTTCCTAATCTCAGTTTCAAAGCCTTACAATGACATAGATTTTTCAAATCAACTTGCCAATAAACAAAGTAGTTACATCGACACATAGGTGTAATCCTAATCATTTCTATTTAAATTTCAATCTATTTCAATTAATTTCAATTCCAAATTACATTCACTAATTATATATTATAACATTCTCTTGGTTGTAGTTCAGTCACCAAAAAAGTATTCAATTTGGGAACATACAAAGAAAAGGTGTGTTATACACCCCCAAGTATGTAGTCTTTTTATTTAAACTATAAATTTCATTACTAGATTAGAGGGGGGACATAGAAAATAATTATGGATTACATAGCACCTCAGTATTATACACTTGGAAAAATTAGACCTTGGTTGTTCTTCTTAGTTTTGAAGATTTTCCCTCTTATGCAAGTCTCACATTTATTATATCTTGTGCCCCTTGGCCCATCTCTTAGTTGGACTAGTCTTATATTGATGACCTAGGCTTTATATCTTGCCTAGAATACTTAAAATGCTTTTATCTTTCATCTCTACAAGTTCTAAACATGTACCTACTTTGTTTCTCCCTAGACACTAACATCCAAGATGGACACCTACATCAATGTTAGTGTCCTAACCCAATGAAGTACCTAGTTCCCTAAAGTCATCTATTTTTAAAATGAATCATATCTTAATGCTCAGTTTAAGTTATTTAATGTGAGTTACTTATCCAAAGGGATTGATATAAATAAAAGATCAACCCTCCTTTATTCCTCACTTAGAAAAATCTATAAAATCTAGAAAATACCTACAATAAATTCTAAAATAATTTTATCAAGAATGCAATTGAGAAAAGCTTCCATATTTTCTCCCATTTCCATATCAATCATAGGGATATCACATACATAGGGCTGAAGTACTTAAGTAAAAATTCAAGAGATATATTTTCAAAGTTACAAACTAAGTCATTGTTGTACTTGATTTACACATAATGGATGATTCACACAAAAGACAAAATATAGGGGACAATTACATCAGTTTAAGGCCCTCTTCAGATTATTTCTATGTATCAACACTCACTAACAAAGGGGTGTTTGGGGTCATCTCAACACCAGATGCCCACTAACCCATTCTTTCCAAGATCACCATGAAGATGAAGAAATGGGGTTTTATGAATTCATGAGGAGAGATAGTCCATGACCTAGATCTAAATTCACTAGAGTGAAGGTGAAGACAAAACTAGAAGCATCCAAGTGTTCATAACTCATTTTATAGAAGGTATTATGTATAAGACACTCGTGTCAAGCTCAAATAATAGCATCGACATAACCATCATAGTATGACATTAGTATCTATGAATCCAAAATAATCTAATCCGTAATCTAATGACTATTCCATAACCATCTTCTTGTCTACTTTCTACTTGTTCCAAATCCATCACTATTTTGGTATCAAAACCAACTAAATACATTACGTCTTTGTCATTTACATACATAGATTAGTTTTACTTACCATTTTTACCATAAATCATAATGATAAATTTAGTTCATGTTTATATCTAATTTTAGCACCCAATTGACCAACTTTATATCTTATTATCACCCTTGTACATTGGCACTTCTATATCCCCTTTAATATCTAGATAACTACACTCTAGAACCATTATATGGTTCAACAATATCTAACTAGATTCTAAATCATTTTTTTGAAAAACTTAAAAATGGATATCTTCCTCATTAAACCACTTAATAAAATATTAAGCTATGACTCCTTAATTAGCAAACTAGTTTGTAATTCGGTTACCTTATCTATAGATATGTTGTATAAAAACACTTTTAAAAGATTGAAAATAATGTAAGCATCATCTATTAATTTTATAATCATCTAGCTATTTTCATTCTTATTTAAAATACAATTGATTATATTTAATGAATCCCCTTCAATAGACAAAATAAAGACACCAATTTAATTTTCTAGTTTAACCCCCCATAAGGGTGCCAAAGCTTCAACAATATGATTTTTTTGAATGCCCATATTACCTGAATACACAACCAATGCCTTAAATTTTCTATTCCTTAAGATGACACCCTCTTCATATTATCCAAGATTACTTTTAGAGGCCCCATTGAAATTCATTTTAACACAACCAAAATAAGGATCAATCCATTTAGTAGTACTTATAGTTGTATCCTTTGGATCAATGAAAAATATTCCTTTGTTATTCATATTCTAATAAATAGCTATCCTTAGTTTATCTTATTTAAATATATCTTTATTTTAATCTCTTATAATAGCAAAGTTCTCCTTCAAAAAATCAATAATTCTTAAAGAAAGCTATTTAATAGATTTCTTCTTATCTTTTAAGATTATTTGATTTATTTCAATCCATATACCCCATAGAATGTGAGTTAAATCCAAGTACTAAAGTTTATAGAGACTTTTATTCCTACATTATGCACTCCATTGAATCCACATATCTATCATAGAAGAAGGTTGAACCTAGGAAATCTCAAAATTAGAAAGTATGAGACCCCATTTATTATAATCAAAATAGCATTTCATTATCAAGTGAACTATAGTCTCAACATTCATCTCACAAAAAACATATTTGATAGGAAAATCAAAGCCTCTTTTGATAAGGTTATAAATAGTAATAATTTATTTCTACATATCCAGCTAATAAAATAAATTAATATTTTGAATTAGATATTTAATCCAATTATTGTTCTAGGGGAAGCCATCAGGAATCTCCTTCAATTCCAATATATAGAATGATCTAACACTTTAGTTCTCATTAAAATAATCATTCCAAAAAATATAATCTTCTTTTATTAACTTGATAATATAGATCCATTTAAATAATGTATTCAAGTTATTCATAATTATGTTATCATATAAATCAACACTATCCAAACTTAAGTTTTTCAAACCTATTCCTTTTTCATTAAACTCAATGTAATATGCCACTCTATCCCCATATTTTTTCTGAAGGGCATAACAAATTTTATGCTAAGGCTCAATTTCATTCAAATGTGAATTAAGGATTGAGGAATCCTCCCAAAAAACAAAATTTTCACCTAAGCTAATCTACCATGTATTGCCTTTACACTTTTTTTTATGATGTGGACTTTTAAGTTCCATAAGTAATAACCCATTATAATAATATAAACATATAATAGCCTAATAACCTCCTATATTTCAAGATAATTTTATTTAATAACTTTTATTCATTGTTTAGATTCCTTTTTAAATCTCTATCCCATTTTATTTATAAGTGTGTTATTCATAGACTTGGTTTTATGAATCCAAAGACCACCAAAGTTCTTAGGAAGGCATATTTTATCATTAAAAAAAAGATAAAATCTACTCTTTTCCTCTGAACCAACTAATAAAAATATATATTTTAAATATTTTCAATATTTTTAGCAATGTTCTTATGTATTTTTAATAAATATACCAAATAAATAGGGAGATTTTGGAGAGCACTTTTAATCAAAAATAATTTATCAGTTTGGGATAGAAAATTACCTTTCCAATATACTAGTTTCCTTTGTACTCTATCCAAGAGAGAGTTTCATGATTCTTGAGGAATATTACCAAGAAAGAGTGTCATTCTTAGGTATGTATAAGGTAAATATATCTTATGATAACCCAAGATTCTATAAATTTTATGTTGATGGACCAAAAGAGTATTTAAAAAAAATAGATTCTATCCAAATTAATATTTTAACTAGTCTTCTTCACAATCCTTAAGCACATTTGTCAACTCTTTTCCTCTTTTACCAAATTTTAATCCATAATAATATTATCATCAACAAACTCTTTATGGAAAAGTAAAAAATCGCATCTCGAGTTGGCCTAAAATGTTTTAATCTAACCTTGTTGATTGATTTTGTTAAGGAATTACTCAAATTTCCAACCATGATGATGAAAAGACAAGGATAAAATGGATCACCTTTCCAAAAACCTATTTTAATACTAAATATCCCCTCATGTGAACCATTAATAAAAATAGAAAACATAGTTGTTGAAACACAACTAGAAATCAAACACCTAAAATGAGGATGAAACCCAAATTTTTCCAAAAAATTATCTAATAAATACCAAAAAACCATATCATATGCTTTATTCATATCAAGTTTCACTACCATCACTTCTTGATAACCTTTATCCATAGAATTAATGGTTTAATGAACCTAAATTATCCCATCTTTTATATGTCTTCCTATATTTTCAAGCAAAGGTTGCATTTGATGGATAATTATATTGGTGAAAATTAAAAAAATTAAATTATAAAGGTTGATTGGTCTAAAGTCCTTAAAATATTTGGCACCAAGTTCCTTTGGAATTTAAAAAATAAAATTATTATTCAACTCTCTAGTAATTACACCTTATGAGAGAAACTCATCCACAACAACTATCATATCGAGATTGATATTATCCTAAAAATTTTGAAAAATGTTATTGGAAAGATATTAGGGCTAGTGGATTATCTCCTTGTAAGTTAAAGGTAGTAAACTTGAATTCCTATATTGAAATAGTATTTATGAATTCCTTGTTATCCTCTTGAGAATCAAGGGTAGAATAGTGTCAATAAGCTTATGGACCACTTCCATATTTGGATTAACTTCTCCTAAAAAATGATTACTAAAGTAATTAGCAACTTCATTTTTTATAATCTAAGAATTAATAATAATATATTCATTTTATATAACAACTTACACAATCCTATTACGACTCATGTGTTTAATATTTGTCAAATGAAAAAACCTGGTGTTCATACATCTCTCCTTTAGCCACAAAGCATGAGATTTTTTCCACCAAAATATTTCTTCTTGAGTAGAGAGTGAATAATATTCATTGAGCAAAACTTTTTATTTGAGAGTTTTTTAAGGTCCAATAAATTAATATATATTTGGTTCTCCAAGATACAAATCACCTCCACAATCTTCTTATTTTTCCAAATATATTTCAAAAAAAGTATTTACTCCAAATTTTAATATTTCTTTTCACATTTTTATTTTCTTTAAGATTTTAAATATGGTTAAACCTCTTATATCAATATTATACCATAATTTAAACCTAAATTTCAAATCCAAATGTTGTAACTATGTGTTCTTGAATTTTAATAGGGAGCAACTTTATTATTAATGGAATCCACATTCAACACTATAGGATTATGAACAGACCCAATCTTGGGTAAAGAACATTAAAAAAATATTGATTAAATAAACAAAATAAGGAAATTATAATTATATATAGTCTTACTTGAATCAAATTATACCTAAACCTATGGTTGGACCAAGTGAAGAAATATTTCTTAAGCTCCACATCAATTAATTCATTGACTATAATAAAATCAGCTATATCCTCCATGATATCAATAAAATATTGCTTGCCCCCTTTCTTTTCCAAGTGATATAACAAGGTGTTTTAGTCACCAAATATCATCTATTTAAATTTTAAATATGTTTTCCTAAACATTTAAAGATCCTTCCAAATATTTTTACATCATGTATGTGTATTAGGCACATAGTTATTTGACAAAATCCACATAGAATTGCCACTATGATTAGTGAAGAGGATGTCTAAATGATTATCATTTTCTATAAAAATATTTCCATTAGAAATGATAGGGTCCAAAAAAGTATAAATATTCCTTAAAGAACCAAAAAAAGTGATACTTGACACCTAAGAATCATTCCAAACCTTATTCTTAATGTTTCGAATCATGTTATCATCCATTTTAGCTTCTCGAGCAATAATAAAACTGGGTTTATTGTTCTTTCTAATATCTCTAAATATTTGTGTTTACTAGGATTGATTAAACCTATAATATTCCAAGAAAAATCTTCATTTAGATATTTTTTACTAAGTCTTATCCTAGAGCATAACCAAATCACTTTGAATCCCATTAGTTATTTCTTTTTTTTTAAACTTTTTTCAAGGATTACTTTTGACTAGGCTTTCGTTTCTTCTTTTCAAACCCTAAATCTATTGCCTTCTTTGAATTTAAGGTTTACATGACACTAAATTTCTCCTTAACTTCCTTTCCTTTTCTATGAATAGGAGATGTAAAATTTTATTCAAGTGACTCCAAGGAATAAATAATGGATTCCTCATTATCTCCTTCTATTAGTCCTTTTCCTTTCTCAATCACTACACCTTATGCTTTTGGGGAAGTTAAAGGTCTCTCCTATCTCTTGGTTGAGTAGGAGATGGTATTGAAGGAGAGGAATAAATATTCATAATTTTGTCTAATATATCTCTTTATGCTCTTCCCTTTGAGTAGGCCTTTTGGTCACTAACTTCTTAAATTGGAATCTTATTTCCATCATTAAAAATGGGATCACTATTTTCTACCTCCTCAATCACATGTAGTTATTTGTTTTCCTAAAAACATGAAATAACTAAATTATTTTGAATAACATCTATTTCTGCCAAATCTTTATTATTTAAATACTCCTAAATATCAACTCTCTCAAACCCTATTTTATTCGAGGGATTAGATTTTTTCCCCTAGAGATTCACTCTACTTCCTTTTTTTCCAAATCTATTTTTATTTTTTTCATCTTACTAAATGTTTTAGGTTTTACTATTGGACACAATTTATAAACATGACCCAATTTACTATAAATATTTCATTTAAACATATAATCCTCATATTCATTTTTTTTAATCCATTCACCAAACTTGGAATGAAGGATTATATAAGTAGGTAGATAGAGATCAACGAAGGAATTAACATAAAGCATAACATGAAGAACCCTTATTATGGAATTAGTTTTTGCATCAAAATTAGTAAGATTACCAGATTTTTTATCAATACTTATCATGATTTCTTCCTCCCAAAACTCAAAGGGCAAACTCGAGATCCTCACTCAAATCAGTATTAATTTGATATCTTCTTTATCTAGATTGAATCTTGGTTTCCATTTCTATAAAAATAAACTCATTATACCTAAAAAATAGGGTCCTCCTACCAAAATTCTATCAAAATCCTATCTTTTATTAAAATTAATGAGCAAAAACCCTTTTATCATTGTTGAGATCTCCAAATTCCCTGTAGGTATCCATTTTCTCTTTTCCCATTTTTGTAAGTTGTCAATATTAGGGTGAGACCCCAAAAATATTCCTATAAAATCTAAGTTCATCCTTAATGAGGATTTATTTGAATTAGGGACTTCAATGTGATATCCTTTTTCATCCTTATGTTTTTCAATATAAACTCCATGATAATTTTGATAAAATAATTTGCTCTATTTTTTTTGTTGGAATCTTTCCATCCACAATAGGTTCTCAACTAGGTCCACTACATACTACCTCACTTAAAACTATTTAGGGATTAAAAAGGGCCTTTCTATAGTGAATCTTGATGTGGACCCTTGCCATGATTTCCCCCCCTTGTGATACCTTTGAAGCAAAAGGAATATTTTTAATTGGCTGTCACCATCATCATCACCTTTTTCCTACTTGTTGCTTGAATTCCAAAATACTCATTGTTCCTCTCTTCTTTACTCCATGTTTTCTCCTATTTTCATAAATTACATAGTATGCATTTGTATCAATAGATAATTTTAATTAAAATTAGGACCAAATTAATATGTCAAAAAACATCAAATGGTAACCATGGAATATATGGGACAAATAAAGTGAGTACACTTTATCCAAAAGGTGATGTAAAAGGATCCCAAGACCACCTAAAAAATTTATATAAGGATCTCAAAATAATATAAAATTAGAGGAGAGAATATGACAGATGAAAGGGCTAGGAGAATGGTCATATAAAATTAGAAGTCAACAAATAACAAGCTGATAATATCTAATTTATACATATAATATAAAATTACACATATATCAAAAAACATTAGTTTTTTAGGTGTCTATAGATTTATTTTGTATTGGTTATAAGGATAATTTAAATGTGCTAAAAAAATTAGTTATCTAGGGCTATTGAACTATCAATGATCCTTAAGAATAAAATATGAGCTTAGCTTTGAAAAAAAATAGTTAAACTAACATATTATATGTTGCTTGCATAACCTATGTATTTTATTTAAATATGTGTGGATGACCATTAATATTCATAGCCTTTGAATTAATCACTTAATAATCTATACATTTTATTTATTAGTAGGAGTATTCAACCTATTTGGGCTTATGGATTTCACATAACCTAATTATGTATATGTATGAGGTAAATTTATATTCATAAATCAATTATTATTTCAAGGAATTTGAATGAATCCCATTGAAGTGGCTCAATTATATATTTATGTAATTTTATATCCATTTAACATTATTTTGTGGATCTAGACTTATTAAAAATGAATATATTTGTATTTGTATGTGATGTATTGGACATGTCAATCTTCTTTTGAAAAATATTAATCTCATTATAAGTGTTATCATATATTTGATTTAGTAAAATTTCTTGTGGCACATTACGACATATAAATGAAATGCAAACTCATTTTTTTAACCAAACACAAATTCATTTAACCTTATTTGGGTCCAAACCCTACATTTGAAGAAACATGCATATATTTTTGATTTTCAGATAATTTGGGAATTTATACAAAAGAGGATAAAATCCATATTTTAGCTTTATGTGATCATTTTTAATGATTAATTTTGATTTTAGATTTATTTAAATTCACTCTACAAGCTAATTTGATTTTTATAATTTTATCTTATTATCATACATCTTGGAATGTTTTATTGTGTTTCTATTCTGTAACATTTTAAATTTCAGTCTAATTTCATTAGGAAATATTCCAATCAAATTTTGGTTAAAGGTGAAAATTAAATTTTGCAATAGTGAAGCCACAACATTACAAGGCCATAAACTAGAGGTAAATGTAATAATTCATATACACCAAGGAACAATCCTAACAAATAGGACATAAATTCAAAGATGTAATTAGGTGATATTTCCAATATGTAATAACTTAATCTTTAGGATAAAGTACACCATCTTAATGATGGTTTAAAATATTAGAGGGTGATATGGCCACTAAAATTAGATATCACTCACACCAAATCAACCATAGTATATAACACTAACATATTATATAAGCTCATATAATATATTGACAAATTGATTGAATCAAAATTATTATCTCTATATCCCCAAATTCATGTAATAAGTGTTTCAGGAACTCTTATTTTATGTGTGGTACAAACCAATCCAGATTAAAATATAATACCACACCAACCCATGGCTAATGTTACTTTTAGGCCTTAAAAAATTATACCAAATGTGGAAATGTGTAAGTCCTATGGAAATTATTTACTCAATTGGATCACCCAAATAAGGAGTTAATTCAAGATACTTCAAGTTACCTATAGATAAAAGGTTGTGTTGGCATCCTTATATTTTGAACTCAATTAATTAATTTGGTATAAATTGATTATTTATCAAATAAAATCAATAATTTTAGTGTCTATGGTCAGTTTTCATGGAGGATTTGTAGATACATTATATTATCAATAAAATAAATAATTAATTTATCCAAATATATATTCTACAATAAACAACTCTTTAAAAAAAATTATATTGAGTCAATGAGAACATTTTCCTTAATAGTAGATGATGATAAAGAGAATGACATGGATGACTTATTCTCAGGAGGACTCAATTAAAATATTTATTGATGTAATATTATTTGTGTTTTTAAAATATATTTCATAATCCAAAAACATGGGTTTAGTTTCTTTTGTAAATTTTTCTTAGGTTGTGTGACTTTTCATCTCTTGGGATAATGTTGTGTGCATAGAATAATATCAATGCCAAGCCATATAACATCATCAAGATTCCCATAGGGAAAAGAAGTGAAGGATGGATGGTTTCATTCATATCTCATTGGTTAGATTGAAATTTTAATTATAATAAGTCAAAATCACCTCTTAATGCAAGTGACTAATTCAAAATTAATAATTTATATAGGTGGTAGTTACTAAACATAATTTTACATGAACTGGTATTTGAATTAAAAATATAAGTGACTATCCACATCATCAAAACATGATGTTTGTAATATTATAATATATATATATATATATATAACTTTAGATGGGTTAGAATAGTGTTACTGTTAGGTGTTTCTATGCAAAATTGCTTTCTACATTCAAAAGAAGAATAAAGAAACTAAGGAAATGGTCAAGGTTAGAAGTACCTGATAAAGTCATGCGCACCGAAATTAGACATTGGAAGATTCTCCTCTTTGGCTGTGGAGGAATGACACCTGTGAAGAAAAGGCTAAAACACGGAAAAACGTTAGTCAAAGATATGGTGGGCTGTCAGGCGAACGCCCGATCCCAGAAGTACGAAGACTTCCTAGAAGGATATCAACCCACTGATAAAAAAGCAGAATATTGGACGAAAGTAGATAATAATAACAGAAATAAATGACAGAAAATAAAGTGCGTACTTGATATGCAGCACTGTTCTGCACAGTCACCAGTGTCGATCTATGTGGTGCCGGCGTCGGTTAGGGAAGGTGCCGACGTCGGTTGAAATGCCGTCGTCGGTCGGGGGTAGTGACCGGCGTCGGTAGGGGCAGGTTCTGGACAAAGTCTGAACAGGTTCGGGATAGGGTCTGAGAGAGTCGGGACAGGGTCTGGGCAAGGTCTGAGAGAGTTGGGACAGGGGCAGGGATGTAAACGAGGGATGCTGGGTCTGAATAGAGTCTGGGGGTTTTAGTCTGGACAGAGGCAGGGATATAAACGAGAGATGTTGGGTTTGTGGTTTGAAGAATCGGGATGATAGAACTGATAAAGAATAACCAAGGAAGAAATAAAACAAATAGAATAAATACTTACCTGCCAGAAGATGCGATGAAAGCCATAGTTGGAGTTGTCTGTGCAGTGCCAGATTGAATGCAGATTGGTTGATGCCGAGAGTGGGTTGATGCCGAGAGTGTTGATGTTGGAGTTTGCAGGTTGATTGAATGATTGCTCAGGGTTTCGATTGATCAGCAAAAATGGTTGAATAGCGTTCAGGATAGCCTCTCGAATGGTTGGCGGACGCTGATGAAGGCAAGAGACGGTTCCAGAGACGGTTCGTCAACCGTTTCGGGAAACCGAATGATAACTGATAACGGATAACGGCAAGGTGACCGACGTCGGCAGGATTGCCGACGTCGGCCGATAGGTGACCGACGTCGGTGACATCAGCCGGGTAAAGACCGTCGTCGGCAGATGCATAATGGGGATAGAGTCTAGCTTTAGTTCTGTGCTCATTTTTACATGCTGCCAGGGTCAAGGTTGGTGGAACAAGTGATCGACAAGGGTTAAATAGGTGAAGAAGAATAAGACGGGGAATGACCAGGGGAGTCGACACGATTTTGGTGTCTACATTTGCCCCTTTTTGTCTTGTTGGTTGTTCTAGACGAACTGCAAGACAAAAACAAGAGGGATTGCCCCAGGTGAGGGATAAGGTTGATTTCGTCTTATTGGTTGTTCGAATGAACTTCAAGACAAAAATAGGAAGCGAAATGCCCCGAGTATGGATAAGGTATTCCCCCTCAAAGCAGGATTCGAGGGAAGGGAACCAAGAATCGAGTGCTGATTTGACAAAGAGTGGATGAAAAAGGGGTGAGGGTGAACGCGGCAAAAGTCGTGATTGCGTGCATACCACTGCACGAGATGGTCAGGCCAAAGTGTCACAGGTCAAGGGTCGAGGAGTGCCAAAATTGAAGTAACCGGGCCCCAGCATTTAGTCGTCTGCTGATCAGGTCACTCAATCTAAGCTGAAGCTCCAAATGGGTCATCGCGTTCCAGGTATCCCGGGCTCAGGAAGTGCTCCTAGAAACACGAAAAAGTCACAAGTAGTGTGGATCAACTGGCTTGCGATCCTATACTTGTGAGGGTCCAAAAAAGGTCTGTGCACAAGTCTACTAACCAGTCATGAGGTAGCATACATGCAAAAAACAACCAAGGCAACAACATCTTGGAAGTGGTCAAGGTCGGAGGAGATAAGCATGATCTCCAATGGATGGTGGTTGATGGATGGACGAAAGGACGAAAGGATGAAAGGATGCGGCCGAGCTAACCCCAGAAGATCCCATGTCAACTGAGTGCTGCCTACATAGCCCTGGTGATAGGGCCTCAGACCAATGTAGTTCAGACAAAGGGTCCGAGTGGTAGACAGGTGGTTAAAATAGTTGATAGATTGGTCATGGTTATGATGAAATGATGAGGAAAAAAAGATGTTGCAGCCTTTTCCAAATGGTGTATTCTGCAACATTGGTTGATGGGTTTTTCATCCCTAGCAATATTCCATATTCGTGATGGATGTATGCTAAAAATGAATTGAGGTCTATTTATGCTTCAGCAAGTATTGGTTTATGCTAAACATAAATTGCGGCGGGTCGATAGTTTCCATGTGTATTGGTGTCCATAGAAATTAGGGTGAATAGGCAATGGGAGTGGTTTAAAGAGAGAGTTAAGCTGAGTCAATTGACAAGTGATGAGGGTGAATGTGACCAAAGTGCAGAAGAAGTGAAAAGCATATTGCTCTTTCATTGACAAGGACCAAAAAGATAGCATAGATAGGGGTTATGAGAACCAAGAGCCCCATTCATGCGTGACGTCGTTGACCATAGTTATGTTAGAGCGGTAATCGAATCACTTAGACATTAAAGTGAGCTCGAAGTCCCTGGAGCAGGTAATAGGAGGAAGAAAGAGGGTAACCCATTTTAAGAGCAGAGATAACTTTGCCCCTTTTTATAGGAGACCCTGAGACAACTATAAGTCAAGTCCATGACTCCTTTTTTTTTTTTTTTTTTTTTTTCTTTTTTGAGGTGGATTGATCGATGCGGGAAGTCCACAGAGAGATGTCATTTGCTTGGTGGTCAGGTTGTGAAGCTGATCAATGCGGGAAGCTTCTAAAATAATGTTGTTTATTGCCAGATTAGTCATAGCCATCCTTCGAGGGAGTGGTCTAGATTTTTATTTAATATAAAGGCTTTTGAATAGCTGTCCTTCGAGGGAGCAGTCTATTTATTACAGCAATGATAGTACAGCTGTCCTTCGAGGGAGCAGTCTATTTTGTTTTTTTTTATTTGATATAGTGACCATGGATATGTTTTGACATCTTGATTTGTTTCTATAGAAATGTGAGTCATGGACAAGATTATAGAAGGTCAAGGGCTCCCTTTTATTAGGACAAAGCATCCATACATCATAAAAGGGTTATAGGAATTGTTAAGAGGAATAGGGTTGAAAGGAAGTAGGATTTAAAGAGGACGGGGATTGCTCAAGGGACGAGCTCAAGTTAAGTGTCAAGTGGATGAATACTCGACTAGCAGTAGAACAGTCGCAGATGCAACGCATTAAGAGGCTCGGGTTCTGGGCGTCCATCAAGAGAAGACAGACGGTAAGTCCCTGATCCATACTTGTGCGTGATAATAAAAGGTTTGAGCCAATTAGGAGCAAACTTGCCTCGTTTACTGCGCTCCATATTGGTCACATGTTGATTCTCTTTGAGGACGAGGTCTCCGATGTTGAAATCTCGTTCTCGCAGATTTTTGTCATAGGTGCGCTTGATGCGATGTTGATAGACATGGAGATGATTAAGGGCAGCAAGACGGCGTTTGTCAAGTAACTCAAGTTGAGCTAAGCGATCTTGACGAAAGTCATCGTTGGAAAGGATATCATGTAGAGAAATGCGGAGAGATGGGATCTGTACTTCGAGAGGTAAGACAGCCTCTGTTCCGTACACGAGAGAAAAAGGGGTAGCACCCGTGGAGGTTCAGATGCTAGTGCGGTAAGCCCACAAAGCGAAGGGAATGTGAATGTGCCAATCCTTGCCTGTGTCACTGACCACTTTCATGAGAATTTTGGTGAGAATTTTGTTGGAAGCCTTGGCCTGCCCATTTGCTTGTGGGTAGTAAGGCGAAGAGAAACTGAGTTTGATGCCGAAAGAGTCGCATAGCTTTTGGATAGTTTTGTTTTTGAAGGACTTGCCGTTATCAGTGATGATTTTATGAGGGACACCGAAACGACAGATGATGTGGGTGTTGATGAAGTCGACAATCTTGTCAGCTTTTATGGAGACGAGAGGAATGGCTTCCACCCATTTGGTGAAATATTCAGTGGCTATGATGATGGATTGATGACGAAGAGACGAATGAGGGTTAATCTCACCGATGAGATCTAAACCCCATTGAGAAAAAGGCCAGAAATCCTGAGCAATTTGTAAGGCGTGACTGGGGAGATGAAGCAAGTTAGAGTGCTGCTGACACTTGATGCAACGTCGAACATAATCGCTACAGTCTTGATGAAGGGTAGGCCAATAATAGCCCAGACGAAGGATGCGCTTGGCAACCGAATTCCCACTAAAATGTCCACCACAAATCCCGTCGTGGACTTGTTGAATGGCATGAGATGCTTTAGTGGAGGTGAGACAGTGAAGAAGGAGGCCGTCGAAGCCTCGCTTATAGAGAAGACCCCCTAGCATGGTATAGCGAGCAGTACGCTTGATAAAAGCTCGTCGTGCATTACTAGAGAGGTTGGGAGGAATGACAGAGAGAGATAAGAAGTCCACAAGTTACTTATACCAAGCATCTTGTGGGCTAGGGTCTATAGTGTTGACATGATGAATGTGAGGAGAGATATATGAAGGCAACGGCACACGACACACCGTGACAAAAAGTCTGGATGCAGATGAGGAAGATGGGATATGGGAAGCGAGAGAAGCCATAGTGTCAGCAAACTTGTTCGTGGATCGAGGAACAGTCTGTAAGAGGAAATGATCAAAAGATGTAAGGAGAATGTCAGCACGGTTTTTGTACCTTTGCAAAATTTCATTTTTACAGAGGTATGAACCGTTGACCTGATTGACGACGAGCTGCGAGTCGCCGAAGATGTTGATGGACTTGATGCTGAGAGAGAGGGCGGTCTGAAGTCCCAAAATTAAGGCCTCATATTCGGCCATATTATTGGTACAATCAAAGTCGAGTTTAAAAGACAAAGGCATGGGCTCCCCTTCGAGTGGGATGAGAATGACCCCAGCACCTCCACCTAGTTGACATTTGGATTCGTCAAAGAACATAGTCATCTGATAGGTGGTGTCATCGGAGGAAAGCGCAGCGATAGACTCGTCAGGGAACTCACACTGTGAAGGTTGAGTGTTAGGAAGAGGGGCATGTGCTAGTTGATCAGCGATGGTTTGCCCTTTGATAGATTTCTGCTGGATGAATTCGAGATCGAACTTAGTAAGCAGCATGAGCCACTGAGCCATACGTTGATTTTGATATGGCTTGGAGTGCATATACTTGAGAGGGTCGGTGTGGGTGATGACAAAAGTTTTGTGACTGAGAAGATAGTGGCGAAGCTTAGTAGCAGCAAAGAATAATGCCAAACAGAGTTTCTCGATATGGGTATACCAAGTTTCATAGTCGACCAGTGTTCGGCTGATATAATAAACGGCTTGCTCACGGTGATGCTCATCTCGGTGCGCGATCATGGCACCTAACGAATGGTGAGTGGCTGAGATATAAAGGTAGAAGGGTTGGTCATCTTTAGGTGGAATGAGAACTGGTGGAGAGACCAGATAGCGTTTTAAGGCTTTAAAAGCCTCTTGACAGTCCTTATCCCATGTAAAAATGATGTCCTTCTTAAGGAGATGATGAAAAGGTTGGCAGCGGTTAGGAAGCTGTGAGATGAAGCGACGAATGGACTGGAGCTTGCCTTGCAAACTGTGAAGCTGCTTTAGATTGGTCGGGGGAGGCATTTCGAGGATAGCGCGAATCTTGGCAGGATCTATCTCGATGCCACGGAAGGAAACGATGAAGCCGAGAAGCTTGCCAGACAGGACCCCAAAGACACATTTCTTGGGGTTAAGACAGACATTGTACTGAAGAAGATGAGGAAAGATGATTTTGAGAATGGTCAAATGGTCACGGCGAAATTTGGACTTGCCGAGCAAGTCATCCACATAATCCTCCATGATTTTGTGGAGGAGATCATGGAAAATGTAGGTCATGGCATGCTGATAAGTGGCGCCTGCATTCTTCAAGCTGAAAGGCATGACTCGATAGCAAAAAGTCCCCCATGGGGTGATGAAAGTAGTCTTGTGCTGATCTTCCAGAGCAATCAGGATTTGATTGTATCCTGAAAACCCGTCCATAAGAGATAGCATCTCATGGCCGGCCGTAAGATCAACAAGCTGGTCGATGTTAGGAAGAGGAAATTCATCTTTAGGATAGGCTAGATTAAGGTCGCGATAGTCCATGCAGATCCGAATCCCCCCAGTTGCCTTGGTGACTGGGACGATGTTAGAGACCCACTGTGGATAATCGATGGGCTAGATGAAGGAGACAGAAAGGAGACGCTGAAGCTCCTCCTTGACAAGGAGGGCAATGCGAGGATGCATCTTTCGAAGCTTTTGCCTAACAGGATTAGCCTCTGGTTTGGTGACAATGTTATGGGTAACGATGGTGGGGTTGATGCCAGGCATATCACTGTAAGTCCAGGTAAAGGCCTTGCTATGGTCGGAAAGGAACTGGGTATAGTCAAGCTGCTCCTGAGCGTCTAAAGATTGGCCGATCTTTAAGACATGAGGAACATCAGAAGAAGGAAGGTTGATGTCAATGGTTGATTCATTTAACATAACTTGGGTCTTAAAAGGGAGGGAGCGCTGGATGAAAGAATCATCAGCGCCCATGTAGGAAAGAATGGCGTCATCGTCAACGCAGTGAACAGTGTGAATGGTTGCCGACTCATCTTCGATCATGCTGGGAAGAATGAGAGGGAGAGACTTAGATAACCCATTGAGCTGATAAGTCAAGGGGTCCAGGCGGATGGTGTTTATGAAAAAAAAACTAGGAGGAATGGAAACCACTGACTCCGTAGGTGAAGGTGGTGAAATAGGCGAGTGTGGAGGAGATTGGTCAAGGATTGGTTCAGGACAAAGGTCTACAGGGTCTTGAGTGGGGTCGTGATATCCCAGACCATACCGTTTCTTGGCGTCGTCATCATTGAGCGGTTGGATAGGCTGATGGGAGCCCTGCTCATAGCGTCCAAAACCAAAACCCTTCCATGCACACCTGTAAAGGTAAGTATGTGCAAAGGCGGGGTTGCCAAGAAATGAAAAATCTGATGTGAAAGGTTGGGGTGAAGAAAGAGGATTACCGTCAGTAGGAGCTTGATTAAGCCCTCCATAGACGAGGTTGGTGCGGAGGTGAGGGGGACCATAAGGTATGATCATCCCGATCTGATGGTCGTAGCTGGGGCTGTGATGAAGGTGTCCATACTCTTGCAGAGTTTGGAACATGTCTAAAGCTAGCAAGCGATACTCTCCCAATGAAAGTCTTTGGAAGATGTCTTCCATGGGGTCTGTGGTTGTCGCTTGAAGGGGAGGTGTAAGGACGACCACCTGTTGCGAACTGGTCTAAGCTTCCGCAGATAGAGGCAGTGTCGAGGTTGATGGCTTGATAGGAATGAGGACATCGTTTGGACGGTAGGTGGTGTTGCATGTTTTGAAAGGTGAAGGGTCAGTGGGAATGGTGTGGACTTGTCTGTCATGCTCAAACTTCACACAATGGTGCAGGGTGGAGGGGACACAGGCCATGGCACGGATCCAGGGTCAGCCCAGCAAGATGTTGTATTGGAATTCTCCTTCGATGATGTAGAAGAGCTCCGGGACTGTGCGTGGACCAACGCGAATATGAAGGATGACTGTGCCAATGGTCGTGGTAGTAGTGTCATTAAAAGAGCGCAAGATCGCGTCAATTTTGGAGACGCAATTCTTGGGAAGAGCCAACTGATCAAAGGCATGGGTGGAGATGATGTTGATGCTAGTGCCCCCATCGATCATAATGTGTTTAATGCGTGTCTGATCGATGTAGGCAGTGATGAAGAGGGCAGCGTCCTGATCTTCCGTGTTGGATGTAGGAATCTCAGAATCACTGAATGTGATGGAGGCAACAGGTGCTAAGGAGTGGACAAGGGCAGCAAGTGGCTGGGGATCCTCAGGTTAGACCTCCGCTGCTTGCAGGGCTTGGATGAGGGCCTGACGATGTTGGGGTGAGGTTTGGATGAGATCGTAGAGGGACATCTTCACAGGTGTCTGGTGAAGCTGTTTCAACATGGAGTCGTGGATTGGTCCGGAAGAAGAAGAAGAAGAAGAAGAGGGTTGAGGCGCGCCAAGGATAGAAATCTTAGGCTTAGGCGGTTGAGGTGGATTGACAAAAGGGTAGGTCCAAGGAATGGCAGCTTTTTCTTTCGCCTTATCCTTTTGTGACCTAGTGGTGATGTGAATGGCATTGATTTCAAAGATGGGAGGTGAAGATGATGAAGGGGTTGTAACCGGTTGATGAGATGTGGATGGGTTTGAAGAGGTTGAAGGGTTATGAGAAGGAGTCAGGGGGTGGTCGAAAGTGTCCTCAAAGAGAAGAGTGTCTTTCTCCAGATAATGGTGAATGACAGCCTTGAGGGCACAGCAAGTCTCGGTGTCATGTCCTGGTGTACGATGATATAAAAAAATCTTCGTGTCGTCGAACCAGGAAGGTTTAGACCCGAGAGGTTGAAAGGGCTTGATGGGTGGAAGAGTTATGCTAGAAGTTTGCAAAAGTTGTTGCAAGATCAAAGAGTATGAGCCCACTAAAGGGTCCATGCTCATCGATGTATGCGATGTCAGTGACTTTTGCTTGGGCAAAATGGGAGGGGGTTTTCGTACCACCTTCTGGGTTGATGGTGCGATGACAGGCAGAGACGGTACACTCTTCGTGAGAGGTATCACCCTTTTGGAAGAGGGTAGGCTAGTGGTAGGTAAAGGAAGCAAAGGAGGCAACCGGTTTTGGTTAGAGGTTGAAGCGGGAAGGACTCTGGTTAAGGTTGAAGGATGCGGGCCCAAAATGGAAGGCAATGGTGATGGAAGAGGAGGCGTTCGCCTCTGTGGTTTGGCAGTCTTTTGTGATTTAGGTTGAAGACTACTATTAGTTGAAGTTTGGGTTAAGTCCACCTTCACTTGTGGATGAGTGAGGTTGGAGACGGGGCGAATGCCAAGTGATTTGATAGGTTTAGGCGGAGTAGATGAGGGTTTTGGTTTTGATGAAGTTGATGAAGATGTAGACGGTTTAGAAGTGGAGATCTGATTTTTGTTGATAGTCTTAGGAGGTTCTGCCATGGGAGGATTAGCAGCATGAGATGAAAGGGCCCGGGCTTGTTGAAGAGCTATGAGACGGTCCCACAATCCCTGATGTTCCACTTTCCTAGAAGGGAGAAGTTCGAGTCTCTCCACTAGTCGGGAAAATGGCTGAGAAGATGCGGGATGAGGTTTAGGCTCTTGAGAAGATGTCGACGGTTGTGGGACTGAAGGTGAGATGGGTGTAGTAGTCTCGGGCCCAAAGCATGGTGAAGTCGTGACATGTTCATGTTTGGTTGGAGATGAAGGAGAAATAGGTTCTTCTCTGGGTGGAGAAGAAACTGGTGAATGAAGCTCCTCAAGCGGGTAAAGGGCAGGGATGATAGTACCCTCCACTTGTGGTCGAGGAGTAGGAAAGGTTGGGTCCTCCATGGGCAGCAAGAAGGAAGATGGTGAAACTGGCGGTGCTGGTAAGGTCGAGGCGTCCTCCAAAATGAGAGAAGTTGAGGGAGAACTAGCCAGAGAAAGAGGTTCGTCCACATGTGATGGACTGATGGATGAACTCACCTCTTGGGGTTGGTTAGAAATGAGGGGCGAGACCGTATTGACTGTTCGAATATTATGTTCATGGGTATTGTCAGTCAAGGTCTGGACGTTGTTTTGGGTTGGTGGATGATTAGGGAATGGTTGTTTGAAGATATCGATACCCTGATTAGGAGGGGCATTAGGATTGTCGAGGATGAGGTCACCCTTTTCCAACATGTCTTGGACTATGTTTTTAAGGGTTTTACAGTTGCCCGTGTCATGACCTTTAACACAGTGGTAGTGGCAGAAGTCATTCTCCCTATACCACGCAGGGATGGCGCGTGAGGGATCAAATTATGGTGGAGGTCGGATCTGAGGGAGATTGATGGCTCCTTGTTTGACGAGTTTTTCTAGCACAGACGCGTATGATTCTCCAAGTGGAGTAAACTGTCGCTGTATGTATCTCTGCTGAAATTGGCGAGTGGCGCTCATGGACGTGGATGGTTCAGGTTGATTAGTTGAAGGCGAAGAAGAGGAAGATCTAACAACCATAGCATTTGCTGAAGCTTTAGATTTAGGATTGGACGAGGAGGGCTCAGAAGAAGGGTCATTGGTTTTGGAGTTGGGATTCTTACTCCGCAACTTGACTTTATTCTCCTCAACGGCACGTAACTCAAGTTTATGAGCCATCGTGAAGGCTTCGTCAAAAGTGCGGAAGGTTTGAACTCTCAAGGTAGAAGAAATATGTTTAGCGCAGGCTTGAGAGAAAAGTTCAATAAGCTCAGGCTGAGGTAAGGAAAATGAAAGTTGATTGATAAGGCTCCTCCACCGAGCGACGAAATCAGCAATAGATTCATCCTCGAACTGGCGAATAGAATAGAGGTCTGTGATAGAGACCTTCTTAGTGATATTGATGGAGAAATGATCGAGGAAGAGCTGGGCCAGCTGAGTGAACGTGAGGATGGAATGGCTGGGAAGAGAGCTGTACCAGTCAAGTGCAGCACCCGAGAGAGACATGGGAAACATGCGTAAGAGCAACGCATCATCGTGGGCAATAAGGTAACAGGCATGTCTGAATGCCCGTAAATGTTGTTGTGGGTCTTCCTTGCTCTGGAAACGAGAAAACTTAGGAAGTTCCCACTGGCTGGGATATGGTCTGATGGGGACAGAAGGATGGATGGGCTCGTTGCAGATTTGTTCGTACGAGAGAGTGTTGCGTGAGCCGGTAATGGATGTCTCTAGGTTGGACATTTTATCCATCAGCATCTTGATAATATCTACTGACGGATTGGTGGGTGGAGCACCTCCTAGATTGTAAGGCACTTGAAAGAGGCTGGAAGAGGTATACGACGTAGTCGATTGTACCAATAAGGGTGCAACGTACGGATGACTAGTCGTAGGGACAGAAGAAGTGACTAAGGATGGTTGGATGGAAGGCATGGCTAGGTTTGATGTTGTCATGGGAGGTTGGTTAGAGGTAACATGGGCTAATGGATGGGTAGCCACCCTAGTGTTGATAGGAGTAAGGGTGGGCGGAATAGAGACGACCAGGTTTTGAAAGGGGGTAGAAAGTGGTTGAGTGGACTGAGATTGATTGGGGGCCGAAACCCCAGTGAAAGTGGGCCCAACGATGGAAGGAGAGGCCACACTTGGATGGTTGGTGAAAGGTTGGTCATTGGTTGAGGCAACAGCCTGGGTGTCTAAGGGTTGGACTACGGATGTCGTTGATACGGCCGCAGTCTCGAGGAAAGAGGTCGGCATTCCACAAATTGGATTGCCCAAGGAGTCTCACGTTTGGCTATTCGCGAGATAGTGTTGCAAGGCTTTGGTATTGAGGTCCAAGAATCGTGCGAAGTCTTGGTCCCCTTCTGGGATAATAGGCGTTTGGGTCGGAGATGGTCTGGTAGGAGTTCTTTCAGTTTCCGAGTTGAACTCCATTATAGGGTTGGTTGTAGGCGGGGTAGATGGAAGAGGATGATGCCTCACGTGATCGACTAGAGCCTTGGCTTGGCTACGAGTCAGAACCATTCAAGGCAAGGAAGAACGTCCTCACAAGCTCAAACAAGCAGATAAGAACCAAAAAGATGAAGACACAAGCAGATCCTAAAACCCTAGAAGTAAATTATTAGGATTATAGTGGCTTATGCCTTAGAATGTGTGTAGAGGAAGATTGGCTTTGTGATTCGGGTCCTAGAAGAAGCAGTCTATGGATGGTTTTGGGTTTTGTTATGGTGCTCAAGAAATCTGTGTTAGCTTCCGTACAGGCCTGGTGCTAAGGAGCAAGCTCCCCTCACTTCACGATTCCAGTGGTTAGCTGGTTTCGCTTAGCCAAAATATACTTCCACTAGAGTTTATCCTCCACCAGAGAACAGAGTGGGCTTCCCCCTTGGTGATGAAATCCAAGTAGGGTCACCGGGACGGGTAAGGTATCTGCTGGGGGATGAAATCCCAGTCGGGCCTTGTCTCAGGTAAGTTTTATGTTTGTTTTGTGCAGGTGGTTTGGTCGTGTAACATCAAGTGATCTAGATTAATTCAATATGCGTTTTAATTACTATGTGTGGTCTAAAAGATGCAAGCAAATAGAAATGAATGCAAAGTGTTTTAATGCCCAAGTCGAAATGTTTGTTCGTATGAAGACGAATGGAGAAAGAGTCGAAGAATATGAGTTTTAGCTAGTCTAGAAGTGCAAGAAAGAAAGAAATGTTCGTTTTAGTTCTGCTTATGATGTCGTTTAAGAAGAGACGAAAGGAGGCAAAAAGGAAGAAACCTAATGCACCTAAATGAACGAAAGAAAGAAAGAACCCAAGGAGGACCTAGGGTCCCACCGGGCGTGCCAGAATGTTTCTATGCAAAATTGCTTTCTACATTCAAAAGAAGAATAAAGAAACTAAGGAAATGGTCAAGGTTAGAAGTACCTGATAAAGTCGTGCGCACCGAAATCAGACGTTGGAAGATTCTCCTCTTTGGCTGTGGAGGAATGACACCTGCGAAGAAAAGGCTAAAACACGAAAAAATGTTAGTCAAAGATATGGTGGGCTGTCAGGCGAACGCCCGATCCCGGAAGTACGAAGACTTCCTAGAAGGATATCAACCCACTGATAAAAAAGTAGAATATTGGACGAAAGTAGATAATAATGACAGAAATAAATGACAAAAAATAAAGTGCGTACCAGATATGTAGCACTATTCTGCACAGTCGCCGGCGTCGGTCTCTGTGGTGCCGGCGTCGGTTAGGGAAGGTGCCGACGTCGGTTGAAATGCCGTCGTCAGTCGGGGTAGTGACCGGCATCGGTAGGGGCAGGTTCTGGACAGAGTCTGAACAGGTTCAGGACAGGGTCTGAGAGACTCAGGACAGGGTCTGGGCAAGGTCTGAGAGAGTCGAGACAGGGGCAGGGATGTAAACGAGGGATGCTGGGTCTGAACAGAGTCTGGGGGTTTTAGTCTGGACAGAGGCAGGGATATAAATGAGAGATGCTGGGTCTGTGGTTTGAAGAATCAGGATGACAGAACTAATAAAGAATAACCAAGGAAGAAATAAAACAAACAGAATAAATACTTACCTGCCAGAAGATGCGATGAAGCCATAGTTGGAGTTGTCTGTGCAGTGCCGGATTGAATGCAGATTGGTTGATGCTGAGAGTGGGTTGATGCTGAGAGTGTTGATCGCGAGAGTGTTGATGTCAGAGTTTGCAGGTTGATTGAATGATTTCTCGGGGTTTTGATTGATCAGCAAAAATGGTTGAATAGCGTTCGGGATAGCCTCTCGAATGGTTGGCGGACGCTGATGAAGGCAAGAGACGGTTCCAGAGACGGTTCCAGAGACGGTTTGTCAACCGTTTCGGGAAACTGAATGATAACTGATAACGGATAACGGCAAGGTGACCGACGTCGGCAGGATTGCCGACGTCGGCCGATAGGTGACTGACATCGGCGACATCGGCCGGGTAAAGACCGTCGTTGGTAGATGCATAATGGGGATAGAGTCTAGCTTTAGCTCTGTGCTCATTTTTACATGCTGCCAGGGTCAAGGTTGGTGGAACAAGTGATCGACAAGGGTTAAATAGGCGAAGAAGAATAAGACGGGAAATGACCAGGGGAGTCGACACGATTTTGGTGTCTACATTAGGACACCAAAACTTGAGGAGAGTTTTAGAAGAGAGTTTGAGAGTTACTTGATGATTCATTCGGTAAAGGGAAGGAAGCATCAGGAGAGATATAACTCTAGAGTAAAGATGATATGAGATAGAGAGATATTAGTGAATATTGTATAATTTTAGATTAAAAAATATTGGGGAGTAAGGTGACCATTAACTTAGCCACCTCATTAACAACATTATCAATTTATACTAGAGTGCAATTTTCATTATTGGGTTATATGTGTGAGTCTCGTATTAATTCAGTTTGTAAGTTGTGAAATAAAATCATGTATATTAGTGAATATATGGAATACATAGGACATCATATTAGAGGAGGAGAGAAGGGTAACTATATTTTAAAACTTGGTAGAGATGATGAGAGGAATAAATTAAGGTTGGATGTAATCGATACAATACAAAGAAGAGGAAATGATATTAGAGATTTAAGTGATGATGAAGGAGAAAAACTCAAGATATATAGATAGAGGAGATAGTGGATTAACTTAAAGATATACATACATACATACATATATATCAGACCTATTGTAAATATGGGGAAAAAAATGTTAGGTGGCCATTTTTATGGATGATGTTTAAGCCTTGAAGAACTCATATATTAGATCATGAAGATGGAGAAATAATTTTACTATGATCCTATGGAGGACCCCATGAAGGTGAAGTTTTCATGTACTAAGTTGAAAGTTTTTGCATCTTTGTGCTAGGAGAAGATGTAGCTAGAAATGGAGAGATTAGTTAAAGATTAAAAAAAATTGGGAGAGGATGGTTACAAAGTTTAAAGGTAAGTTATTTCCTTGTAATTATTAGATGATTTTGTTTGATAAGTTTCAAAACTAGAGGATAAATGAGTTAAGTGTGATTGAATACATATAGTATTTCAACAAGTTGACTATCAAAGTTGGTTAAATGGAATATGATCAAGATAAAAGATAAATGTATGTAAATGGACATTTTATTTAGATTCAAGATGATCTTGGAATGTTTATATTTAAGTTGGTGGAAGAATCTTATCAATGTGCATTGAAGGCAGAATAATTTTTTTTAGAAGGTGGTAAATTAACTCTAGAGGTATAGGAGCATTTTCAAAGTAGGTAGATACCAAAAAATGTGGTAGAGGAAAACACACTCATGAACTTTAATTAATTATTTCATGAAATTAGAATCAAACCCAAATAGATAGATGATTTTCTTTTAGAGGTAGAGTTTACTTCAAAATAAAAATAAGTAGAGGAATCATAGGTAAGTACTTTGAGTGTAGAGAACTTTAGCATAGAGAATTCAAATTCCCATAAACATCTGAGTGGTAGAGTGAATGAAGTAATAACTCACATCTATCATGTAAGTGAAGAGATTTTTAGATCCCACAACATATAAGGAAGAACCAAAGTATGATGAAGCTCACATAATGAATAGAGTGATGTTAAAACTATCCAGAGAAAAATATAAAATGGTGCAAAGAGATAAAATTTTCCAAACTATCTGTAAATCATGTAGTATATATTGTAAGGTCATTATTAATAGTTCTAGGATGGATAATTTATTTTCAAAATAAATGTAAGAAAATGTTGGGTAGAAAATAATGGTACATTCAAATCCATAATTTTTTTTTTTTAAAATGTCATCAAGTGATGGTAATGAGCAATATATAGTTAATATTTAGATTTGGTATTATAAGGATGATTTTTTGTGATATTATACCCACATATGTATGTCATGTGTTTCTAAGAATACCATGGTAGTTTGATATAAAATTCATGCATGATGGTAGATAAAACACCTACATGCTTTTTAGGGATGGTAGTAGGTTCACACTAATCCCATTGAAGGAAAAAGGAGAAAATATAAATAATAGTCCTAGGTTTTATTCATTTTCAATAAATAATTATTATAGGAAAAAAAGAAGGATAAGGCATGTTATGATGTTATCCCAAAACCACTATAGTATATGATCCCAAACAAGGTAAGTGATATTATTTTTGAAGTTAAAAAATCAATACAAGAGTTTATGCATATAGTTTTAAAATATTTTCTATATGGATTGCCACCTATGATAAGCATTAGTCATCATATAGATCTAATTCTGAGATCAAGTTTTTCAAACAAGGTAACATATATGTTGACACCTATAAAGATTTTGTTAGTAAATAGACAAGTAATTGAGTAATTATAAAAGAGTTTAATAATATAAAATTTAAGCCCATATATAGTTTGAATAATATTGGCACCTAATTAAGGTGGTAATTTGAGAATGTTTACGAAATCGTTAGTAATAAACAAGATCAATATTAAGTATATATTTTCATTACCAAGAATGAATGACTTGATATAATGTTTTAATGGATAAATCTACTCCATGAAGATATATTTTAGGAATGGGTATAACCAATTCATAATTAGAGAGGGTGATCAGTAGAAAACCACATTAAAGAAAATGATAATTTATATGAGTGCCTCGGTATTCCATTCATTTTTAAAATTCACCTAGTACATTCATGAGACTAATAAATAAAGTGTTGTAATATTATTTGGTTAAGTTTTTTATTTTTTATATTGATAAAATTTTTATTTTCATTCATTCACATTTTACAAATTTAAGGTTTGTTTTATAAAAATTGAAGGATAAGTTGTTACTCCACTTGATTAAATGTACCTTAATTAAGGAGTATCTTATTTAATTGGTGTTTTATTATCTCAAGAGAAGGGTTTAAAAAAAACTAGAAAAGGTAAGAGTAAAGTTGAATGGCCATCACCTAGAACTATATTTGAATCTACAAGTTTTCATAGGTTAACAAGATCCTGTAATAAATTTATTAGAAAATGTAGTGGTATATGTTCACCCATTATAAAAATAATGAAATGTGATTAAATTAATTTTAAATGGGTTGTTATAATAGAAGATATTTTTTAGTTCTTTTATAAATTAGGGATAGATCAGTTGTTATTGGTGTTTTCAAGTTTCAATAAAAAATTTCAATATTATTATGACGCTAATGGGATAACCATAGGTTTGGTATTAAATCAATAAGGTAAGCATGTTGCTTACTTCAGTGAGAATTTAAATGAATCCAAGAGGAAATATTTAGTTTAAAATAAAAAATTATAGGATATGGTAAAATCTCTCAAGAAGTAAAGGCATTATTTGTTACCAAAGGAGTTTGTGTTATACATGGAACATTAAGTGTTATAGTTCATACACAACCAAATTAAGTTAAATAATAAATACATGAAGAGATTTGAATTTTTGTAAATATTTTCATTTGTATTGAGGCATAGGAGAAGTCAATATAATAAGGTCTCAGGCACATTGAGTAGAAGAGTTCTCATAGTGATTGAGATGAGGGTAAAATTCATTTGGTTTAATTTAATGCAGGATTTATATGAGGATGATTTGAATTTATGAGATGCAAGGGCAACATACATGAATCCAATAATCATGTAAAAAACTCCATGGATTGATTATTTAATACAATATTATTATTTTATTTAAGGAAAAGAGGTTATGCATATCTCAATGATCAATGAGGGAGAAATTATTAACAAAGAAGTATAGTGGAGACATAGTTGATCGCTTTGGTGTTGATAAAACATTAACACAGATGAATGATAGTTACTACTGGAGATTTAATATTGGCCAAGGATGAACATCATTGCCTATAAATTTTTCAAATATGTATATTTTACAAACAAGCTATGGTAAAATGTCAGAATTTAGGTTTGTTTTAGCCATATAAATATTTTCCCATGGTAAGAGTTAAGCATGGATTTCAATCTTGGGATTAAAATAACTCAAAGAGGTAATGACTCCATTTTTTTTAATGGATATATTTTCCAAGATGGAACACTTCTTAGTTTGTAATAAGACTAGTGATACCATGAATGTTGAAGATTAATTTTTGAAGAAACTAAAAATGACTGCATAGTTTTCTAAGAAGCATAATCTCCAATTAATATATAATATTCATTGGGAACTTTTGTGTGATATTTTAGAGGAAAATAGGTGAAATATTAGATTCTAATTCATTTTATCATCCTCATAAAAATGGAAAAATGAAGATAGTCTATCATGGTCTTGCTAATTTTTAAATATATTTTCTTGGAAATAATCCTAAATAGTGAGGTATGACATTGGCACAAGCCAAGATTACATTATAAAACTATATGATTATGTTTATAACCCATTATAAAAATTATGGAAATTAGTCCACTATAGATTATTTATGGTTGTAACACCATGTAGATATTAAAATTTGGTTTTACATACTTTACAATGTCAGTTTTAACCTACCTTCACATTACATGACTTGTGGATACATATATGGTTATTATTCACCTTTATCTAACATCCATATGCTTTTTATCGATTGACCTCCCAATTTTTAATCAGTCACCTACTTGAATTCCCTAGTCTATTATGTCTTATTTGGTCAAAATCATATTCAGATTATCTATAAATCATCATATCAATTTTCTTGTCTTATATATATATATATATATATATATATATATATGTATATATATATATATATATGTATATATATATATATATGTATATATATATATATATGTATATATATATATGTATATATATATATATATGTATATATGTATATATATATATATATATATGTATATATGTATATATATATATATATGTATATATGTATATATATATATATATATGTATATATGTATATATATATATATATGTATATATGTATATATATATACATATACACACACACACACACACACACACACACACACACACACACATATATTTATCAAACTTAAAAAATTATATAATTTTGAACTCATCCAAGTTTGATGAACACATCTTGTGCCAAGCAATACTAAATTTTCAAATTTAAATCCTTCTTGTGGATTGACCTATATGTTTTTCATGTCAGTGGCATGATAAATTACCCAAAGTGTCCCATATAAATACAAAGTAGGTATATTGCTATTACCTATCTAGAAAACTTTTATCAAGCATATTCAAACACCTTCACATTGAATATGATTTCCCTATTCCTTCCAATATATCCATAGGTCACAATAATAAGGTCCCAACAAAGTTTGAATCACCTTGAATATAAGCCAAATTTTTCATTTTCCAAGTATAAAAGTTATATCACATGTTGCATTTAGTAAAGGATAACTATTGAACACATTGACATAATGGGAAGAACTACATGTGATTTTAATTCACTCTTTAGACTATTGGATAGTAGTTAATGCCTAGTCATTCATCAAGGAGTGGTTGGGCTTATCTCAACCCATGTTCTTTCCCATTTTTTAAACTAATCCCTACTATCAAAATTGGACCTATAAGTTCAAAGATAAGGTGACAAGATTCTAGGATTATGTGCATAGTTAGCTTCCAAATATCACACACAGAGATGGAAGACACGTGAACATTATGGCATTTACTGAAATACAAAATCAAAATCTATAGAGATGGAACTATTATATTCAATTATTAGAATTAGTTTGTACTAACGAGAGGCTAACAGTTATGTCCATGTGCACCCAAAGATCCATTTCCTTATCTAAGTGACTCATGGTCTAATTTATTTCCTTTTTCCACTTGCATTTAGTCTAAAACCTACACAATATAGTAAAACACTAAGTATCTTAACCCTCTTAGTATTTTCATAAATAAAAAGTGTGATGGTCAAATTAGTTTCTACCTTTTACATTTAGATTAGTTCTTAATTATAATACATCATAAAATCTGAATTAATTGAATATTCCATAATTATTAGGGTAAAGTAATCCAAAATAGTGTAAAACATATTAGTGAACCTATTTATTTATTGAACATAGAAAAACATTAGATTTTATTTTAGGGTTTCACCCTTGTTTATTAGGTTTTATATTTTTTCTTAGGGTTTCAATTCTAATTTCTTATTTTCCTTCATTTAAAAATTACACATAGCTATAATGGATATACATAGGTTTTATTTATTTACTCAAGTTATAATTATAATCTTGACATGTTTTCATTTAATATATTTTTTTTTTAAATTTATGTAATTCATTTATCAAATCTTTGTAAACTAATAAGGCTAAAATAAACAATGAACAATCTCAATCCTTTTTCAATTCATAGTATTTTAATATTCAATCTGAATTACTTCATGTTATTACTAGTTTCCAAATGGAATGTATGACTCTTTTTTTCCTTTCCTCCCTATACCTCAAGGTTGTAATAATTATCATCCTTTCCCCTTTATTCACCTTAGACTTATATTAGATTTTACAGTCCACATTGTCCCTAATAGAAGAGATAAGGTGCATCACCATGTATGGAAGAATTCAAGTAGTCAACATATTCCTCCTCAACCTGATCCACCTCCCACAAGACCATCCACTAAAACAAAATGGTATGATATCATTACCCATGATAATATTTATATTCTAAAAATACTAAATAGATCAATGGTTTACAAGGACATTTTATATGAGGCATTGTCTAAGACAACTCTCCCAAATGATATATAACCTACATATTGTTATTATATTATGAATACATTAAGGCATAAAAATAAATTTATTTATTTTGAAAAGGAATACTTACCTACTAGACACATAATAAATAAAATATTCCTATTTTTAATTTGATTTCAAATTTAAAAAATGTAGTCAAATGTGTGTTAATAGATAATAGATAAGGAATGAATATATGTAACATCAATTTCTTAGGAATTTGGGTAATAATATGGATATTATTAAAAAATATTATTAGAGCATGAGGATTTGATAGTATTTTATGTCAATTACTTGGGTTAATATCATTAGATGTGAAAATAGGACCCAATATAGTGTCTTGTGTATATCATGTCATTCCTAATAATTTACATTATGATTTGATTTAGATTCACCCTTGGATAATATTATGGTGATAGTATCATATACATTAAATTAATGTGAAAATTTCATGCATGATTGTTGTTGTATACATTACCTATAGACAATTATCCTTTCAAATATTATAAAATGACATAATTAAATAATGGGGGTAAATCACAATCAAATAATATGCATTATTCTATAGTACCTCCATCATATCCTATATCACTAGATCAAATCAAGACATATAACCTTATATAATCAACTAAATAAAATGACAAGGGGATAACTTTGAACACATATGAAGAAAAAAATAAATCATCACAGGCTAGTGTATAATAAATGAGACAATTAAAGATCTTCCCTTCGTGTTAAATTCAAAAAATATAGATGCCATAGTCATAAATTATTACAATAATGATGATTATGATAAAGATATGCAAGATCACATAGATGATAATTTATTTAAGACCAATTTTATTGTGATTGATTCAAGTGACTATGTTTATCATTATATGTTTTCACACATTAGTGTAGGAGAATATTGAGATAATTCATGGATAAAAAACATTTATGATTCAAAGCTCAAGCACAATAAATAAGTGGGGAAAAAAAAGACAATAATATCATATAATAAACATAATATGAATATAGATAGTTTTTTCATTGTTATTTCACATCATGACTTTCATAAGTTAAACAGACCATTAAAACAAACCTTTGTAAAATCAAGCATGACTTGGGCATAAGAACAATTATAATTTTTTCACAACAAAGATTTTATGAAAAAATAGTGCTTAATGTGGTTTTTTTTGGAGAAAACTACCACAAAATAAAAAATAACATGTATTAGAAATAAACTAAGAATTATCTCACTAATTTTACTTGATAAGATGTGGATTCCATTACTGAATATTAGACATAGATTTATGATACATTTTTACTTCGAGAAAGAAAAATATTTTTTTATTATCATTGAATCACTACACATGGAACAAACATCTGTATATCATTACATTATAAAATTTAAAAACACACAAAAATTGGATCATTTATATCAATACACAACATCACAAACACTATCCACTAAGTTACAATAGAACTCAACACACAAATACAACATACAAAGCTCATAATTATCCATGACAAGAAATATATAATATTACAGAATATAGGGGTGCTTATCGATGACATATTAATAATTTTTAATAAAAAAATCCTCAACATGTGTATTTTATCACTCTTATGATAGTGGTGGCATGACATTTTAAAATTACAACACACTACACATTGTGAATAAATACTTGAAAATGTTACTTTATCAATTGATTTTGATATAAAAGTTGTTGATACATGTATATGGGTGATACCCTCTACCACTCACTCAAAATTTAAATTTAGATGATAATTATTATACTTCATTCAGGATACATTGGATAAAATAAATTAGCATATTATTTTCTTACATGAAGGGAAAATAATAAGGATTCAATACAATGGTGATGGTGACAATCAAAAATTAAAATATTAAAGGAAAATCACAAATATATAACATGAACAATCATACATAATGAAAGAGAATGAAATGCATTAAAATAACATTAGAAAAAGCTTAAAATTAAGTGACAAACCAAGTGACATGGACCCATATCATGATGTGATGAATTATAGGCATTTGTTCAAAATATTCCAAAATTGTATATATATATATATATATATATATATATATATATATATATATATATTCAAAAAAATTAATTAGGACCTAAACATGACATGTTTTCTAGTTACATTATTTATCACATTTTTGATATAATACATATTTATTTTCATATGCACATGCATTTCATAGTATAAATGAGTGAGATATAGGATATACATATGCATAAGATACATGGATGCATATATGTAATACATTTTATACCCAAGGTCCATGTCAATGTTAGGGGCATATTATTCCAAAATTTGTATTCATACATGTTGTTATTTATATATCCTTTCCATTTACCAATTTCATCCACATTTCTTGCTTACATGTGTCTTGATATTACTCATACTATTTAAAATGTTACATTTCATGGATATATCAATTTACTATGGTATGACATTAACACACATTGATAGTATATAATATATGAATTGTTATAAGTTTCATTACTAGTAGTTCTTTCATAATAGGTTACTCTTTACTTGTATATTTTTTGTGGATTTTGGCCTTATGTCTACGACATATTATTATCCATTGTATGTGGCCCTTAAACTTATGTGTGAAATTTTATACTATCCATTATATGTGGCACTCAACTTTGTGTGCAAGATTTTATTGTTCATTATATGTGGAACTTAGCCTTGTGTGATAATGAGTGTTATTGCATGTGATTATTTTTTTTTTCATGGCCATGACATTGTCTGTTTATGAGTGATTATTTGTCTAGCTTGTTGATTCTTTTGAGTATGTGGTTTCATGATCCATATCAAACATTTTTCCTCTTGTTTGTATTCCACAATTCACATCATGCACCTTTACTGCATAGTTTTATTTAGTGTTTATATAATTTATGGTCAATAATGAGTGCATAGTTCTTATATCTAACTTGACATGACAGTTTTATGATTTACATTCATGTATAATAGACATTTTGATGATACATTCATACTATGATGGCATATTATCCACACGTTGGCATGATTCTACATGATTACATCTTTTACATAACATAATATAGTTAACTGTTTTTTTAGAGGAGTGACTTGTAAACTACATCCCTCACCTCAAAAGGGGGCCATATTAGTGATCTTGTCTTAGAGACTTAAGCATCCATGAGAAAATTAATAATATTTTGGTATAATTAACAATATTCATATATTTCATATTGGTTCAAAATATTAGTTTGGTTCAAATATGGGATAGGTATTTACAAATTGAAACATATTTTGGGTCATACTCCATACATATGCACTCCTTTTATAAGAACATGAGTTATAGGTTTTCATATATTTATAGATTTATACATATTTGGGGGCATATTCCATGTATAAATACCAATTTTATAATGAGCATGTGTGACAAATCATATTTATGTAAATCAAATTATGGGGAATGAAACTTGTTCATACATACACACTATTATAGGTTTTTATTTTTCAAACATATTTGATGGTACCTATAATTTAACACCCTTGAATATAAATTTAGTTTTAAATGGACTTATTCATGTATATTGAGTTAATGTAGTTTAGGATTTAGAAACACTAAAAAACCTAGGCATTAATCAAAGTGATCCCATATTTAACTTCCAAATTATAATCTTGGGGTACAAGATTAGTTATATGAGTTGTGTGGTTGATGATTCAATGATGCTCAATAGCCTAGGCACTACTCCATTTTTTCAATGAAGGTTGGGGAATTTATCTTCCCAACTCATGGTCTTTCCTTAATACATAAATTTGGTGCATAATATTCCCAAAAATCTCAAAGTTCTTCAAAAATAAATCACAATTACATAATGCTTCAGAAATCAAGCATCATCTGCAATGGCATGTTACAATGGTGAATATTTCACCCACTTATAGGTATATTCCTTCCTTTCTCTTAAAGTTTCTAAAGTTTTAATTTAATTTTAGATTTCATATTTATACATGGAAATTGATTGATTCATATTCATTCAAGGTTACATGAATCAAGATACACATTTAGATCCTTCTCCCAAAGATAAAATTGTTTTACGAAATACTATACATTTATTTTCTTTTTAATCTAGCATTATATTTTATTTTATTACTATAATAAAATGGGGGCATTTTTAGATACTAAAATATGGTATTAGATAATTTTAAATGTCAATTTTTGACTATCTTCACTTTACATAACTTATTCATACACATGAATTGTATTCACCCTTCTCTCACATCCATATGATTTTCATGGGTCCAACCTTCACCTATTTCTATCACTCACCTGCATGAATTCCATAGTCTATGTCTAACTTTATCAAAATAATATTTTTAATATATTAGGTCATAAAATAAATTTTCCTACCTTTTATATAGAATCATCAAACTCAAATAGTTCCAAAATTATAGACTAATCTAGGTCTTATGGATTTTCCCTACAGCAAGCAATGGTAACTTTTCACATTCACATCCTTCTTATGGATCAACTTATACTTTTCAAATTTAAGTGGCATGAGAAAGTAATAAAAGAGTCCCACATAAATTCAATTTAGATATAATCTTATTACCTATTTGGTAAACACTTATTAATCATACTTACATACTTTCATATTGAAATAAATTTTTCTATCCCTTTGCATTCAACCATCAGTCACAAGGAACAAGTCCTATCCAAGTGTGAATCATCTTAAAGCTAAGTTTTTTTCATTTTACAAGTACTAAAATATAGATCATAGGTTAAATTTATTAAAGTATAACTATACCACACACACACATAACAAGGAGAACTATGTGTGGTTTGAATTCCTTATTTTAACTATATTGGATATGAAAGCAAAACTCAATAATTAATCAGTGAGTGGTTAGGGTTACCTCAATACACATTATTTCCCCTATTGTAGAAAAAAATCTAGTGTGAAAATTGGACCTAGGTTTTCTAAGAGGATACAAACCTTTGAGATTGTGTGAATATTCAACTTCTAAATATCACCCACAAAGATGAAAGACAAGGAAATTCAGTGGTATATAACAAAACATAGAAGAAACATATATAGAGATGAAACCCTTGGATTCAATTGATATTTTGAGTTAGTACCAACCAAAAGATAATTATTATGTCTAATTATACCTAGAGATCCAATTTCTTATCTAAACCCCTCATAGTATAGTTTCCCACCTCTACATTCAGTCTCGGACTTGCATAGTAAAATAAAATTCTAAGTATATTAACCTTCTTATTACTTTCCATAAATAGAAAATGTAATTTTTAACTCAATTTATGCCTTATAAATTTATATTAGTGATCTATTATAACACATCATACTTTAATATTAATCTATTCATAATTTTACACCATTTAGGGCTAACTAATCAAAATTAAGATAAGACACCCTAGAGGAACATATGAGTTGAGAAGCACAATAGATGTAGGAAAATGAAGTGATGAAATGGAGGATTTTATAGTGAGTTTTCATGATGTGCATAAATAATTGAAGAGACTATTTGAATAAGTTATAATGAAGTACAATAAGCATATTGATCAGACAAAAAGAGAACAAATTTTCACATTGGTGACATGGTTTTGGCACATTTACATAAGGAGATGTTTCTAGATGAAACTAAAAATAATATCAAGCATAAAAATATTATTCCTTCCATATAATTTATAATTTTCTTATTTAATGCATATTAAATAGAGCTAATATATGGAGTGGATATTTTTCCTATCTTTAATGTAGAAAATTTGTAAGTTTGAGACTCAAAGTAGTGGCCAATGATCAATTTCATATTCTTAAAGTATATATTGGAAGTATAAATTTTTTAAGAAGGAACAAATTTAAATTGAAAGCATATTTGATACATGTATTGATACAAATGCAATATGAAATAAATAAATAAAGTACTTAGTAAAGTATAGAGATGTGTCATTTGAAGATATGAATTGGATGAGTACATCCAAAGTTGAAAAACATGGTAATACCATTGAGTATATCATAATATTTTCATGAAAAATATTTCATGGAAAATTTAATTTACCCTAGGTTTCTAAGCTAGGAGAATCCAAGTTCATGAAACTATCTTTCATCATCCAAAAGTATGGGTTCACGTTATTGTGCACTTTTACCCTAGGTTGTAAAACTTTTCATCTCTCAAAATAATATTATGCACATTGAGGAAGATAAAAACCAATCCAAATAACATCATTGAGATTCTAATTGTAGCATATCATTTCACCCTTATGGGAAAGTTTTTTAGGCTCTCTCACTCAAAGCTACAATATTGGAGCAACCTCAGGTAGTGGGTATCCTATAATGAGGTTGAACCTTAGGAGAAGGCCAACTTCCTCTTGGTAGATCACCTAAACTAATAATTTTACCTAGAAAAAGGATTGAAAGTGGGTATAAGATGAATAAGAACACTAAAAGGGTGGTGCACCAATTTAAATGATACTCAAATAAGATTGAAAACAAACACTAATTCAACATAAGACAATCTTTGCTCACACAACCTCACAAACTAGCTAATTTGTATTTCTTAAACTAGGCTCACTAAGCAATAAATGAATCAAAGAAGAGTTATAAAAATCACACCAATCCTACATTAATGGTGGAAAAATCTCAAGTTCAGACCTTCAATTAGATTTAAAACACCTAAAAAGAGGCAAAGAAGAGGGACAATGGACATTTAAGAACACTTCTTCACAAAGCCATCATACACAAGCTTGTTAAACACAAGTTAGAGGTAAGAGATAGGTGAAAAATGATATTTATTACAAATTTTGATAATTTTTTGCCTTTTCAAATGATAATATCTCTTACAAAATGGGGAAGAAATGGGAGATATAGGAAAAAATGGAAGAGAGAGAAAGGAGAAGCAAACACTCAAAAATTAACAAATGAGGCAAAACAACCTTCCATGGAGTCTCAACCATATTTGGATAAATTATCAATAATCCTTCATCAAAAAAATAACCCTCAATAGTACAAATAGTCTTCAATCCCTCTCATTGGGTTAGAAAGACAATAAAAGACAAAAACATTTGAGGACGATGATGTCATGATCCATTCACAAGGGAAAAGTATCCAAAGACTTTGAAAACACATTTAATGATCCAATTTATCTCCCAACCTCCAAACTTATCTCTCTTAGACTTCTACGTGCCCCCCCCCCCCTCCACTTGCACTTCTAGAAAATGCTTGGTATATGGCTAGTTGACTTGGTATTTGATGTTTAACTAACCATGGAGGTTATCTTTTGGAGTTTGATTGTATTATGTTTTCTTTTATTTTAAAATAATATTTTCTCCTCCAACATATCAATAACTCCATGAAACCTAAAAATATCATAGACTCCATAAATGGAGGTCTCAAGCTTAATCCACCTTCAACCAACTACCCTAAAACTTATTCCCAAGATCATTTGGCACAATAAGGACCACTTTTGGACCTTTAGAATAATTCTAAACATCTATATAATGAATATGAGGGAGAAAAAAGTTTCATTCAACCTTCAAAACCTGTAATAATGGTGGAAATCACCATTAAACCTACAACCATTCACAAAATGTCAAAAAACTTGGGTTTTTTAACCTTCAGCTCAATAAGGCACCCTAAAAACCCTTGTTAAGGTCTTCAAGTTTTTTATAATTGTGTTTTAGGTCCAATTAGGCCTCTTTCATTCATTTAGACCATTTATCTCTTTGAAGACCTATAAAATAGTCATTTTGGGCTATTTTGGACCTTCTAGGCACCCAAACATGCCAAAATATTTTTAAAAATATGTTTTACAAAATATTCAGATAGTCCTCTATATATTCTAGGTGGTTTATAATTGGTTATAGGCCATTTGATGGACCTATGAGTAAAAAAAACTAGTCAAAAAGCTCTTTTGGTAGCCTAAAAAGGCTCACATTCAAGATGATTTTTCGTAAAATGTAGACTCTTGTTCCATGACTTATTACAATTTATATTTAGTGCATATACCCCTTCAACATCCCTAAAAATATTAGGATCCCATGCAGAAGGTATTAAAAGATGCATAAGTAAAGACAATTACCTATAGGGTTTGCAATCATTTTGGACATGCTTAATCTCTTAGAAATTGTTCTTAAAACTTAGGCCATCATCCAAAATCAATCCATAATTAATTTAAATTATATAGGGGTACTCAAAACATAATAAAATCATTTGTCCCAACTCATCATGGTATGACATATATGAGCATCTAAAGAGGGGCTAAAACTAGGTATCTCAGGCCTAAAAGCTCAAATTCATCCAAAGGACCAATTTGACCTTACCATTGATCTTATTTTATTTAAATTATCTTCATGGAACCTATAACATCTCATAGTACCTCTTCATGAAGTCATCTTGCATTGGAAAGTCTGAGAGTGTATTTTGTTGCTATAAGCCTTTAAACAAGCTTTAAGGCCTAATTGGCCAAATTTGAATATTGGAATTATTGGAAACTTGTAGGATGATATGGGGTTAAAAAAATATATTTTAATTTTATTTACCTAATTCAACTTGTATTCTCCTCTTCAAATGATCAAAAAACTAACTTTGCTCTTTACGCCTTTGATACTGCCTATGGGGTTTATAGCTTGCCTTCATGCTTGGATAGATTTTTTAGTGTTAACACACTTTAAACTTGTTTAATATGCTTAATATCATCCCATTATTATTTTTAAAACACTTTCATAATCTTTAGACCCATTTCTATACCTTAAACCTCGAAGAAGCATGCATGTACTAAAGGTGACTCTCATGAGACATGAAGGGGACTATGTCAAAACAATGGGTACATACACTTATCACATGAACTTAAAAATATCATTTATAGGTATATTATATTATGAGTACCAATACTACCAATTTTAATTATTGGAGGATGCATATTTTAGCCTATAGACCCTTTTTACCAAACTCTACCCTAAGCTGCCTCCTTGCTTCTTTCATGCCTAAACTTTCCCTTCTTCAAAATTTTTCTTGAAACATTGAATTTCATCAACCCCATATGGAAAATTATGTTTCCAAAATCATAGTATACCATTTTAATACATCTCTAAGGCTTAACCACCTCATTATCACTTGAAAATGTTAAAAGCTTTATTTGATCTCTAATGGCTGCCTATTGACTGCAAGAGGTTTATGTAAGAAAAATGAGTATTTTCACCTTTTTAAAGACCTTTAGGATGTCATGGGATTATTTAATAATTAATTAAGACCATTCATAACAAATTTCATGTTTTGACTTGACCTATATATGCCCTAAAATGGCCAATTCCTCCAAGGCATGTTCCAAAATGCATCTTTTTGCTCCCAAACTCCTCTCCTCAACTCCAAATGACTTGAAATGGAATTTAAGATGTATAAATAGGTATAAAAAACCATAAGGATGTGGGAGGAATTTAAAACTAATTTGACATCCTCAAAAAGTTGTTTTTCTCTTAAAATTTTTATTTTGAAGATTCTTAAGTCATTTAATGCACTTTTGGGGGTCTTTTGGGAATATTAGCTTATCTAGACCTCTTTTATGACTCATTATAATCTCTGAGACTTTGTTCAAACTTTATTCATGCCCCTCAATGCTCGAATACCTTGGAAACCTATTGGATAATTCACTTGTAGTTTAAGACCTATTTCTAGGTCTTTTCTTCTAAATTTCCAAATTCACCTTAAAACTTGCTTAAAATGTTTGAAAAGATTGAAAATGACATGTGGTAGGGTCATGAGGTTTGTCTTATATTTACACCATTATATCATCCACTTGATAAGAACTCTGATCAACTCCTCACACCACACTAAGACCTTCTAGGATACTACACTACATCATCAAGTTAGGACTAAAAAGGGACTAGTCATGGGGGTAGAAGGTTACTTAATGGTCCAAGAGAGTGACCTGACCCATCTAGTAAAAAGTTTCATAAGTAGGCCAATTTTGGCCAACATTTCTGGTGACCTCCTAGGATTGCATGCCTACTATGCAAAAAACTAGTTTCCTTGTCTGATCCATTGGTCATACAGGGTCACAGGACTTTCTTTCCCAACTGATATGAAATTGATATAAGGTTATCCACTTCTAAAAACTTCCTCTTGAAGTATCAAGGAGAATAAGAAACCAAACCAACACTGTGCCCAAGGCACTTAGGGAAAGGAAACACACAAAAATGAAATGTGCACAAGGCACTTGTAAAAAGGCAAAAACAAAACATAAAGAGCAAGGACACATCTAATCTAATATATATAAGGATGAAAACTCATCAATACCTTCCACCAAGATCAAATGGAAAATCTTTTTTATCACCTTCTTCATGAGATGGGTCATAGTGTGAGAGAGCATGCTTAGGTATTAATATTACATTGGGATTCTTGATTTTTAATCTTCTTATCATGTTCTAAAATGGATGAAAAGGGAAAAACATGTATCCAATATATAGATATTGGTTTAAGTCTTAAAATATTGCTTCATGTTGGACTATAGGAACACTTGTAATCTTCTAACTTGATGGATTTTTTAAACATTAAGGCTGACTATCTAGGCTTAGGAAAAAGAGTTTTAATTCATCCAAAAAGGTAGCTTCATCTTGGTTATTTTTAGGATGGGTAGTAATTTAAGGCTTTTGATTTGACAAATCTTCTTCAAACCTGAAAAAATTAGTACTACCTTCAAGTCACACTTCATCTCATAAATGATCAATTGTTGTAACCTTATTCATCCATGGCTGGTTGGATTGGCATATTTGGTTCTTAGTAGCCTCTTGAGTATTTTCAAATTGTTCTTTCACCACTTATATCTCTCTAATTATGTCACCAAGACTAGCTCTAATTACCATAGTTAATTCATAATTACCTGAAAACAACATATAGTTTGCTTCTAACACTTCAAACAAGTCTTCATAGTTACCTTGTTTAACCATTTATTACACATCTGAAGCATCATTAAGGACATATGGTTACAATTATACTGCATGAATATCCCAAACCTAACCAATATGTTCTAATAACAACTCCTCTCTCTCTCTATCACTTTCTCATTTATGACCTATTTAACATAATCAGCTAACTAATTGACTGTTGCAACCATATCAATTTCTCAACTTTACTCATCATAATCTTCAACCATACCAAATGGAAGATCTTAAAACAAATAAAAATATCTTATGCTCTTATCTACAAATTGAATACACATCTCTTCATGTATGAAGGCATTAGTACTACCTTCATTTAACTTTACCTCTTGTGATTGGTCAACCTCTACAAACTCATTCTGGTCTTCCATTTCTTCATTCATAGTATCATCTTGAGGGCTTATTTGTGGCTCTATCATTACCAAATCATCAAGCCTTTCCTCTTCACCATGGACTGATATAATAGGTCCTTTATTTAAGAGGGAGATGGTGGGAGGGAGAAAAGTTTCACCTTGATTGCAAATTAGGAGACTATCCTTCTAACTAGGGAATTTGAAGTCTCTTGTAGGTGGTTCTTAGGGATGGAGATAGAGTATTGCAAATCTTGTAAAGAAATCTCATTGATTTGAGCTATGTCTTCTTGATTCACTTTTTGAACAAGTAACTCCTCCTTCTCTAAGACTACTTCTTGGACTACCTCAACTAGCACCTTCTCTTTCTTCTCAATACTCTCCTAGACTAATTTACATGAGGGTAATGTATAGGGTACAACCACTTTCTCTTCTTCTTGAATAGGTATAGGAGAGGGTGTTTTCACAAGAGAGGGCATGACATAGTCAGGGTCCAAGGTGTAGGGGGTGTCCAAGTTGAGATAGTTTTGAAACATTGAGTAGGAATGGGCATTGGGCTAAGAGAGGGAAAATTGTTGGTTTGAGTTTGGCATACTCATACTCCCAATGAGTTGACATCTCCTCTACCAAGAGTATCCATTCCTTTACTAGGTTATTTTCAAAGTTTAGATAATCTCCCATCTCAATGGATACCCACACACTCTAAAATTTTTGTAAGAAGTCCCTTTTCCTATTCATGGTATGGATGGGGAACTCTTTTCCAAGGGACACCTCTACATTCACCTTCATGATTGATCTCTTATGGTCTAGAATGATTTTATTAACCCTTGACAAAGATGATATTTGACAAGGTTGATTAGGTGTCTGGATTTGAGCATAAATAGTGGTAAGATAGGGTAATTGGGGTCTAGGGTTGGCTTCTCTCATTCTTAGTAATAATTGATAGTCATTTTATTTTTTGTCTTGGTCTTGCCTAGCCAAACACTCTTATTGAAACCTCAACTCTTTCTCTTGAAAAAAAACTTGGTGTTTAGGATTTTCTTTCTACCTATAACACTCTTTCACCCTATCACTCTCTCTCAATTATTTTTAAAAATCAAGTCTTATCTCTCAAAGACTATTTTTTGGTTCACTAAAGAGAGACAAATTCTAAGAAGGCTAATAGACTAAATCTTGAAAGCCACTTAGGGTGAAACCATAAGCATTATTAATCTGATATGAAAGATAAGTGAGCAATAAACATGCATTTTGATAAAGTGAGTGATAATACATAGAAAATAATTATTATTAGGCACTTGGGCTACTTATACTAGTTGATAAATACTTGGAGTCACCATTAGTGTTTGCACATGTCTCCAAAGGCTAATTGGATGAATAAAACACCAAAAGTCTTCACTTAGTGAATAATGTAATCCCATCGAACATGTCAAAAACTATTGTATCATATAATTTCATGCTTGTGAGAGAATGTTTTAGGCTCTCTCACTCCAAATTACAATATTGGAGCAACCTCAGGGTGTGGGTATCCTATAATGAGGTTAAACCTCTAGAGAAGGTTGGCTTCCTCTTGGTAGATCAGCTAAACTACTACTTCTACCTTGAAAATGGATAGAAACAAGGTATAGAATGACTAAAAACACTAAAATAGTGATGCACCAATTTAAATGATACTCAAATAAGTTGGAAAAGAAAAACTAATCTATCATAAGATAATATTTTCTCACACAACCTCACAAACTACCTAGTTTGCATAAGTATTTATTAAACTAGGCTCACTAAGTAATAAATTAAGCAAAGAGGAGCTCTAAAACTTGCACCAAACATATATTAATAGCATAAAAATCTCAAGTTCAGACCTGCAACTAGCTTGAAAACACCTAAAAAGAAGTAAAGAAGAAGGACAATGGACATGGAAGAACACTTCTTCATAAATTCATCATACACAAGCTTGCTAAACATAAGTTAGAGGCAAGAGAAATTGAAAAATGATCGTTATTGCTTTAAAATGTATTTATTACAAAAATTTGATAGGGTTTTACCTCGTCAAATGAGAATATCTCTTACAAACTAGGGAACAAATAGGAGATATAAGAGAAAAGGGAAGAGAGAGAAGAGAAACAAGCACTAAAAAAATCAATAAATGAGTCACAACAACCTTCCATGGAGTCTCAACCACCTTTGGATCAATTAACACTAATCCTTCCTAAAAAATATAACCCTCACTAGTATAAAGAGTCTTCAATCCCTCTCATTGGCTCAGAAAAACACTAGAAGATGAAAACATTTGAGGATGATGATGCCATGATCCATTCACAATGGAAAATTCTCCAAAGACTTGAAAAACACATTGAATGCTCTAATTACTCTCCCAAATTCAAAACTTTTCTCTCTTAGACTTCTAAGCCCCCCTCCACTTGCACTTTTAGAAGATGATTGGCATATGGTTAGTTAACTTGGCATTTGATGCTTAACTGACCATGGAGGTTATATTTTGGAGTTTTTTTTTAATGTTTTATCCTATTTTCAACTCCTATTTGCTCCCCCAACCTCTAAAAAACTCCATTAAACACGCTCCCAAGACCATTTGACACCATTGATGGAGATCTCAAGTGTGATCCATCTTCAATCAGTTTCCCTAAAACCTACTCCCAAGACCATTTGGAACCATAAAGACCACTTCTAGACCTATAGAATACTTATAGACATTTATATCATGAATATGAGGGAGAAAAAAAAATTTCATTCCAGCTTCAAAACTTGAAACAATGGTGGAAATCACCATTAACCTTGTAACCATTCACAAAATGTTAAAAAAATTGGATTTTTTACCCTTCAACTCACCAAGGCACACTATAAACCATTTTTAAGGTATCCAAGTGTTTTATAATTGTGTTTCATGTCCCATTAGGCCTCTTCCATTCATTTAGACTATTTCTCTCTTTAAATACCTTCAAAAATAGGCATTATTGGGATATTTTGGGCTTCCTAGGCACCCAAACGTGCCAAAATATTTTTAAAAATAGGTTTTACACAATATTGAGATATTCATCTATAATTTTCAGGTGTTTTATAAGTGGTTGTAGGCCATTTTATGGACCTATGACTACAAAAAACCAAAACTAGTCAAAAAGCTTCTTTAGTAGCCCAGACAGGCTCACATTCAAGATGATTTTTTATAATATTTAGACTCCCATTCCCCAAATTATTTCCAAGGATATGTATTCCATATACCCCTTCAACATCCCTAAAAATATGTGGCTCCCATGTGGAAGGTATTAAATGATATACATGTAAATAAAATTGCCTATAGTGTTTGAAAGCATTCTAGACATGCTTACGCTCATAGTGATTATTAATAAAAACTTAATAATTAACTAACATAAATACAAAATTAATTTAAATTATATAGGGGTACTCAAAACAAATTGAAATCATTTGGCCCAACTCCTCATGGTATGAAACATACAAGCATCTAAAGAGGGGCTAAAATTGGGTGTCTTGGGCCTGGAAAGCTAAAATTCCTCCAAAGGACCAATTTGACCTTCCCATTGATATTATTTTCTTAAAATCATTTTCATGTCACTTTAAGAATTTCATAATACCTCTTCATGAAGTCACCTTGCATTGTAAGGTCTGAGAGTGTCTTTTGGTGTTATAGGCCATCAAACAAGATTTAAGGCCTAATTGGCCAAATCTAAAAAATAGAGTTCTTGGACACCTATAGTATTATATGGCTTAAAAAACCAGATTTTAATGTTCCTTACCTTATTCAACTTGCATTATCCTCTTTAAATGATCAAAAAACCAACTTTGCTCTTTACGCCTTTGAGATTGCTTATGGGGTTTTTATCTTGCCTGCATGTTTGGATTGAGTTTTGAGTGTGAAAACTCTTAAAATTTGTTTAATAATCTAAAAATTATGCCCTTATTATTTTAAAAAAACTTCTATAATCTTGAAACCCATTTTTATACTGAATCATGCCTGTACCAAGGGTGAATGTCATGAGACATGAAGGGGACTATGTCAAAATAGTAAGAAGTTCCACTTATCACATGACCTTAAAATGATTATGGTTATGTATATTAGGTTATGAATACCAATACTACCAAGTCTCATGATTAGAGGATGCATACTTTATCCTATAGACCTTTTTTCCCAGACTTTACCCTGAGCTGCCTACTTACTTCTTTCATACCTAAACTTGCCCTTCTACAAAAAAATTATTGAAACCTTGAATGTTATCAACCCTATAGGTAAAATTAGGTTTAAAACATCATATTATACCATTTAATACATATATAATTCTTAAAATTATCATTATCACTTGAAATTGACAAAATCTTCATTTGATCTCTAATGGCTGTCTACCGACTACAAGAGGTCTGTGTAAGAACAACAAGTATTTGAAAAAAATTTAGGACCTTTAAGATGGAATATTATTATTTAATAGTCCATGGAGACAATTTTTACCAAATTTCATGTTTTTTCTTGAGTTGTATATCCCCCAAATTGGCTAATTCCTCCAAGGTAGGCTCCAAAATGCATCTTTTTTTTCCCAAACTCCTCTCCACTCTAAATGAATTGAAATGGCCTTGAACTTGTATAAATAGGTAAAACACTCCATAATGAGGTGGGAATAATTCAAAACCAATTTTAATTCCTCAAAAAGTTTCTTTTTCACTTGAAATTTCTATTTTGAAGACCCTTAAGTCATCTAATGCACTTTTTGGGGTCTTTTGGGCATATTAACTTCTCTAGACCTTATTTTTGACTCGCTATAATGTATGATACTTTTTTAAAAGCTCATTCATACCCATAAATTATCTAACACCCTAAAAAACTATTATATCTTTCACTTGTAGATCAAGACCTATTTTTAGGCCTTTTCTCTAAATATCCAAATTCGCCTTAAAAATTGCTTAAAGTGTTTCAAAAGATTGAAAATGACATGTGGTAGGGTCATGAGGTTTTTCTTATGTTTTTAACATTAGATCATCCACTTTATAATTAATCTACTCAACTCCTCACACCACACCAAGACCTTCTAGGATACTGCACTAAATCATCAAGTGTGGACTAGAAAGGGACTAATCATGGGGGTAAAAGGTTACTAAATGGTCCAAGAGAGTGTCCTGACCCATCTAGGTAAATTTTTCATAAGTAGGCCAATTGTGTTCAACATTTTTATCAACCTCTTGGGATGACATGCATACTATGCAATAGACTAGTTGCCTTATTTGATTCATTGGGCATATGGGGTCACAAGATTTTCTTTCCCAACTAATATGAAATTGATACAAGGTTGTCCACTTTTGATAAATTCCTCTTGAATCAACAAGGACAACAAGAAACAAAACCAACACTATGCCTAAGGAACTTAGGAAAGGGAAACACACAATTGAAAAGGAAATGTTCAGTTCGCACTTGGAGAAAAGGAAAAATAAAACACAAGGATTAAGGACACATCTAATCTAATATATACAATGATAAAAAATCATTAGTATATCCCACCTAGATCAAATGGAAAATAATTTGGATCGCCTCCTTAATGATATGGGTCATAATGTGAGAGATCATGCTTGGGTTTCAATCTTACATTGGGTTTCTTGATTTTCAATCTTTTTGACATGATCTCAAGTGGATGAAAAGGGATAAACATGTCTCTAATGTAGACATATTAGTCTAAGTCTTCAAATCTTGCTTCGTGTTGGACTATAGGATCACCTACAATCTTATCACTTGATGGCTCTTTTGAACATGAAGGTTGACTATCTAAGATTTGTAAAAAGAGTTATAATTCATACCAAAAGGCTATTTCCTCTTGGTTATTTGTAGGATGGTAGTTATTTTAGGCTCTTTATTTGACCAATTTTCTTCAAACCTAAAAACATCGATATTGCCTTCAAGTAACACTTCATCTTGTGATTGATGAACTATTGCAACCTTAATCACCCATGGGTGACTGAAGTGGAATATTTAGATCTCAATAGCCTCTTAAGGATTTTTCAATTGTTCATCCACCACTTCTATCTATTTTATTGGGTCATTAATACTGCCTCAAATTACCTTAGTCAACTAATAATTACCTGATAACAACATATAGCTTGTTTCCAACACTTCAAGCAAGTCTTTATAGTTACCTTGTTCAACCATTTCTTACATATTTGAATCATCATTAAGGACATATAGTTTCAAGTATATCACATCAAACTCCCCAACCTCACCAATATATTCTAAGAAATTCTCTTCTATCTCTTTTTCTTGATCATTTATGACATCTTTAACATGATCAGCTGACTGATTGACTATTACAACCATATCAATTTATGCACCTTGCTCATCTTCATCTTCAACCATATAAAATGGAAGCTCTTTAAATAAATCAAAATATCTTATTCTCTCATATGCAAACTTAATACACATCTCTTCAAGTATGAAGGCATTAATACTACCTTTAATTGACTTTACCTCTTGTGATGGGTCAACCTCTACAAACACATTTTGGTCTTCCATTTCTTCATTCATAATATCAATTTGAGGGCCTATTGATGGATATATCATTTCAAACTCATCAATCCTTTCCTCTTCACCATGGAATAGTGTAATAGGTCCTTTCATCAAGAGGGAGATGGAGGGAGGGTGTAAAATTTCACCTTGAATGCAAATTAAGAGAGTATCCTTCCAAATAGGGACTTTAAAGGCTCTATTATGTGATTCCTAAGGAAGGGAGAGAGAGTCTTGAAAATATTTTAGAGAAAGATAATTGAAATGAGATATGTCTACTTGATTCACATTTTAAACAACTAACTCCTCCTCCTCTAAGACTACTTCTTAAACTACCTCAACTAGTACCTCATTTTTCTTCTGAATGCTCTCCTTGACTAATTTCCATGAGGGGAATGTATAGGGTACAACCACCTTCTCTTGTTATTAAATAGGTACAAGAGATGGTGGTTTCACAAGAGAGGGCATGACATAGTTAGGGTCAAGGGTGTAGAGGGTGTCCAAGTTGAGATGGTTTTAAAAGCTTAAGTGGGAATGGGCATAGTGGTAAGAGAGGGTAAACTAATTGGTTTGGGTTTGACATACTCATCCTCCCAATAAGTCAACATCTCCTCTATCAATAGTATACTTTATTTTACTAGGATATTTTAAAAGTATACATAATATCCCATCTCAATCACTACCCACACACTCCAAAAATATTACAATAAGCCCCTTATCCTATTCATGGAATGGATGGGGAAATATTTTCCAAGGGATACCTCTGCATTCACCTTCATGCTTGATCTCCCATGGTCTAGAATTATTTGTTTGACATTTGATAAAGATGAGCTTTGGCTAGGGGGATGGATTTAAGCATAATAAATGGTAGGAGAGGGAAATTAATGTCTAGGGTTGGTTACTTTCATTCTTAAGAACAATTGATAGTCATTTTCTTTCTTAGCTTAGTCTTGCCTAACCAGACACTCTTATTGAAACCTCAACTCTTACTCCTAAATAAAATCTTGGTTTTCAAGATTTTCTTGCTGCCCATAACACTCTCCACCCTATCAATCTTTCTTAATTATTTTTCAAAATCAAGTCTTATCTCTCTAAGAATATTTTATGACTGATTAAAGATAGACAAATTATGATAAGGTTGATACACTAAAGCTTTAGAGACACTTGGGTTGAAGACATAAAAATTACTAATCTGATACGAAGGATAAGGGAGTAAATAACATGCATTTTAATCAAGTGAGTGATAATACATACCAAATAATAATGATTAGGTACTTGGGATACTTATACTAACTAATATATATTAGGAGTCACCATTGGTGTTTATGCACATGCCTCCAAATGAGGATTGGATGAAGAGAACACTACAACTCTTCACTTAGTGAATAATTTAGTCCCATCAAACATGCTAGATACTATTGTATCATAAAATTTCACCCTTGTGGGATATTTTTCTAGGCTCTTTCACTCATATCTCTAATATTGAAGAAACCTAAGCTTATGAGTATTCTATAATGAGGTTGAACCTATAGAAAAAGCTAGCTTCCTCTTGGTAGATCACCTAAACTACTAATTCTACTTGGAAAATGGATTAAAAGGTGGTATAGGATGACTAGTAACAATAAAAGGGTGATGCACCGATTTAAATGATACTCATATAAGCTTGAAAACAAATTTATTTAGCATAAGATAATATTTTCTCGCACAACCTCATAAAATACCTAATTTGCATAAGTATTTATTAAACTAGGCTCAGTAAGAAATAAATGAAGAAAATAGGAGTTCTAAAACTTACACCGGTCATCCATTAGTGGTGAAAAAGCTCAAGTTCAGACCTATAACTAGCTTGAAAACACTTGAAAATAGGCAAGGGAGAAGGACAATGGACATTAAAGAACACTTCTTCACAAAGCCATCATACACAAGCTTTCTAAATACAAGTTAGAGGTAAGAGATAGGTGAAAAAATATATTTATTACTTCAAAAGGTATTTCTTAGAAAATTTGATAGGGTTTTTCCTTGTTAAATGAGAATATCTCTTGCAAAATGGGGAAGAAATGGGAGATATAGGAGAAAATGGAAGAGAGATAAGAGAAGAAAACACTAAGAAATTAATAAATGAGGCACAATAACCTTCCATAGAGTCTTAACCACATTTTTATCAATTATCACTTATCCTTCCTCAACAAAATAACCCAAATTAGTACAAATAGTCTTCAAGCCTTCTCATTGGCTTGAAAAGACACTATAAGATGAAAACATTTGAGGATGATGATGTCATGATCCATTAACAAGGGAAAAGTATCCAAAGTCTTATAAAACACATTTAATGCTCCTCTTACTCTCCCAACCTCTAAACTTCTCTCTCTTAGATTTCTATGCCCCCTTCACTTGTACTTCTAGAAGATGCTTGGTATATGGTTAGTTGATTTTCCATTTAATGCTTAATTGACCATGGAGGTTATCTTTTGGAGTTTGATTTTTGATATTTTTTTATATTTTCAAATCTTATTTTCTCCTCTAACCTATAAAAAACTCCATAAAACATGCAAATATCATAGACTCCATTGATGGAGATCTCAAGCTTTGCCACCTTCAACCAACTACCCTAAAAATTTCTTCCAAGACCATCTGACACCATAATGACAAATTATGGACCTATATAATAATTATAGACATATATATCATGAATATGAGGGAGAAAACAAAGTTTTATTCCACCTTCAAAACCTACAACAATGGTAGAAATCATCATTAAACCTGTAACCATTCATAAAATATCAAAAAACTTGGGTTTTTTACCCTTTAGCTCAATAAGGAACCCTATAAACCATTTGGAATGGATAAAAGTGTTTTATAATGGTTTTTTAAGTCCCATTCATTTATACCATTTCTCTCTTTGAATACCTATAAAAATAGGCATTTTTGTGTTATTTTAGGCTTCCTAGGCACCCAAACATGCCAAAATATTTTGTAAAATAGGTTTTATACAATTTTTATATAGTCATCTACACATTATAGGTTTTTAAAAATTGGTTCCATTCCATTTGATGGAACTATGAGTCCAAAAAAACAAAACTAGTCAAAAAGCTCCTTTGGCAGCCTAGACAAACTCACCTTCAAGATGATTTTTCATAAAATTTAGAGTCCAATTCCACAAATTATTTATATTTATATTTATTCCATATACCCCTTAAACATACTCAAAAATATTGGGATCCCATGTAGAAGGTATGAAAAGATACATACATAAAGATAATTGCCTATAGGGTTTGTAAACATTATGGACATGCTTATGATATTAGCGATTGTTAATCAAATTAATTCCATTAAAAAACCTAAATATATAATCAATTTAAAATATATATGGGTAATCAAACATACTAAAATAATTTTTCCCATATCCTCATGGTATAAAAGATACGAGCATCTAAAGAGAGGCTAAAATTGGGTGTCTTAGGCCTAAAACTCTCAAATTCATCCAAAGGAGAAATTTTACCTTACCTTTGATATTATCTGATTTAAATAATATTACTTTCACATTTAAAAACTCATAATACCTCTTCATTAAATCACCTTGCATTGGAAGGTCTGAGAGTGTCTTTTGGTGCTATAGGCCTTTAAACAAATTTTAAGGCCTAATTGGCCAAATATGAATATTGGTGTTATTGAAACAAATAGGATTATATGGGTTTAAAACACCATATTTTAATTTTTATTACCTGATTAAACTTTAATTCTCATTTTTTAATGATTAAAAAACTAACTTTGCTCTTTACACCTTTGAGACTACCTGTGGGGTTTCTAGCCTGCCTACATTTTAGATGGATTTTTGAGTGTGAAAACTATTTAAATGTGTTTAAAAGGATTAAAATTATCACTTTATTATTTTTAAAACAATTCCATAATATTTAAACCCGTTTCTATACCTTAAACTACCATGAAGCATGCATGCACCAATGGTAACTATCATGTGACATGAAGGGGATTGTGTCAAAATAGAAAGAAGTTCCACTTGTCACATGACCTTGAAAATATTTTTTATATGTATATTAGGTTTTTATTATAAATCCTACTAAGTTTCATGATTGGAAGATGCATACTTTAGCCTATAGATCATTTTTATCAAACTTTACCCTAAGCTACCTACTTGCTTATTCCATGCCTAAACTTGCCCTTCTTCAAAATTTTGATTGGAACCTTGAATATGATAAAACCCATAGGTAAAATTAGGTTTAAAAAATCATATTATACCATTTTAATACCTATCTAAGGCTTAAACTCCTCATTATCACTTAAAACTGACAAAAGCTTCATTTGATCTCTAATGGTTGCCTATTGACTGCAAGAGGTATATGTAAGAATAATGAGTATTTACATATTTTTTTGGACCTTAATGATGGCATGTGATGATTTAATAGTTCATGTATAACATTTTTACCAAATTTAATTTTTTGACTTGATTTGTAAATGCCCCAAAATGGCCAATTCCTCCAAGGTAGGCTTCAAAATGCATCATTTTGCTACCAAACTCCTCTCCTCTACTCCAAATGACTTGAAATGGCCCTGAACATGTATCAATTGGTAAAACACACTATAATGAGGTTTTATTAAGTCAAAACTAGTTTGAATTTCTTGAAAATTTTCTTTTTCACTTGAAATTTCTATTTTGAAGACCCTTAAGTCATCTAAAGCACTTTTGTAGGTCTTTTGGGCATATTAGCTTCTCTAGACCTTGTTTTTGACTCATTAAAATATCTGAAACTTTGTGTAAACCTCATTCATACCCATAAATTATATAACACCCTAGAAACCTATTGGATCCTTCACTTGTAGTTCAAGACCTATTTTTAAGCCTTTTCCTCTAAATCTCCAAATTTACCTTAAAACTTACTTAAAGTGTTTCAAAATATTACAAAGGACATGTGGTAGGGTCATGAGGTTTGTATTATATTTCCAACATTGGATCATTCACTTGATAATAACTTTTCTCAACTCCTCACACCACACCATGACCTTCTAGGATAGTGCACTACATCATCAAGTCAAGAGTAGAAAGGGACTAGTCATGGGGGGTAGCAGGTTATTAAATGGTCAAAGAGAGTAGATTGACCTATCTAGGCAAAAGTTTCATATGTAAGACAATTTTAGCCAACATTTCTAGTGACCTCTTGGGATTGCATGACTACTATGCAATAGAATATCTACCTTGTCTAATCCATTAGGCATATGGGGTCACAAGACTTTGTTTCCCAGCACATATTAAATTGATACAAGGTTTTCCACTTATGAAAAATTCATACTGAAGTAGTAAGGACAACAAGAAAAAAAACCATCACTATGCCCAAGGTACTTAAGGAATGCAAACACATAATTGAAAAGGAAATGTGCACAAGGAACTTGGAAAAATGGAAAAATAAAACACAAGGAGAAAAGACACATCTAATCTAATATATATAGGCTATAAACTCATCAGTACCTTCCACATGGATCAAATGGATAATATTTTGGATCACATCCTTCATTGGATGGGTCATAGTGTGAGACAACATGCTTGGGTATCAATCTTAAATTGGGTTTCTTGATTTTCATTCTTCTTGGAATGTTATCAAGTGGATGAAAATGGACAAACATGTCTCTAATCTAGACATATTGGTCTAAGTCTTCAAATATTGGTTCATGTTTGACTATAGGAGCACTTTAAATCTTCTCACTTGATGGCTCTTTTGAACATCAAGGTTGAATATCCAGGCTTGGGCAAAAGAGTTCTAATTCATCCAAAAATCTAGCTTCTTCTTAGTTAATTATAGGAGGGGTAGTAATTTGAGGCTCTTGATTTGACCAATCTTCTTCAAACTTGAAAACATCTGTACTACCTTCAATTAACACTTCATCTCATGATTGATCAACTATTATAACCTTATTCACCCATGGATGATTGAAATGGCATATTTGGATCATAGTAGCCTCTTGAGGAGTTTCCACTTGTTCATCTACCACTTCTATCTCTCTAATTAGGTCACCAAGACTACCTCCAGTTACCATAGTCAATTCATAATTACCTGATAACAACATATAGATTAATTTCAACACTTAAAACAAGTATTCATAGTTACCTTGTTCAACCATCTCTTGTACACTTGAAGCATCATTGAGGATATCTGGTTACAAGTCTACTACATCAAGCTCCCCAACCTCACCAATATGTTTTAAGAATTGATCTTCTATCTCTTTATCTTGCTCATTTATGACCTCTTTAACATGATCAACTGACTAATTGACTTCTACAACCATATCAGTTTCTACACCTTGCTCATCTTCATCTTCAACCATACCAAATGGAAGATCTTAAAAAAAATCAAAATCTCTTATGATCTTAGCTACAAACGAAATACACATCTTTTCAAGTATGAAGGCATCAATATTGCCTTCAATTCACTTACCTCTTATGATTAGTCAACCTCAACAAAATCATTTTGGTCTTCAATTATTCATTCATTGTAGCATATTAAGGGCTTGTTTGTGGCTCTATTATTTCCTACTCATCAAGCCTTTCCTCTTCACCATGGATTGGTATAACAGGTCCTTTCATTAAGATGGATATGGTGGGAGGGTGAAAAAGTTCACCTTTCTTAAAAATTAGGAGATTATCCTTCCAACTAGGGACTTTGAAGGCTCTTTTAGGTGGTTCTTGGGGAAGTGAGAGAGAGTCTTGAAAATCTTGTAGAGAAAGCTCATTGAGCTAAGCTATGTCTGCTTGATTCACTTTTTTAACAACTAACTACTCCTCTTCCAAGACTGCTACTTCAACTGCCTCAATTAGCACCTCCTCTTTCTTCTCAATTCTCTCCTTTACTAATTTCCATAAGGGTAATGTATAGGGTAAAACCACCTTCTCTTCTTCTTGAATGGGTATAGGAGATGGTGGTTTCACAAGAGAGGGCATGACATATTCAAGGTCCAAGGTATAGGGGGTGTCAAAGTTGAGATGGTTTCATAATCTTGAGTGGGAATGGGCATAGGGGTAGGAATGGGAAAATTGATTGGTTTGGTTTGGCATACTCATCCTCATAATGAGACAATATCTCCTCTATTGAGTATATCCATTCCTTTACTAGTTTCTTTTCAAAGTTTGGATAATCTCCCTCCTCAATGGCTACCCACACACTCTAAAACTCTTGTAATACATCCCTTGTCCTATTAATGGCATGGATGGTGAACTCTTTACCAAGGGATACCTCTACATTCACCTTCATGATTTATCTCCCATAGTCTATAATGATTTTATTAACCCTTGACATAGATGATATTTGACAAGGTTAACTAAGGGGATGGATTTGAGCATAAACAAGGGTAGGAGAGTGAAATTGGGGTCTAGGGTTGGCTGCTCTCATTCTTAATAACAATTGATATTCATTTTATTTCTTGGCTTGGTCTTTCCTAACCAAGTACTCTTACTAAAACCTTAACTCTTGCTCCTAAACAAAAGCTTGTTGTTAAATATTTACTTATCGCCTATAACACTCTTCTACCTTATAACTCTCAATTATTTTTCAAAATCAAGTCTCATCTCTCTAAGACTCTTTTTTGATTGACTAAAGAGAAAAAAACTCTAAAAATGCTGATACACTAAAGCTTGAAAGCCACATGGGGTTAAGCCATAAACATTACTAATCTAATACAAAGGAAAAGGGATCAAAGAACATGCATTTTGATCAAGTGAGGGATAATACATAGCAAATAATGATGATTGGGAACTTGGGCTACTTATACCAACTAATAAATACTATAAATCACCATTGGTGTTTGCACACATGCCTCCAAAGGCTGATTGGATGAAGAAAACACCAAAACTCTTTACTCGATTAACAATGTAGTTCCATCAAGTATGATAAAAACTATTGTATCATATAATTTCACCTTTATGGGATATCTTTTTAGGATCTCTCACTCCTAGCTACAATATTGGAGTAACCTAAGCTTGTGGGTATCCTATAATGAGGTGGAACCTCCAAAGAAGGCCAACTTCCTCTTGGTAGATCACCTAAACTACTAATTCTACTTGGAAAAGGGATAAGAAGGGGGAATAGAATTACTAAGAACACTAAAAGGGTGATGCACCAATTTAAATGATACTCAAATAAGCTTGAAAATAAACATTAATTTATCATAAGATAATATTTTCTCACACAACCTCATAAACTACCTAATTTTCATAAGTATTTCTTAAAATAGGCTCACTAAGAAATAAATGAAGCAAATAAGAGTTTTAAAACTTGCACTCAATAACCATTAATGGTAAAAATATCTCAAGTTCAGACCTACAACTAGCTTGAAAACACCTAAAAAGAGGTAAAGAAGAAGGACAATGGACATGGAAGAACACTTCTTCACAAAGCAATCATACACAATCTTATTAAACACAAGTTAGAGGCAAGAGATAGTAGGTTAAAAATGATATCTATTTCTTCAAAAGGTATTTTTTACAAAATTTGATAGGGTTTTTCCTTGTGAAATGAGAATATCTCTTACAAAATGGGGAGGAAATGGGAGATATAGGAGAAAAGGGAAGAGATAGAAAACAAGCAAGCACTAAAAAGTCAATAAATGATGTACAAAAACCTTACATGGAGTCACAACCACCTTTGGATAAACTATCACTAATCCTTCCTCAACAAAATAACCCTTATTAGTATAAAGAGTCTTTAAGCCATCTCATTATCTTGGAAAGATACTAGAAGACAAACTTTTGAGGATGATGATGTCATGATCCACTCACAAGGGAAAAGTCTCAAAAGACTTGGAAAACACATTGAATACTCCAATTTCTCTCCCAACCTCCAAACTTTTCTCTCTTCTACTTCTAGACCCCCTCCACTTATACTTCTAGAAGATGCTTAGCATTTGGTTAGTTGAATTGGCATTTAATGCTTAACTAACCATGAAGGTTATCTTGTGGATTTTTATTTTTGATTTTTTCTTCTATTTTAAACTCCTCTTTTCTCCTCCTACCTATAAAAAACTCCATCAAACCTACAAATATCATAGACTCCATTGATGGAGGTCTCAAGCTTGAGCCACCTTCAACTAGTTACCCTAAAACCTACTCCCAATACCATTTGGCACCATAAGGACCACTTTTGGACATGTATAATAATTCCAAAATTCTATATCATGAATATGAGGGAGAAAAAAATGTTTCATTCCACCTTCAAAACTTACAATAATGGTGGAAATCACCATTAAACTTGCAACCATTCACAAAATATTAAAAAACTTGGCTTTTTGACACTTCAGCTCAACAAGGCACCCTATAAACCCTTCAAAAAGGTTCCAAATGTTGTATAATGGTGTTTTAGGTCCCATTTGTCCTCTTCCAATCATTTAGACCATTTCTCTCTTTAAATACCTATAAAAATAGGCATTTTATAGCTATTTTAGGCCTCCTAAGAACCCAAACATGCCAAACTCTTTTTAAAAATAGGTTTCACACAATATTAAAATAGTAATATTCACATTCTAGGTGTTTTCCAAGTGTCTTTAGGCCATTTTATGGACCTATGAGTCCAAAAAAACAAAACTAGTCAAAAAGCTCCTTTGGTAGCCTAGATAGGCTCACCTTTAAGATGATTTTTCATAAAATTTAGTCTCCCATTCCACCACTTATTTCCATGGATATTTAATCCATACAACCTTTCAACATCATTGAATTTATTAGGCTCCCATTCAAAAGAGATGAAAATATACATACCTAGAAATAATTACCTATAGGGTTTGCAAGCATTATGGACATGCTTATACTCTTAGCAATTATTAATATAACTCAATCCATTAAAAAAAATCAATCCATAATTAATTTAAATTATATATGGGTACTCAAAACATACTAAAATCATTTATCCCAACTCCTTGTGTTATGAAAGATACAAGCATCTAAAGAGGGGTTAAAACTGGTTGTCTTAGGCCTAAAAAGTTCAAATTCCTCCAATGGACCAATTTGACCTTCCCATTTATCTTATTTTATTTAAATAATATTCATTTAAATTTTAACATATCATAATACATCCTCATGAATTCACCTTTAATTGGAAGGTTTGAGAGTGTCTTTTGGTGTTATAGGCTTTTAAATAAGCTTGAAGGCCTAATTGGCCAAATATAAATATTGTAGTTATTGGACACTTGTAGGATTATATGTGGTTAAAATACCATATTTTCATGTTCCTTAACTTATTTAACATGAATTGTCCTCTTTAAATGATAAAAAACCCAACTTTACTCTTTACACCTTTGAGACTGTTTGTGGAATTTCTAGATTACCTTGGATGCATTTTTGAGTGTGAACACTCTTTAAATATGTGTAATAGTATTAAAATAATCCTATTATTCTTTTTAATACACTTCCATTAGCTTTAAACCCATTTATATACTTTAAACCACCAAGAAGCACGCCAACACCAATGGTTACTATCATGAGACATGAAGGGGATTGTGTCAAAATAATAGGAACTTCCAATTGTCACATTACCTTAAAAATATTATGGATAGGTATAATAGGTAATGAGGACAAATCCTACCAAGTTTCATGATTGGAAGATGCATACTTTAGCCTATAGACCCTTTTTATCAAACTTTACCTGAGTTGCTTACTTCCTTCTTTCATGCCTAAACTTACCCTTCTTTAAACTTTTGCTTGAAACCTTGAATTTTATCAACCCCATAGGTAAAATTAGGTTTAAAAAATCAAATTAAATTATTTTAAGACCTCTCTAAAGCTTAAAATCCTCATTATCACTTGAAACTAACAAAAGCTTCATTTGATCTCCAATGGTTGCTTGCTGACTACAAGAGGTCTATATAAGAATAAAAAGTATTTTAATATTTTTAGGATGTTTAGGATGTAATGGGATGCTTTAATAGGTAATTTATACCATTATTACCAAATTTCATATTTTGACTTGACCTGTAGATGCCCCAAAATGACCAATTCCTCCAAGGTAGGCTCCAAAATGCATCTTTTTGCTCCTAAACTCCTCTCCTCCACTCCAAATGACTTGAAATAGCCTTGAACATGTATAAATAGGTAAAAAATGCCATAATTAGGTGTTATGAAGTCAAAACCAATTTTAATTCCTTAAAAAGTTGCTTTTTCACTTGAAATTTTTATTTTGAAGACCCTTAAGTCATCTAATACACTTTTCGGCGTCTTTTGGGCATATTAGCTTCTCTAGACCTCATTTTTGACTCGTTATAATATATGACATTTTTTTAAAACATTGTTCAAGGCCTAAAATGCTCTAACACCCTAAAAACCTATTGGATCCTTCACTTGTAGTTCAAGACCTATTTCTAGGCCTTTTCCTGTAAATCTCCAAATTCACCTTAAAACTTGCTTAAAGTGTTTCAAAAGCTTACAAAGGACATGTGGTAGGGTCAAGACATTTTTATTATCTTTCCAACATTGGATCATCCAATTAAAAATAACTTTTCTCAGCTCCTCACACCACACTAGGACCTTTCACGATATTGCACTACATCATTAAGTGAGGACTAAAAAGGGACTAGTCATAGGGGTAGAAGGTTACTAAATGGTAAAAGAGAGTGGCTTGACCCATCTGGGAAAAAATTTCATATGTATGATAATTTTGGCCAAAAATTCTCACACAAAAATAAAATTAAGGAAGAATGGTTTTATTCATATATCATTAGTGAAATTGATCTATTCATAGGAACATGGCCAAACTATCAGTTAATATAGGTGACAATTTGGAAACTATCGCATTATGAAAGGAATGTAGATTGAAAAATTTCCCACATGGAAATAAAAATATAATTAATTACCTAGATCAATAAAAAATGACATATGAATAATTTTTCAAGACAAATCAAGCTTAGATAGGTTGGTTCGATATCAATGTCAAGCTACAAGATTCAAAGGGAGTTTTGGAGAGTTGCATGAAGATTTATTTAGTTGAAGAAAGGAAGTAAGACTCAAGATACAATTAAAAAATAAATAGGAGATGAGAGATATTTAAGTGAAGCTTGGAATTTTTAGAGCATATCTAATATCCTATTGAGTATATGGGTGTTCATGTAACCCATTCATTAGACTGAGTCTAGTCTTCTTCATTGTCATAATATAAACAAACTATGTGTGTAAGTGTGAGTCCTTTTAACAAAGATGAATATATATTTTTTTAATCATTTTTTTAAATCTATGTACTTTAAATTGAGTTGTGTATCACCTGCTTAAGAGTGAGGCATCTATTTAATTAGCCCCCTCATTTATGTATGCATCATTTAAATGAAGTGCCCATATCTAATATGCACATTAATTCTAAGTCCATTATCTTGAAACACAAGATTGAAGAAATTATTTTATCCAATATGAGGGAGGAATTATTAAGCATTAGAGATAGTAGTACCCTTGCACCATCATTTTCCCAATTAACTAGATATTTTTTTCATAGCTAAAACATTACCCATTTTCCATTTTTTATTTTCAACACATTTATGTGCTCTATTGTATTTGTATTGAGAAATTTATGTGTAATGGTTGTACATGGAGTCAAGGAAATATAATAAAACCTAAGTATACAATAGTTTGGGAATCCAAAGACTTAATGTGTACCTTACTAGGATAGATTCTATTTTTCACATTTTTGTCACTTTGATAGGCCAATCAGTGTTCCATTAAATATATTGGTTGTTTTTTATCTAATTTAAAAGGTGAGTCTTTGTTTAGGTTGAAATATCACATTGCCTTAATAAAACCATTCACAATCAAATAGGGATTAACTTCCATGTACAAAATATATATCATGCCAAATTTCCCAACAATTAATTTGGTTGTCAATATTAAACATAAAATCATAAAATGCATCTTGTTAGCCTCTATGGAAAAAATAGTTTGAAAATATTGAACTGAGAATACTCATCTTAGTGGTGATAATGGATAGACCACTATCGATGGTCATTTAGTCAAAAAAACAAGCGGGTTATTTCAAACCCTAATGTCAATGTTCTAATAAGTAAAAATGTTATGTCAAAGCCTAGTTTTGGTGACCATACATATACCTTATCTAAGTCTATCATTATTGAATCACACTTTCTATTATATTTTCATTAAACTATGACACTTTTTGTGTCAAATTTTCATTACAATCACTGACGATGTTTTTTCATCACTTTTTTACAATGATTATTTTAGTTATTTTAGATTTAAAGGGATATAAATATGATAAAATAATTGAATTTCATACTATCTAAGATAATTTACCATACAAAAATAAATGCAAAATAGTGTGTTGGAACATGTAATGCTTAAGTGCTGCTAAATATACCCTTAGCATATTTACATCAGTTAAAGAAACAAAATATATTTTATTTATTTAACATGAGTTATCCTCATGTAAATAAATAAAATATATTTGATAATTATTTCTTGAGAAGAGATTGGACCCTTTGGTTACAATGGTCAACCTCACATCTCATTATAAAAAAGGCATTGTACTTTTGTAAAATGCATTAGAAAACATTGTGAGATATATGTGTGAAACCATATTCAGGCACCCGAGCTTCCAACTTGATTATTGAAAAGGTTTTGTGAAGAATATTCAGAGAGGAAAAGTGAGAAAAGAGGGTTGATTGTATTGGGTACAATTATTTCTCATAAATGAATAAATCAACACCATGGTTTCTTGCCTTTGCATGAAGTTTCCACATTATATACTATGTCAATTGAGTGTGCACCTTTGCTATTAATCGCACATCTAGATCTATCATGTACATTTCATATTTAATATATTGCATGTTTTTACATGATAGCAAAGTTATGTGATGTTGTGTATTAGTGGAAAGGCTTGTTGAGATAACTTTTCTCCATTTCTCTTTTCATTCTCATACTATATGACCTATAGTATAACATTGAAGGCCTTTGAAAAAAAATTATCCCTTTCAAAAATGAATTGGCATCCTGGTTCATTTGGAGCTTAGCAAAGATAAAAACTTTTAATAAAATGTTGTTTGAAGTTACTAGGAAGAAACCATACATCTAATCTTCATCTATGCAATCATTGTATATTTATATTGCATTGGAAGGCTAAAAAAATTAGAAATTTTTGTTTTTGAAGTTTTAGGATACTGGGTGTCAAGTTCTAAGGTGTTAAAACATCATTATTTGTGACTCAAACCAATTATAAAGCTTGTGAAGGTTTCCTAAAGCCCCTAAAAAATTCCTTACTCACCTAGGCATGGATATACAACTAGATCAGCCATAAACATCCAAAAAATGATAGTTTTTACTACACACTTTCATTTTAAAGGTTTTGGATGCTTTATATCTTTGTTTGAAGAGTGTAGGCAATTTTCAAGGCCTAAGAAGGCTTTTTCAAGATTCCCTAAAATTCCTAGCTTCCTCATTATACCGTGATTCAACTTGGAAATCTTAAAAAGGTAATTCAATAGTTCATAGAAAGTTTAATAATTTTTTTTTATTAAATCTATAAATTCCACACAAGCAAACATTGGTTCCAACATTGGAATAGTATTTTAATCAAAAGTGTAAAATATAGTTAACGTAATTTTATATGCCTAGTTATTTATATATTTAAAAAAATGAATTGGCTTAAATAAATTGTAAAAATAAAATGTTGCATGTAATGTTTCAAGAATTTTATTAGAATAGTTAGTTGTCATTATTTTGTAAAGATATTATAAAACTGAGGTCTAGAGTTCAAACCTCTCCAAACCTATCTTTTTGGTCAAACATGTTTGGTGGTATTTTTTGTTCAAATCAATTAGTTATTTTTATTTTATTTTTTTCTAAATGCAATTACCCACTTTTGACACTAGTCTGCTTACAACACTTTCAATACCCTTTTCTAGTCACTTCTTTATCAAAAGTGGTCATGTGACCAGTCGATTTATAAGTCTTCACATTATGGATACATTGGAATGGTCCATTTTTTTATTTAAATCTTCTTTATTTTATTTTTTAAAATAAAATTTAATAATATTTTATTCTTAATTTTGATTTGTGACACTTGAGACACTTTAGTTGCATCCTTTTGTATTTTTTTTGTTTTACATATATTTGATCAACTATTGTTTTTTATACACTATAAAATTGTTTTATTATCAAATAGAGTATAAAAACACATTAAAATTTTGTTTTTAAAATCTTTTATAGTGTATTAGTGTCAAATTTAAATGAAATTAATGGCATCTCCTAATTTTGTACTATATAAATATCAAATGTTAAATGGGTCTAAATATAACATCTAGAAAATTGACATTAAAGCCAAATTTATGGCTTGTAATTTATGGAATATTGTGGTTGGGAGTTAAAAAACCCCATCATGGAAAAATGTCATGGCTAAACTTACCAATGCATTTTATCACAAATCACAATAAGCTATTTCTATTTTTTAAAAGAGTGTTAAATATTAATTCCTACTCCATATCAATAATTATGACTCTCTTAGCGATGCCTAAAAGCTCATTGAGTCTATGCATGAGGGCACTCATTTCTCTAAAATAATTAAGCTTATTCTTGAATTGATAACTACACCCATGAAAGGTGATAAAAAAAACTTGTTAATTTTATTTCCAAAATTAAGAATATTAAATCTCATTTAGATGATTTTAATTACAATATTATTCAAGATCATTTTTTTACTTCATTATCTAGTCAATTCTTCATAAAAATTTACAAAATTTTATTTCAATTCTTAAATAAAAATATCAAATAGAGAAAATCATCCCTGACCTCACTACCTTTTCTTATCTTCTCATTTAAGGAGAGAAAGTCATGTCAAATTTTTATTCTAAAGAGAGTTCCACTTAGGCTCTTCTCACACTCAATCATGTTTCTAAAAATAATATAAACCATAAATCTAACCCTAACTCTACCAATGGAAAAAAAATATGAGCAATAAATCTGGTAATAAGAATCATAAAGCTAAGCTTAATGGGAATTGTAATATGTTTGTTGAATTTGTTTGTTTATTGAATAAATTGGGGCATGCATCTAATTAGGAGACACCCCCATTATGTGGTAATCATAAATTACCATTTTACTTCTGGATTAGGTTATTAGTTTGGGATTCTGGTACATTGGTAGTTAAGTCACCTATAAATAGACTTATAACTTACCATTTGCTCTATAGGTATAAAATGTTCATCATTCTAGATGTTAAGAATGCTTGGTTTTTACATGAATATATATTTATTGATTGACTTTCATACATATCTAGTTTATATTCCTCCTATTTTTAGGGCCAACAATGGTATCAAATCATTGGTTACTCATGTAGAATTGAATACATGATCATTAGTGAAAATAATAACAATCAACAAAATTAATTTGTAGGATTTTATGGAGGAATCTAAGAAGCACCTAAACAAAGGTAAATATTTACTCTATGATAATTTTTGTGGTAATACACTACACTTAAGATTTAAAAAATTGGAAATGCAGTCATTTTTTAGGGACACAAAATGCTACCATTGAAATGAATTCAACATTAATAAATAAATTCATTTGGAAATTTATTACATTGTATTAGAATTTATATTCCCATTTGATGAGATCATAGTCACTTTTGAAAATAAGAATTTCTTGTAAATATATTATGTTATCCTCTATTTTTGAACATTTACCTATATAGAGCAGAAATACATGGCTATGTATTTGATTTTTGTAATCATTAATGGACCTTGTATGGTGATGTCTCACAAAGGATACTATATCAATAAACTTGTTTAAAATTTGTATGTATTTGTAAGCATCTAACTCCTATACTATGCAAAAGAAAGGCAAAAATGACATAAAATTGTGATAAAGGTGAAATATTCTACAAAAATATAGTGGCGGTTGGCTATGGAAACTTCCTTCAATGTCCTCCTAAATTTTACATGCATGACACATTGAAATATTATGTAGGTTATAAAATCCTTAACATATTTTCATTTCAATTTTTGTGTGGGATTCACCAAGAAGTAGTGCAACAAAATATTTTACTGTGGACATAACTTTGTTTTTATTATTTTCATTTGAAAAACCAAGATTACCTAGGATTTATATCTTTTGTGTACCTAGACTGATTAAAATTGAGTTAGGTATAGTTATCTTGTTACTTATTTGCACAAGTTGTGGTAGAGGGTTCAAATACTATTAGTATTTCTTTTGGTCAAAGTTATTTTTTGACCTTATTTTTGTATAAAGTGATTATAAGGATTAAAAAATATTATCAATGAAAAATTTATAATGGTGATATAATGGTTAACAATATCATTCTCTTTTGTGAACTATTCTTAATATAGGTCCCTAGAAACATTTCTATTGTATTTTGAATATAATTATGAGGGTCAAGGCAAATCCCTAAGTAGCATTCATTTTTTATCACTATTTTTAATGATCATGGCCAACATTAAAGTTTAATCTCTAAAAATTGTAGATTAACACTTTAAAACTATAAATATTTGAGATTACACATGGAAAACACACTCAATTTTAATGATTTTTTGGAAATAACATATAAATAAACTGCACCACCCAATAAACTTGCCAAACTAATTTAATACCAAAAGTGAGATAAACATACACTTACATTGCTAAAATCATCTTGCACTACACAGGTGATTATTTACATTGAATCTATTAAATATGGCACATGGAAATCAGAAGGGAATTATATGACAAATAGCCTACACACAAGAAAATTAACCTTCTATTTCAACTTTTAAACAATAAACTAGTAGATGATGAAGGCATTTTTTATTATATTTCATGGATAAAAACATTGAAACAAAAATACTACAAGATAGGTGTAAATATTTATGATGATATGCTCATTTACATCACACTAAATTGCCTCACTTCTAAACCAAATTTTTATAAATTTTTTAGCTTAGTGATAAGCTCAATGGTGTAACATTTGACTCTATTTGTCAGTTACTAACTCATCATGAGTGATAATTTACAAACAAGAAGAATAAGCCTACTAAAGTGGATCACTATATAATGACTAACTTACATCATAGAGATAATCACCATGTACAAAGGTGGTTTCAAAATAATTCTATGAAACACTCTCTAAGACACTCTCCACATAATTCTAAATAGTCTCCATAGCATTCTCATTGGAACTCTCCAAAATGTTTGAAATAAATACATCACCTTAGGCACACTTCTCATTATAGTGGTTCTTCCCATGATGCATATTATTCTAGACCTCAATGACACAAGAAATATCCTAGATGTTTCAAATGTGGTGGTATTGTACATCTTACAGATGTATGTCTTTCTTGATGACCCCACTCTACACAAAAAAATAAATATGAATCAAATTATGTGGGTCATTATAGTGGTAAATATTATAGTTTATCTAGTTATTTAGGTTATTCTGACACTTCTTATGATTAGGATGTGTCCTATATAGCTGATTTATATGGTATAAATGAACCCAACAACATTTTTTGAGTGATTAATGATACACTTATTTTATGAGAATTACTAGGCTCAAGATCGAGATCTATTATAGTAGCACTTTTTGGATTGTGTTCTTGATTTCTTCTAGTTTTGGATTTATATCCTCGATATTCATGACATGGAAAAGACAATATTATTTGAATTTGTTTACCTCATTTCACATCTTCTCACCTCTCTCCTAAAAGGGGATAATATATAGTAATAATTGGTCTTTGATCAGTCATCAGTGATAGTATGAATTGATAGGGGTTTATAACACTAACAGCTTTGATCAAAGTTCATCAATTATTATTAGGCATATGTGAGATGTGCCATATATAGTAAAGTTTTATCACTTTTATGAGATTTTATGTGAATCAATGTTGTTGGACAGGTTTTGATTAAATTCTACTAAAATACAATACATATGATGACATGAGATGAGCAGTATTTGATTTGTTCATCAACATTTTATGCCACAACTCATAAAGTAAGATTAGTTGGTATTTGATTATTCATTGGTGATAATATGAGTTGATAGGGGTTGATAACATCAATAATGTTGAGTAAAGGTCATTAATGACTATTAGGCATCTATGATATATGTCATTCACAGTACAAATTAATCAGTTGGATAGGATTTTATTTGGAGCCTTATGTGGATTGATGTAATTAGATAGTCTTTGATCATGTTTTATTATAGTATGATATGTATGATCATAGGATATGATCACACTTTAATCATGTCCATCAGCCTTTTATGCCACAACTCACATGATGAACTTATTTAAGGAATTCAATCAGTTTTGATTTTTACCAAGAGGTATAGTACATGAATTACAGTTTCATCAAAGTTTCTTTGATGACTTCAAATTCATTGATTTGATTCTTTCATTTTCTATACCCCTTTGGATCAAGGGGGAGTTTTTTATATTATTTATTATCTAAAGTTTTTTTTTTTTAATTTGTTGAATAAATAGGGGCACACATCTCACTAGGAGACACCCCTATTATGTGATAATCATAAATTACCATTTTAATTATGAATTAGGTCATTAGTTTGGTATTTTTTATATTGGTAGTTAAGGCCCATAAAAATAGAATTTTAACTTACCATTTTCCCTATATATATTGAATGTTTCTCATTCAAGATGTTAAGAGTGGTTTTTACATGAATATATTTTTCTTGATTGACTTTCACTTATATCTGGTTTATATTTCTCTTATTTGTAGGTCCAATTAAATGGAATATTTTTATAAAAACAAAAATAAAACTAATAATAAAACCTTTAAAATAATTAAGGAAATAAAAATTCTAATCAGAATCATCAAAAGAATCAAAACTATAATTAGAACAATAATCAAGAACAAAATTCTAACATTATTGCTTTGTATGTTGTCTTATTTGGTTCTAGTTAAAATTAATGGATTTTATGTAGTGATGCATCAAACTATATGACTTGTTTATCAAATATCTTTTATAACACTAAAGATATATCTAAAAGTATATATTTAGGTGATAATTCATTTTTATAAGCTACTAAGTAAGGAAAATAAAAATTTTCAAATGTTGTTATAAATGATGTGTTATATGTTCCTAAACTTAATAAAATTTTTTAAATCTTATTCTCAATTTAAAAATGATAATTTCATAGCAAATTTTCTTAAGGATAAATGGTTTATTAAAAATCAATCTAGTTCTTTGATTGTTGGAAGAATTAAAAATAATGGTTTATAAATGTTTTCTACTTCTACATGTTTTTCATCACATAATAGAAATGAATCTTAATTTTGGCATGAAAAATTAGGTCATATAAATTTTATAATTTTATATGATATGTCTCAACATGATTTTTCTGTTGGTATTCTTATTATTTCTTATTAGCATGAAACTTGTGAAGGTTGATTATGTGGTAAGAAACACACTAAACCCTTGAATATAAATCATGATGCAAAGTTCTATCTTCCTTTAGAGATTATTCATAGTGATGTTACAGGACCACTAGAAGTTACATCTCTTAATATTTATTTATATGTTATTACTTTTACTGATAATCATACTATAATGATTTGGTTGTATTTTATAAAGAATAAATCGAAAGTATTATCTACATTCAAAGAATTTAAAGTTATTGAAAATGATTCTAATTTTTATATTAATATATTAAGATCTGATAATGGTGGTGAATACATTAGTAAATAATTTGATTCATTTTGTATTAGTTTTGGTATTTAAACAGTGTTAACAACTTCCTATTTCTCATAGTAAAATGGTACTATTGAAAGGAAAAAACACACCATTATTGAAATGGCTAGAACAATGTTTTATTCTATAAATATTTCCAAAATTTTATGGGTCAAATCCATGAATATTATTGTGCATATTATAAATAGAGTCCTTACTAAAGCTTTGTATTTTTATACTTCTTTATAAATGTGGTCTAATTGAAAACCTAGTGTTGCTCATCTTAGTATATTTGGTAGCCCTGCTTCCATCTTTATTCCTACATAAAAAAGAAAGAAACTTGATCTTACCTTTTATTCTTCAATTTTTATTAGTTACAGAGGTAAAAATAAAGGATTAATAGTTTATGATCCATCTATAATAAAAACAATTGAGAATAGGAAAGTTTAAATGAGAAAGATTTTTATGAGCCTTATGTAGAAACTCCTCAAATTTCTTCTTTTGATGAAGTTGATGCTTCAGTTACTCCTTATGAATAAACATATGCCCTATATGAATTTGACCCAATTCTAGATAACTTAGAGTCTAAGTTGGAAACTTGTCCACTTTATGTTCAAACTAAAAGACATTCCAGGTAGAATCCTTAATTCATTCTTCTAATCTTGATCATCTTAATAAATTTACTAGGATTCAACATACATATCATGCTTTAATGAATTAATATGAATGTGAACCTCAATTATTTGAATAATATATTCAATATGATAGGTGGAAAGTTGGTAAGCAAGTTGAATATGAAGTGATAATAAAACCATACTTGGGATCTTGTCTCACCTCCACCTAAAAGACATATTATTATATCTAGGTGGCTTTATAAAATCAAATATAATTCAATGGTAAATTTGAAAAATTTAAATATAGAATAGTGGCACTTGATTTTACTCAAAAACTTGAGTTTTACTATGTTTAAACCTATACTCATGTATCAAAAATATGTATTTTTAGATTATTTATTTCCCTTATAGCTCAAAATGGTTGGGTAATAGACCAAATGAATGTCAAAATACCTTCCTAAATGGTTATGTAGAAGAAGAAATATATATGAAATAGCCTAAATATTTATTTGAAGATAACAAATAAAATTATATGTGTAAGATAAATAAATTTGTGTATGCTTTAAAACAAGCTCCTCCATCTTGGTATTCTAAAATCATTGGTTATTTTAAAGAATTAAGTTTCCCTAACTATTATTCTGATAATGATCTCTTTTTAAAAATTGAAAATAGTCATTTTATCTTAATTATATTATATTTTTATCTTCTTCTTATTACTGACAATAAAATTAGTTTAAATATCTAATATAAAGATAAACTAAGTCAAACTTTTGAAATGAATAATCTAGGCATTCTTCATAATTTATTAGAAATGATTGTATTTCAAGATAAAAACTTAATTATTATATCTCAACCTCAGTATGCACATAATATTATTGTTAAGTTTAATATGCTTGACTATAAGCCTACATCTACTCATAATGAATTTTATGTTAAATCTTAATCTAAAAAAAATGTGTGACAAAGCTATCCCACTCTATATACATAACTTGTTGGTAGTCTGAATCATCTAGCCTTTACTAGTCTAGATATTTCATTTGTTTTAGGTGTTTTTAATTTAAATTCATGTAGGATCCATACTCGGATCATTAAAATTAGAAAAATGAATACTTGGGTATTTTGAAGGGACTGTAAATTTTGGTTTATATTATTATTTTTTGATAGATATAAGGTTTTTATGTGGCCCCCATCCATAAGGATGCTTTTTATCATAGCTCTAACCGGTCTAGGACATAATTACGGGCCTATATCCCCAAGTACATAAGTACCAAAATTAACAAAAATGGTCAAAACTAGCCCAAGAATACCAATAAATGGCCACAACTAGCCCAATACCAATGATTGGCTACAACCACCCTCTAATACCATCTGATATTTTAACTTGGGTGGGACTTGTATCAACTAAGTCACTTTACCAACTCACCCAAATCTCATAGATAATTTTAGTTTATGTTATTATTCTATTAATAATACTAATTTATATGGTTATTTTGATGCAAACCATATTGTTGATACTATAAATTATAAATATACTTATGCATATGTGTTTAAGTTTGGTGCAAGTGCTATCACTTAGAGAAATAAAAATAAATCTACTACGTCTATCCCTTATATAGAAATAGACTATAGAAGTGTTATAGAAACTAGTAAATAATCCATGTGATTGTGAAATTTGTTATAAAAACTTAATTTATAATTTTCTCATAGTACCACCCTTATTTATGATAATCAAAGTTGTATATCTATTGTGAAAAATATAGTGTAACAGCAACAAACTAAACATATTGAATTTTATGTCCATTTTATCTAATAAAAAGTCCTCAATGGTGATATTGATATGTATTTTTATCTTATGTATGAACAAGTGGTGGATATCTTCATAAAACCACTTTATGCTACCAATTTTTATAGTTTCATATAATGTTCAGCTTTTCAAAGTTTTCATTAAGGGGGGGTGCATGACAATGTTGCTTCCTAATAGCCATGTGTTTCCTTCTTATTATTTATAATTATTATCATCATAAAGCATTGTAATAAGTAACTTTATGTGATTTTGGTAAACATCACCATATGTAAGTTTACAATGTACCCAATACTTAAAAGAATATATTTCAATTGAGGTCTTTATTATAAAAAGGCTCCAAAATGTTTGGTTTATTATTCATGAGAAACTGTGAGATGTAGTCTCATGATTATGAAAACCTAAAGTTTATCTGAGTAGTTTATGGACTATAATTGATTTTGTTTCAAAATGGGATATTGGAATGGTGAAGGTTTTTAAATCCTTAAAATATTACATACCTCCTAGATTTATTATAGATGGATTATAGAATATAATGTTTTTGTTATAAAGGTGGACATGTCATGCATCCCTACTTAACATTAAGGGGGATTGTTGGAACATGTAATGTTTAAGTGGTGCTAATTTACCCTTAAATAAAATATATTTTATTTATTTAACATGAGTTATCCTTTTATAAATAAATAAAATATATATGACTATTGTTTCTCAGGGAGAGTTTAGACCTATTGGTTACAACAATCCACCTCACACCTCATTATAAAAAGGCATTTTACCTTTTTAAAATTCATTGTAATAGATTATGAGATATATGTGTGAAAAACATATTCAAGAACATAATATCTCAACTTGATTATTGAAAAGGTTATGTGAATAAGATTTAAAGAGGAGAAATGAGAAGAAACGATTGATTGTATTGGGTACTATTATTTCTGATAAATGAATAAATCAACACTGTGGTGTTTTACCTCTACATGAGGTTTTCCAAATTATATATTGTGTCAATTGTGTGTTTTCCTTTGAGATCAATTTACCATCTAGATATATCACGTACATTGCATATTAAATATATTACATGTTTTTTTGGAGAGATAAATTACACTTACTATTTTTTGTAAATGACCAAGTAATGATGGGAGAGAAGGCACTTAGCTAATTTTTTTATTTTATACTACTCACTATCTACATCACTGATAAATTAATTACTCTGTATTTCTATATAATTACTTATATTAGGAAAAAACACTCAGAATATACTTAAATGTTATCAGTAAATCTCAAACACATGCAATGACTGGTACTATCCTCTTTCTAAAAATACTATTTAAGTTTATTTTTATAGTTTATGCTACTTCATATTAGTGAATTTGCATTTGTCAATGATTTATATGTATTGAATTTCCATTGTACCTATGTGCAGATTTTTATTTTTATTATCTTTGTCTTGAAATCATAGATTCACATTTGACACATATTGACTTGTAAAAATGGGCTATAAATATGGGTTGGATATCCCCAAACACTCCCTACTAAGTTATTAAATGTTTCCTATGTTTCAATATTCTAAAAATGGATCAAACCACATCTAGTTATCCCACCTAGGTGTGTGTGTATGCTCAATCATGATTCACTATAATCAAATATAATACTTTATCTTTTGACATTTAAAATCATGCAATATTGAATTTTAATTAGTGTTTAGACTTAGATATAGGTCTGACCCTTTGAGATTTTTTTCAATGGTGTGTGCCTTAGTTATCATTTCTCAATGGAGTGTTAATATATTGCTTAGGATTATGGTATTTTCCATGTTGAGTGCTAGATAGTACCAAATAAATATGGCCTTAGACTTTATTTTTATTTATAGATGACTTTTTAGTGATTTCACCCATAACTAACAAAGTAAACATGCTTAGGTTAACACAAAGGAGAGATCTGAATTTAAAAAAATAGTCATTAAGGATTATAGGATACTTCTAATGAAGGTGGACACATGCATTGATCTAGAATATGGTGATGGTGTGATTAGTATTATAGAGTATTAAATCAAGATTATGATTATCCTAAATATAAATGATATAAAATTAGATTTATCAACACAATAAATAGGTAAATGGATAGGGGACAGTGTACATAAGATTCAAATGTGTATGCACAAGTCATGTATGTTGAAGATAGTTGATGTTTCCAAATTTTTACTACCCCAAATTAAATGTTTACAAATTTTCCCTTTTTAGTCTAGTATTGAAAATGCTATATTAAATAATAAAAGAAATAAATTTAGTACATGTGTGTAACTTAATTTGGTGCTTCCAAGTATGCCCCAAATGTTTAGCTTATTACAAACAAAACCTACAAGGAAACATTTATAAATAAATGTCCATTGATGATATAAACTATAAAATAAATTATATAACTGAATTAATTTAAATTGAAAAGTCATGGAATCAATAAAACTAATATTATGTGAACTAAGCTTCCATTTTTACTCATTTCAATAATTCCATGGGGTGATTATTCCCCTAGGATATTTAACTAATACAAAAATGGATTGAAATTTATAAATTCCTCAAATCACATTGGAGATAGAGAAGTGTTATACGTTGAGTGGCATAAAATCCTCAACCACATCCCTATAAATATCATCATAGTTATTTTGTCTTGAAACAAGTTTGTATTGAAATTAAAACTCTAAATCAACCACTACATACAAATTTTTGACCCAAAGTGCTTATATAGCACCATTGATCCTCAACATATAAATAGAAAAGTGTACCATGAATAACATTCATGCCCAGAATCTGTTTCATCTCTAATCTGGTGATATATAATGTGATAATTGTTCTATCAATATATTCAATAAGATAAATTATATCTATATGTTCCTTATAATTTATCCCATAATGTCATAAAATTTATCAACTATTCCATATAATCATGTAGAATTCTTTGTATATGCCTCAATATGCTCAATCTATCTCATAAAATCACATATTTTGACGCAAATTATATGTTTTTCAATGCCTAAATATCTATTAAAATCCTTTTGTATTTCCCCCTTATGAAGTTAGGGATGAAGCGTGTGAATCACTCTTCTCAAAATAAATCTTGTATTATATATAAAAAATGTAATAATGTAAATAATATATATTAACATGATAATATATGTCATCATATCATTAAATCACATATTAAACATGTAATCCAAGTCAATGATCATACAAGTGTGATGTAAATTAGATATATAATTTAGGTGCACATTAGTAAGCATCATAGAAGATGCATGATAGAAATCATGAAAACACAAACATTATAAAAATGTGTGATATAAATCACAACACCAACATCATAAATAGTCACACATGTACACACACAACCTCATGATAATAAAGCACTCAAGGCATGACTCAATCCTAACTCAACTCTCAACCAAAATGGATAAGACATGACCATGACATGGACTAGAGGATCCTAGAACACAAAGGATGCACAGTGTGATAAAACACAATTAATGCACTCACATAACATGCATGTAACACATATAAATAATTACACAATTTATCATACATGAATAATCACACAATGTAAAATCATGAACATCAATCACACATATAACAAGTGATGTAGTCCTCATAAGAAATCAATGTCATCATCTAGTATAGAAAATCATAATTTCCATATAAAATAACACTATAAAGAAGTATAGACAAGATTGAGGCTCATATAAATAGTGTATATAGCTTAGTATCATCAATGGAATGTCATATAAATAAAAAACTTGAAATTTATGTTAAGGCTCCCTCGATGTAGAAATGTAGCCCCTAGGTGTAACGAATGTCACAAATATATAAGTTCATGTATCCTACATAATCTATATCTATTACATCCCACACATATATACACCATTTAAATCATGTACATATAAAATGGATATTTAATTTATGATGCATAATATAAATGACATCAATCAATCTATAAACTAGAAAAACATGTCATGCATAGGTCATGATTTTTATATTTTTTAAATATTTTAATTTTTTCTTGAATTTTTGAAAATTATAGTTATTTAATAATTTTAGTTATTGAATATTTGATTTTTTGAAATTAATTATGTTCCTAATAACAAAATATTCCATCAATAATGTGATCATTTGTACATTTTGGATCATACATTTAAAAATCATCAAGATCATTATCATAGTCATAACCTAATATGTCATCACAAACATCATCTATATTTGTAGTAGGGTATGTATAACCCATTGCCCCATATTTTGGAATTGATTTACCAAATTTTATTTTCTATTTAATATATTCATCATCACCAATTTCATGCATCTCATTCATTTTCATATGTGGAGAAGAATTAGATATCATTTTTTTAGAATTAGTTAAAGAAATGGTTTCTTCTTGTTCTTCTTGATTTGGAGATGTTCAATCCCTTGAAATGTAAATAGTAGTACCCTAGAAGCACAATTTTTTTCATCCATTGATATTATCCAAGATATTTATTGTATAATACTATATTGAGTCAAATTATGGATAATGTGAAATGTAGAAGAACAAAATTTAAGACCAAGATCTATGTTCCACTCAATGTATCTTATGAATTATTTATATGAAATATTCTTATTCAAATGTTTACTATCATAGACAAGGGATTTGAAAATTATCATGATACATAAATTAATTTTTAAAGACATATCAACCATTAAATTGGTGTAATAATTTCCATCTATGTGAGTGCTAACAATCAAAGTTTTTAGGAATAATGAAGCCTTCATAGTTACCACCTTGGAAACCATGTTTGTAACATTAGTCTTATTAAGTAAATTTTTCATATGAATTTACTTCTTTGGTGCCTCTTTTTTAGTAAAATATTCATTTTTAGGTAAATCTTGTTATGATAAGTTGATATCGATAGATAGAACCATGATATTAATAGGTTTATCAACATTAGAATGTGTGTTTGAACATGGTGGTGCTTTAATAGACATATCCAATGTAAGGTCACCACTATCAATAAAATGTTGCATTCTATTTTTCAAATCCCAACATTTATCCATGGGATTGCCATGAATTCTATGATAAGCACAATAGTATTTTTATCTTTTTCATAATATCCATATGAGGTAATGTGATCAATTTATTTCAAAACATGGTCCTAAAAGTTTATCTTCAATACTTATTAAGCTTATTCCAAATTCTTGATTCATTAATCATATATGAATTTTTTCTTAACCCATGTTTGAGATTAAATATTTTGAGACACATTGTGTTTGAATGGAGACCCATAAATGAATTTGTAGTATAATTTTCAAGATATTTGGCATTTTGTAGGCTTTTATTCAAGTGATGTGACCTTTAAAAATAATATTTGAACTTATATTTGTAATCCCTCTATGGAATGCACCATAGTAAACATCTAATCCAAAATAATGGTAACATTCTAAATAGACTCTTTCAAGGTTTGATTCTTATCATGGATGGATACACTAGGCACATTATTATATATAGGTTTGGAAGATATAGATTTATAATCACAAACCTTAGATATTTCATATTTTTTATTCATGAAAAATTATATAGGAGTATACACCCTACATATTCATGTTGTGATAGCATGGACTATTGAATGCAACATAAACCTAGGGTGAAAAATGGGGGCAA